>VZTX01020690.1:604-220906 GCA_013400915.1 Pardalotus punctatus | reverse complement strand
CACACAACCCTGCCGTCCCCCCCGACCCCGCAGCCGCGGTCCCTCGCACCCATGAGCTCCCCCACCCGCGCTCCCACGGGGGTCCTGTCCCTTCCACCGGGAGACGGGCTTATAAACATAATGCATCTCTCCAGCAGCTCCGAGCGCTCCTCTTTGTCCTCTCCATCAGAGGCTTTCCCTGCTTGGAATATCTCTAGGGGTGGCATCAGCCCCCGCTTTCCTCTTCCCAGCCCCTGCACGGGCACGTCCAGCGGGGCCGGCTCGGGGGGAGCGAAGGGAGCGGTGGGGGTGACAAGTTGGGTGGACCCGCGGCTACCGCCGGTGACCTGGCGTGATGCGCGTGTCGGGGACGGATGCGCGCGGCCTTCTCACGCTCGTTCGGTGTCTGAGGGGCCGTGGGAATGATGGTGGGAATAATGGCATCGTGTTTTCTCTCCATGGGCAGGTGGCTTTTGTGTGCGCTGGCGGAGGGGGATTGCCGGAGAGGAAATGTTCCTCTTCCCCTGTCCTTCTAGTCTCTGTCCCCATCTGAAATCCGCATATATTTAAAGAGAAACAAATTGGAGTGTTTTACATAAAATAAGCCGCTCCTCGTTGTTATTGGAAGGGATTGAAATGCGCGTTCCCATTAAAATGACATTAGGCGAGAATTTGTTTTGCAAATGCGAAATGTAAATTCATCTTGTGCCAGGGTATGGCGTGAATGAGTGAAGGGAGGGTGGTTTTTGTTGTAAGGAATGGGTAGTTCGCTCTGTTTATTTAAAGAGCCGTTCTTCCTTTTGGGGAAAAAAGAGTTGCTTAAAAAAATAATAAAAATCCCATTTGGTACAGTTTACATTCAGAAGAGCATTATCAAAACATTTTCCATTTGAGATGTGAGAATAGGAGGCAGCAGAAGAATTCTCCTCCCACCTCTGAGGACATGCAGTGAAAATTCCTGAAGCACAAAAGGTTTTTCTCAGAGGATATGATTATACCCTTTTTTTTGGCGTGAATTAATATTTTGTAAGGGCTGCGTTAAGATGATTAATTATTCTGTTTAAAATACTGTGAAACTCCAAACCAAATAATATTTTTCGAAGGAGAGGAGTAGCTCTTCAGGAACTTTAAAATTAGGGGGGAGGGAAAATAATAGCTTGCTGAGGGTGGTATTTTAATGACCTGTCCACCAAGGTGTGGATGCAGTGAGCAGCTTGGTGTGAGAGTGGGAGACGGAGGTGACGGTTGCCTAAACCCAGGACTGGTTGTGTACAAAGGAATTTTTTTTTAAATGAGTTTTTCAGTTTATTTGTCTTTGAAACATGGCTTTGATGAGCCTAACTGATTCTGTGAAGGATCTGGCTGAGCTCTGGAGCCAGGTGCATACAGAACATACAGCGGAGCAGTCCCATCCCAAAGTGATGTCCAGTGCTGGTATCCAGCATCCCATCTGCTCTGTCTCCCTGCACTTCCTGCTGCTGCTCTGGGTGAGCCAGAGAACAGGGAGGATGGGCCTGGCTCTGGTGTTTCATGTCCCCTGACAAGTCTAAACCATCTCCCCAGCTTTGAAATCAGAGCTTGCGCTCATTGTCCTCCGAGCCGTCAGCTTTTTAAATGAAGCAGCATGTTCTGGAAGCGCTCGCCGCAAAGTCGGTGGGTGATTTATCTCCTGTTTTCACAGCCCGAAAGGGGCGTGCAGGGTGATCGCCATGGGAATTTGCCTTTGGAGCTGGGGCTGGGGAAGGTTTGGGTCTTGGCTGTGGTGTGGCTCCTCTTCATACAGCGGTGGGTGGGTGATGTGGGGTCAGACACCTCTGTTTTTGTCCCCAGAGCAGACGTGTCACAGCAGTCCCTTGCAGCGCTGAGCTGGAGGAAGAAAATTTACATCAAACAAAAGGCTGTGAAGGGCTGTGTGTTTATAGACAGGAGGCATAGCTGAGATGTCCTCTGCCAACTTTCCACATCCATCCTGTGCATGCCTCTGGAAGGTGAGGTGGAAGAGCTCCAGCCACCAGAGACACAAACACTTTGTGGCTGCGTGTGTGTGTTTGCAATTAAGATAGGAACTTGGGAACCATTATGTCTTGGAAAAAAATAAAACCCCAACCCTGGCTTCCTTGATGCTCTCCAACACTAAATCAAAACTACTGTTCCCCTCTAAGGATCCCTTTAGCGGACGCCACCAGCTCCCGGCACCATGACCTGAGGTTTGCACAGTTGAGATTTGCTGTTAATAAAGATCAGATGTTTATACAGTTGTGTTTCTGACTCAGACCTGTGAAAAAATAGGGATAGTACAGATGTGAAATTCTTTCTCTGTGTGGTTGGAAAAATCCTTTTGAAAAATTGAAAGGCAAAATCCAGGAGGAATGACCTTCTGGCGATGGAAGATGGTGTGGAGGGGTGAGGGTTGTGCCTCATGGGGACAAAGTGCTTCAGACTCTGGCTCCTTCATGCTTACAAAGCTGGCAGGTCTGAAAAAAACATATATGCCACATTATCAACCAATAATTCCTTCATGCTTAGTAAAACTTAAACGAGGCTTAAACCCTGATCTCACTGGAGTCATTAAATTGATTTTTTTTTTTTTCCCCTGCTCAAAGAAAGATCTTGGATGTTGAACACAGGCATCTTTGTCTTCTTAAAAACTGCTTTATTATTATGTGTACAGATCCCGTCTTTGTGTGTGTGTGGTGTGTGGGTTTTTTTTCTTTTAATTTTTAGACAAATGACAAAAGCATGCAGGAAAGGAATGCAGAAATGCCAGGCTTAATATAAAGCATGCAACTGCACTGCATGCTGGGAATCCTAAAGGATACAAAACCTTTAACGACAGCGGTTAATTTTTAACAAGTTCACTTGCATAAATATTTATGAACAAAAGTTTTTACACTATTATCTCTTGGGTTTTTGGAGAGAGAAAAGACCTTTGGTGGATTTTGACAGTAAGCTGTGATCTGGCAGAACAAATTCATGTTTCTCGCCTGCGCTCCCTGTATGGTGTAATATGGTTTGCCCTCAAGTCGTTTTGGATGCTAATGGGTGGGCAAGTGTCCTGGGTAATTCTAGGGGGAAATTCTCTTTTTCCATTGGTTTTACAATTACTTACAAGAGGAAGCATCAAGCTTTGTGTTGTTCTTTGGGTTGTAACCAGCCACTTAGGAACCTACATGGTATGTGCTCCTTACCCACAGATAAGCCTTTGTGCCCCGATGGGAAGGTATGCGGTCCAGCCATAAGTACATAGGCAGAATTTACTTTTGCTGTTAGAATAACAATGAAGCAGGGCTTTAAAATGCCCTGGCTTTGTAAACACTTGAAGGGAGCCTGTTTTTTTCAAACCTGCAATTAATTCTGGATATTTTATCTGATGCTTTGCAGTTCAGTCATGGGTACCTTTCCATGTTTCCTAGTATGGTGTCTCTGCTGGGCATGCAGGTGCTGGGGATTTTCTAACCCTACTTCAACAGCCTTCTGACTGGGCAGAGGTTAAGCAAGACCTGATACCTGTAAATGATACCTGTAAATGCATTTTAATTGGAGGAGTTCAGATTTGGAAGCTTTTTATTACAGCTCAGTTTTCAGCTTATGTTGGTGTGTGTTTGTAATGATGCCTGTTGAAATGTAGCTTCAGAGGTAAAAATACTGATGGGTTCCAGTGTGGTTGAAACCACTTCTAGCTTTTTTTTCAAAACTATTTTTAGGTTTTAAGCTTCTTTTTTTCTTCTCCCCTAAAAACGCTCACTTTTAGGCAAGCGTTTGGTTTCCTGCTCCTGTGACGTGGTACAGAGCAGAGTCTAAATTTATATCCAGTGGTGTGTTGCTTTATAGAGCTGTTTATTTTGGGGAAAACACTTTGATGGGGCTCTCTAGGGCGAATTGCGGTTGCTTTTGTTTTGTGTAAAGATTGGTCTCCTCCTGGGTCTGGGTTTAAAGCTGTATCCGGTGGGAGCAGGTTTGGAAGAAAGGCCATGGGATGTGAAAAGTTTTTTCAGGTTAAATCCTGGTGTCCTGTGTCAGAGTCCTGCTAAGAGAGTTTAATTTTTCTGTATCCTCTTAGTTTTTGTGTGGGATGCTTGTTGTACAACATGTATCAAATTTGCTAATTAATTTTTACTTTGTTTTTCTTTATGGGTAGACTACTTGATCCTACCCTATGTTTTAGAATGTTTTAAACCACATAAAAGGAGCTGGCAGAGGTTCATTAGCCCTATCATGATGGAAACTCTTGTACATTTTAAATATACATTAAGCTCTTTAGGTTTCTAATTAGTTGTTTCTTAACATATATAGTTAAAACAAAGTATTATTAGGCATTAGAACTTATGATCTGTTTATTGTTGCTCCCTCATAGGTGAGATATTTCTTGAGCCTGTTCTGTACTGTATTACAGAAACTGAAATAGAAGATGATGAAAACCACCAGAGTTTCTTGCTGGTAGTGCAGGGAGAGCTGAGATGACAGCTGGAATTTTAACCTTTTATTTTAAGCAGATTTATTTATTGGCTTTTGAGTCTTTTTTGGAGAGTATAAACAGATCCTCTGAGGTTGGGATGTCTTCTGAACTAGGTGGTTAATTCAGTTATACTAACTTAGAGGCCAGAGACCTGAAAAATAAAGCACAAGAAATAAAATATTTAGCTTTAAGAATTTAAAATATTTAGGCTTTAAGAATAAATAGGTTTGAGACATTTTTCAGAGTATGACAAGTCCCAGTTTCTGGCTTGAGCTGGCAATAGCAGTTTGTTCTCAGCTCACCTGTGCTTTATAAAGCTTAGCCCAGGTGAGATGCTGGCTTTCTTGGCTTCCAGGTTGCGTGTCATTCACAGCAGATTTTAATTTTGCTCACATCTAGAGGGAATATTTTAGGAAATATTTAACTGTGCTAAAACTGCAATAACATAAACCACATGTGCCTGCTTGCTTTGTTTTTGAAGCTTTGTGTGAGGGAATGTGCTTTGCTGTTATTTGACGCTCGCTTTGATGTTAGATGTTTTATGATTAGTCCCTCAAACCTCAGATAGGACTTTTGGAAAATTTAAATGAGCTTGTCTATCTGATAGCCCTGTAAAGTCACATTCAGCTATGAATTGTCTCGTGGTGTGTCAGTTTTTAATTTTCTTTGAAAAAAGCTAAAAAAATAATCTTTGTAGTATTAGGATGGAAGAGTTTGTGTACTTATGTGTTTTCTTGGCATATATTGGAACCTCACCCTGGAGGAGGACCTGGTCCATGGGGGAGATGGAGTCCTTGGTGGTTCTGGGGTTTTGTCCTGTTCTGCTTTTGCAGTGGGAGACCTGCTCCCCTCTGGGGTTAGCTCAGATGAATGGCATGGCCAACCTTGTGCTTGCATTTAGTTTTCAGAGGTTTTGCATTTAGGTGACATGGACAGCTCTGTGTTTAGTAGTGATGCTGGTTTTCCCCTGCTGCCCTTGAGGCTGGAGTAGCTCATGTGGGTGAGGAGCTAGGCACGTGGTTTTTTTTTGGAAGCAGCAGCATCTCTTCACCCTCTCAAGGCAGCCAAGCCTGGTAATTTTCAGTGTGAGGCTAAGGCTTGTTGCTGCTTGGTGCTGTGTTGTGCTTGAAGTGGGTGAATTTTCTTTTGGAGATGATGGGGTTGTGCTGTTTCTTCCAGGGGTGTGAGGCTTCAGCTTTGTTCCTCTGGCTGCTCTCTGAGGAGTCAAATTCGTGAAGAATCCAGGGTGAGGTGGTAGAGAAGGAGCATTTGCTTTTCAGGGGTTGTTTCTGCTGGTGGGGCAGTGGAGGACACCTGGGCAGGTGGGTGCTGGCATCATCTCCTGGATTTGCTTAGCAGGAGGCAGGTGATAGTTGAACCTCTGCTTTTCCATCAATCTCTCCATCTGTGGCTGGTGCTGGTGACTTTATTTTGCAAGGAGGTGGAGGTGTGGAATGTCTTGAGGATGTTAAAGATGAACTTGTGGTATGTCCTACTGTATGTTTGATGCCGTCTTGAAGAGGTTGTGTCGTGGAATTGTCACAGTCCTGGTCTTTTGGGGATGAGAGGAGGGGAGGAAAGTGACTCTTCTGGGTAGCTGGTTCCTGCCTCTGCTGAGCCTTGGCTTTCTCCAGCATCAGCATCAACAGAAATCGATCTGTTTCCTGATGAAAACAAAAATTCAAAGACGCCAAACCTTGGCTGTGCTAATAAGTGCAGTAGGACAAATCTAGCTTCTGGAACCAGGATGTGGGATGGTGGTGGGGAGCTCTCCCTGTCTACCCACAGTGCTGCCAAGGCCCTGGAGATGCTGTCCTCCGTGCTCAGGAGAGAAGTGCTGAACCCATTTCATTTTTCATCTGTATCCACAAGGATTTGATGTATGGGCTTGACCCTCAAGTTCTTTTGTGCTTTTGCAAAAGAAGTTGGGAAAGGCCCTGATAAACATCTCACAGAGAGACACAAGTGCCTCAAAATCCCTTCTTGGGGGGTTGTGGGGAGGAAAGTGTCTTCATGGTATTACAGTAAAATGCCCCAGAAATAAAATTCAATTTTTCAAAGGCTTTTTTTTTTCTTTTAATCCTGATGTTTAAATGTGAATAGATTCCACTTGGTTGGTGCAGTGGGTGTGTTTTATTAAATGCTGAGGATTCACCTGTGCACGACACCACCACATTTCTTTCCAAATGGATTTTCTAGCGCTGCATTTTAAGAGCATTTGCTTTTTTGTCTCAAGCTTATGGCTTAGGATTTTGTGCAGGATTGGGGTTAGTCCTTTTAAAATGGTGCATTTAAAGTAATGCACAAATTAATAAAACCCTGGGCTTTTACTTGTCGCATTGTAGGTGTGTGTTGCCAGGGGTTTTTCTTTCTTTATTTTTTTTTTCCCCCTCATTAAAAACAAAGACACGAATGTGCTTAGGAAGCAGATCTGCTGGGATGCCAGCTTGGAAGGGTTGCATGCAGATATGTTGGTCCAGCTTGTTGTCTGCAAATGTCCTGCTGCTGTGGCCCTGGGTTAAAATGGGACAGGGGGGTCTGTGTCCCCCTTGCCATGCCCTGCTTGTTGCTGATGCCCATAATGAGCTGCCTGCACCTTCGCCACCCAGCTCGTTTGAGCGGGGCCGCTAATCATTATTGAGGTTCGCTCAGCGGGATGCGGCGTGGTATCTGCCTGGCTGCTGTCCTTGCACCTGGAGACGGTGCCCGTGCCCCGCAGCTGCTGGCGCAGGGGGATTCCCCGTGGGAACGCTGGAGGCTTGGTGTCTGAGACATTGGCGAGGTCAGGGCAGGCTGTGTCCCCGTTTTGGATACTGACCAGTAACCCTGGCCTTTGTCCTGTGACTGATACCGGCGTGTGGGTGACTGCTTGGGACACCAGTCACAGCCATTCCTCCTTACTGGTGCTGTGTGGTGTTTACAGGCTGGGGTGGTAGGAGATGATTTGTGCTGTGCCTTGTGTGGCTGCCTTGATGAAGATGAGTGCCCTGTCAAAGGAGTGGCAAAGCAACAAATGGTTCCCAAGATAAATAAAATTTCCATTAATGAACTACAGTGGCTTTGGATGCCAAATTAAAAGAAGTGTGTCTGGAGGATGAAAAATAAATGCATTTTCTGTCTCACTCATTAGTTCTGATCTCTTTTGATTTTCTTTATCATGAGAAAGACATTTTTAATTTTTTTTTAAAAAGCCAGTTGTGTTTATTTTGGTAACAGTTCATTGGCTGCTCTGTGTACAGAAGCTTTCTCTTGAAAGTACTGAAACTATATTAAAAGTGCTTTTGGCTGTCATCTTTTATTTTGCTTCTCCTTCGTTCTTTTCCCAAAGCTGGGTCGTTGCTATATCAAATGCTCTGAAACTGTCTGGTAGCATTTTCCCTGCGGTGCTCTGTATAAACTGGAAATAAAAAGGGAAGAAATTGCAGGATTTGGATTTCTGCAGCTTTTTTCACCTCTGTGTGTGTGTGTCCCATTGAAGTCTGAGCAGCTGTCTCCATCCGCACAGCCTGCTGATGGCATGCACAGATCTGTTTCTTGTGATTAAAAGGAGAAATAATACCCCAGTGTTCAGGGCTGGGAGGTGAGTGAGCCCCCAGGGAGCAGTGGGTCTCCCCTCCTGCCCGTCCCTTTCTGCTTGGCCCAGTGACCAAGGGAGCTGGAACCCCTGTGCTTGTCCCTGCAGCCTTGTGACTTTATATCGCAGCCGAGTGCTGTTGGTGGTGGGCTGTCGTGCTGCAGCATCTCCACCCCGGGGTGGGCTCCTGCATCCTGCACTGGCGACCTGCAGAGGCCCCGTGGTTTTTATTCTATTCTGAGGGTGTCGAAACATTTCGGTGGCGCTGCAGCCGCTCGCTGCCGGCGTGCTTTGAGAAATACCCAGCAAGTGTCGAGCATCTGTCTGTGAAGGGGGAGGAAATCCCCCCCCGTTATTATTTTCTCCCGATTGTCCTCGCTTGGTGTGGCTTTGGCTATTATGGGTTTGTAAAATAGAACTATATATGACCTTTTATCTTACAAGAAATAGGTTAAGCCATTTTTAAAGAAAGTGGTGGAGTCAGCAGTGCTGCTAAGGAGCTGCTTTCGCATGGTTGATAGGCTGTGAAGCCGCTCAATGGACTTTGGTTTCAGAGACAATATCTGTTTAAATTAATCTTTGTCAGATACATGCCACTGCAGACAATTCAAATTCCATTTGCTTTCTGATCTCATAACAAAAAAGCACCTTACACTGGTTCTTTTATCGGAAAATTAACTTTTGTCTGTGTGTCCTGGAAACAGGGGTGGCATAAAATCTAGTTAAAAGGCTCTGTTATAGGAGGATTCTGTTTCTTTGTACAAGGCAGACTTTTTTTCCCCCCTTCTTTCCCCTGCGTGCATTTAAAAAGAAGACGAGTGTTTGAGATAGATTAAGGAGAATGCCAGCAGATGGACCGATTCTGTTGTTGCTGCTGGCAACCATCTAAGCAGCCATTTTGAACAATGCTGATACCGGGGTACTGATAACACAAAGATGAGGATGGGATAAATATCCAGCTAGTCCCTTTCTCCCCGCCTGCTCCTCCTCCCTCCCTTTCACGCTGCTGCTGCAGCCCTGTTATTAGAGAACCCGATTGTTTCCAGAGAAATGCTTCATCCTCTTAGCTCGGCTGGTGGATGTCTAGCGTTGCTTATCTCCTTTATTTTCCTCATGGTTGGTGGAGACACTGGCAGATCAGCTTCCCCCAGGAGTGCCCACTGCACTGGTCCTAAGCAGAATGGGATGTACATTTGGGTGCTTTTCAGTGGCATTGCTCTTTTCCCTGCCCCAGTTACACATGGGAGGATTGTTGGTCCTTCCCTTACAAGAGGAGACAGTTTCCATATGCCCCTGTGCGCATTTTATGTGCTTAATTACAAAGTGGGGGGCATGAGATTGAGCTCTCCTTTATGCCAAAACAATTAGTATATTGAGAGCATCTCCATTGCCTGGTCTCTCCATCCCTTTCTCCCACTCATGTTGTTTTCTGGCTCTTGGGTATCTGGGTCATGTTCATCTCCTGGACCTGCTGCTCTTGGGAGTTTCTTAAGGTCAGCACCAGTATCTCTTTGGCCTGCTGGATTTTTGCCACTGGAATTGGTAGCCTTCTATCTGTCTGTCTTGTTTCCCAGCTCTAAGGAAATAACCCTTTAACTGATAAAGAAAACCGAACCAAGCTTCATCTTTTCCTAACAAAAACCAAAATTGCTGGTTTGTGTCTTGCAGTTGGGCCAGGATAAGCACAGGGCTGTTTGCCCTGAACTCACTGGTGTAACATGGTCCTGAATGTGGGATCTGGAGAGTAGTCAGGGGATGCTGTGTAGCCTTTGAATGTTCCTGGAGCTGAAGGTGAGCAGTAATAAGCTGGTGTGTTCCTTCTGCCTTGCAAAAGTCTGCAGACCGTGGGCTGAAACTTTGACCTGTTGACCTTGCAGCACCTCTGAAAACTGAGTGAGGCAATGCTCTAACTGCAGCTTTTGGTCCAGTTCAAACTTCTTTGGGGTTAAAAAATGTGCAGATAAGTCTCAAAGAAATCTGTATAGAATAGCATCATGGAACATATATCTAATTATACACAGTAGATGAAACTTTACTGTAAAGCAGCAGATGTAAGGATTAAAAAAAGGAGCTGGGCAAGCATTTTATGGTTTCTCTTTTTAATTTGTCCCTTGTGTCTGGTACGTTTAAGGCACAAGTTTTTTCTTTTTTTTTTCCTGTTGGGAAGTATCTTTTCTGTCTTGAGTCTCCCCTCTTTTAAGCCTACCTTATTTGATCTGTAAGATGTGGACTTGCCGTATTTTATGTACTTGCTTCAACAAGGGGCATCTGGCCTGAAAGTTAAAAAATCAGGCTGTGAACTCCACTTGGAAATGTTGTCATGGTGTGTTGGGAAGTTGTTGAAGTCAGCTGAGCTCTCCAAAGACTTGGACTGAGAAACCGAGAGTCTCAGCAGGTTGTCTGTCTTTGAGGTTAACTGGCACCACTGACAGATGCTTTGAGTGCACTCAGAGGGCTCCAGTGCTTGTGTTGTCCCCAGCCACCTCCTCTCGTGGTGGCTTCTGCCATGTTTCATGACCTTGATTGGCCTCCTGCTGCATTGGGAGACCATTTCTGGAGACTGGAAAATGGATGAGGGAAGGACTGTCTGTTTTAAACAGATACCTTCTAGGAGATGTGATGAGTGGGACAAAGGAGTGTGCTCTTCTGCCCCTTTGGCTCATGATGAGGTTGGATCTTAAAAGCTCCGGCATGTTTTGGTGAAGAGAAACTGCAACTAATGTGTGACAGAGCATGATGGTGAACTCGGGTGGCTTGTGGTGTGCTGCTTCTGCTCACTTGCTGCCTCTGTGGAAAATATTACTCACCAACAACAGGCACAAAGCAAGTACTTGTGAGGATGACCAAGAATGAGCAGCAGAGTTTAGAGTACTTTTAAGCTATGCCCTCTGAAATGGGGCCGAGTGGAGCTTAGCCATGTTCTTTCCCTCAGCCTCCTGGATGACACAGAAATGTACATTGCCTCCCCTTCCCAGAGCTCTCTTCATTTCTTACTTCCCTTGGGTTTGACTAAGTCTGCTTTATCTTCAAGGGACCCCATCCCACTACATAAAATTCGCTGGTGCTGTACTTGCTGGGAAAGGGTGCAGAGGGAAATTTTGCTCTGTTACCTTTCTGTCTGTTGTGATAAAAATTTGCTGTGACTTAGGCTCTGAAAAATCATAAAAACTTAGTAAAACTAGACAGGGTAAAGATGAATGGTTAGTGGCTCAGCTTCTCAGCTTTCCCTATAGAAAAGAGGGATGTGGAAGGATGACTTAAAGGGGATTGATGCTTTCCATGAACCATGCATTCCCTGTATCTGAAGGAGGCACAGGGTGGTGGTGAGGTTTTCCTTTGTCTGCCTGCCTGGTTCTTGGCTTGTTTCTGGTGGCTCCTAGCTCAGCCCAAATGCTGTGGGAAGGCCTGATGCCCAAGATGGTTTTTTCCCCCCACCCATTCCCACACCCACACAGAGATAGGCTACACCAAGGTTTCCTGGGCTGTGAGGTTTGATGAACCATTAACCTAAAAATGCCCTGAGTAGGAAGAAAATGTTTCCAAGGCCTAAAAATCTTGCAATGCTTCTGAAGTGGGAATGGGAGCTGTGGTTTGCCTAAGCAACTTTTCGTGCTCCTGGCTCTGCTGTGAGCTGGCTCTGCTTTGTGGGTGCAAGGGTATGTTTGGGATCTTGCTGAGATGGGAAGGCAACCCTCCAGGGCTGGGTCGGCCAGAGGGGCCGTCTTCCAAGCAGATGTCCTTTTGGCGTGAGGCTCAGCAGGTTTAAGACAGGATGTCCCTATACTCCAGAGAGCCAAAAGCATTGAATAAGTAACAGGCTGGGAATGTCTGAATCCAGTTATGAATTCCTGGGGAAGAGGATTTGGCAATGGCAGGATGTATTGTGGGCAGGCTCTGCATTGTGGGTGGGGGATGCACCTCGCTGTCCCGTGGGCTCTGCTGGGAGTCCAGCGCTGGCGGGGCAGCCTGGCTGCACGAGCCCCTTCCTCTTCAGGACGGTGCCAGGTCCAGTTCCAGCACTGAAGAAGACCACTGCCCTCCTTGTCCATTGCTTCTGTTGTTGAATGAGGGGAGAAGCACCTCACTGTAGAGGTGGGGGCTGTGGTATGAGCCAGACATGGCTGTGTGGGGCTGTGGCTGTTCAGCTGTGGCTGTGGTCTGGTGGCACAGTGAAGCAGGGGTCTGGTGGCTCTGGGGGTGGCTCAGAGGATGACTTGGTGGCTCTGGTGTGTGTGAAACTGGAAGATGGAGCTGCTCAGCAAGGTGGGCACAGGGACACCCAGGTGGGGGAAGGTTGATTTTACTCCAGAGCTGTGTTAGTGGCTGGGACACAGAGCCTGTCCATCATTGAGTCCCAGCGGTCACATTCCTGAGGGCTTTCCCAGAGCTGCCTCAACAGCACGGGTGATGCTACAGCTCAGGAAGGAGCCGTGACAGCAGGATCCTGACCCTGTTTTCATAAATAGTAACAGCATCTCTAAGGGCTTCGAGGGCTTGGTTGGGAACAGAACGGCTGGGTTCCCCTGTGTCTGGCAGTGGTCAGCAGCAGATGCTTGGGGAGGAGATTAAGAAGCAGGGCTGGAGCAGAGGGATGCTTCCCTGGTGTGAGCAGTCTCTCCAGCCAAAGGGCTGCCCTGGCTGTGATGTGGATGCAGAAGGAGATGGTTTGTGACAGCAGCCCTGGCTCCACATCTCCTGCAGCACTGGGATTATCCATGAGTGTTCTCAGGGCGTAGCATCCCTGCTGTGGGCATCAGGATGGCCCTCCCCGGCAGGGACCGCTGGCACTGCTCTGGGAGGCAGCAGTGATGCAGCACTGGTGGGGCTAAAGAGGCTTTTGGAGAGACCAGCACTTCTTCACCCCACTTCGATCCCATCCCAGATCTGCAGGCTGAGGTTTGGGAGGGGAAGTGAAGCTATTTAAGAGCTGTGGATTTTACAGGGTGTGAGGAATGTGTAATCAAAAAATGTGCAGTAGCACCAGACTCTATTCTTTTCTTTTCTCATCACTATCTTCTTGTCAGTTTGACTTTGCTAAATATTTTAGCGCTTCTCTAATTGTAGGACAAGTTAAATTCCCTGTGCTAATATTTGAACAGGGTTAGCGGTCTGGAGGCAGCTGCAGCTCACTGAAGGACTGCTTCATCTTGGGGTGTCTGCAGCATGTCTGGCCCTCTCTGAGATGCCCAAGGTTATCCATGGAAGATTAGCCCTTAGTATAGGGATATTTGCTGGAAAAAAGAATAACTCTTCGACCTCCTGGTTGCAACTTTTAAAGTGTAGCTGTAGCTGCAGTGGAATTTGTAGTCTGTGGTGGAAGATGCATCCAGAGAATATTCCATAGACTGCTTTGGATGGAAATGCTGCTGCTCAGTAGCTCCTGACACCAAGTCTGTGAGATCTCTTTGCCTTGTGGGTTTGGGCAGCATTACTGAATTTGGGACATGCAGCTGCTGTCAGGAGGTTGGGTGAAAGGTTTTCCTTGGAGCTCAGGAGAAAGTGTTCATTCTTTAAAAGGGTAACTTGGGGTGAGAGAGAAAGAAAGAGAAGCAGCCTAATCTTGCAATTTAAATATATTTAAAGATTCCTTCTGTTTAAGTTTGCTTCCTAGCCTTGATCAGAAGGAAATGCTGTTAGCTACAGAGAGGAATAAATCGAGGGCACCCTTATCTGTGCAAGATAAATTACTATTGTTTAGGAAAGACACTCCAGGGATTGAAGAATTTAATTAAATACACAGGGATTATGAATATGCATGTAAATTAGACAATCTAGATATGACATGGCTACAACTGCAGGGAATTGTTCGAACTTAAAAGTGTAATCATTCTTTTTATCGGGATGTGGGGATGGGTAACAAATGAGAAGATTCCCTTTCCCATTTGCCTCTGCCTCGGCTGGTCTCAGGTCATTAAGCAGTGGGAATTACCCGTCGCGGATCAACCCTCCACAAGCCCGCAGAGATGATGCGCTGGAGCCTTTCTCCACCCTAATGAGCTGCTACAGGAGCTGAGGGAGAAATGGGGGTTGTGGTGAGGGGCTGCCACTGCCATGACCCAGATAAGGGGTTTGGGAGGGTGGGGGAGTTGTGGTTTGCCTTTACTGAGAGAGGGGAGGAGAGTGCTGTGGGCAGGGTGTGCACTGCAGGCTTGCTGCTGGCTCTCCTGGTACCTCTGCCGGAAAGAAGGATCCTCTCCGAAGGCATGGAAATATATGTACTATGGTTTCAGAATGTCTCCCTAAAAATCACGGGGCTGGGGAATGCAAATATTGATTGATCAGATTTTCTGCCTTTTTCTGGTGGTTTTATGGGGGTGCACCCATCCGATGTGATCACTGCTGTCTTAGAAAGCAGTATGGAAATCACAGAATTGTTTTTTAGACTAAGGTAAGTGTGGACAAGAGAGGCAAGATTGAAATATTTCTTAAGAGTCAAGACTCCTGCGGAATTTACAATGAAATGTGGGAACATGCTCGTGCTGCCCTCCCTGCCAGGTCTGGGCTCTTTGTAGCATCCTGGTGATGTGCTGAGCCAAGGCAGGTTCTTCAAAGGACATTAACTGCAGTATATGGTGCTGCCTTCAATGTGTTTAATTTGCAACTCTTAGAGGTGACATCTAATAACAATGCAGAGAAATATTTTTCTTTTTTTCCCCTGTGTCTCCTTTGTTTGACTTCACCTCCATCCACTCTGTTTCATTGTTCTGCTAAAATCAGATTTCTCTCTACTGTGAGTCCAGGACCTGCAGGTGAAGAAATAAATTGCTACAAGGCCCACATCCTGTGAATTATTTGTAATTTTTAAAATAGGCAGCGACATATGGACATGGTCTGACTTTGAACTTGACTAGTCTTTAAAAAGAAATAATAAAGGAGAGGCTGGATCTTGACTAGGTGCTTTCCCTCCTCTTTCAAGTTTCTGCTTTTCAGTTGGCTGGAGCTGGATGAGACAGATCTGTTCCGATGGTGGGTCCCCATCGGAACCCCCATGAGCCAGAGGCAGGAGCAGAGCTGAGCCCCTGGATGGCTTCCCTGGGGAGCTGGGGGTGATCTGTAGGGCCAGACGCAGCTCTGCCCTGGGTCACCCCACCACGGGTAGAGCATCAGCTTCTCCCACCTCCTCCACCCCCATCGAATTGAGGGCTTATGGTAATCAGGAGCTCAGTCCTGTCCTGTTTGAACCACGTGGGAACAATTCCTATTTATCACTTTGAAAAGTGGTTGATTTTCCAACCCTTGGCTCATGGGTTCTGATTAAAAAACAACAAGGAAAGAAAACCCCCCACATCTGACAATGTGAAATATTTAAAGCCTCCACACTGCACATTTTTTCAAAAACCGTAGAAGACCTGCTTTTTATTTTTGTGAAGGAAAAATATAACAGGAGAATATTTGTATGGGTGCACAAGTGCATAGAGACAGATTTGAACCTTTGTAGTAAAGTATTTCTAATAAAAATTTAATGTCCTCAAGACAGTGTTATGGCAGCTCATTACTACTAAAGGTCATTTGAAGAGTATTGATCCTAAATGTTACAGCCGAATGTAAACTTTGACTGTTACAGTTATTAATGTGTATTTATGATCTATGGGATATGTGTAAAGGGAAAATGAGAATCTAAACGGTATGGTGAGCTCATTTGCTTCAGGATTGCCAAAGGCTGAGTTCATGCAATTCACCTCGGTTTTAAGCATGTCTGTCATCTTTGTGTTACATAGATTGAACCTTATTTATTTTTATTTTTTTTGCTGGAAAAATCCTTTAGTCCTGCCCTAGAAAAGGAATGCGTTCTTGAAATTTTGGTCATGCCCATGACACAGCCTGAGCTCACTGTGCCTAAATGTATATTGGGGAGCAATGTTTTACATTCATCTTCCATGCTGACACAAAAGTACCAAGGGCTGAACTTTGTGTGTGACTGAGTTGCAAGCATAAGTAGCAGCTCTGAGGAGCATGAATCTACTCTGAGTGTAATTAGAAGGTTATGCCACTGAAAAGCAATAGTGTTTTTTAAAAATTGAATTAATTAAAAATGCTAACATTGTATAGTAAGAGAACAGGTTGTACTATATTTATATTTTTGCTATACTGTAATGCACCTATCTTTGCACATCGGAGGCAGAAAGGCTGTATTCGCAGGGAATTTTAAGGCTCTTTGTATTAAAAAAAAAAAAAAAGGAGAGAAAAATAGACAAGAAACCTGTGGTGGTAGGAGGAAGATAAACGGTGCTTGTGATATTTCAAAGTCACATTAATCTTTTTTTCCTCAGTTTTTTTTTTTCCTTTTTCCTTTTAATGTATGACTTTCTCCAGGGAAATTGTCTCCTCATGACTGCAGCGGATTAATGTGCACAGATCAGCTCCTGCATTATTTTTCTGTTTTGACAGAGTGGTGATTTTTATACGCACGTCCCTTTCTGCCAAGATTACAGCTCATGTTCTTGGAGTTTGGAAGAGTTCCCTGCCAAGAAGTGGCAAGGAATGGGAAGCAGCCGTTCCGATACACGATGTTAGCAAGAAGCTCTCCGTGGGTGCAGAGGCTGTGGGTTTGGTGGAGAGCAGGGGAGCCTGGTGGAAGTTGGTGAGGGTGAATGTGCACGGCCAAATCCTACTGTGTGTGCTGGGACTCGTGGCACAGGGTGCTCTGCCTGGTGCCCTGAGGATGCTGATGTGGTTTGGGGAGGGTCTGGTGCTGGTAGCAAGGTGTGGGCACCCAGTAGTGCAGAGGAGCCAGTTTTAGGTGGGTTTGTGACTGCACTGAGAGTCCTTCAAAAGATCCTGCTGCTCTCCAGGCTTGTTGATGCCAGCTTATTTATTTCAAATTGCAATTAATTATATGCTTTTCTGGTGAGCTTTGGTAAAGTTTCGCTTAAACCAAAGAGTGACAGCTGAGCCAACTCTGGCAAACCTATGGGAATGGGACAGGTTTGGCCTTTCTTCTCTCCCTGTGGCTCTCGCAATATCTCTGGGCACAAACTTGACATTGCATTGCTGGTGATCATTGCATCCTGTTTTTAATGGTTTGTCTAGACAGTGCTGACATAACTATGAAAATACTTTGGTGACCTAGTCTTGAATTAGTGCACATGAAGAAATCAACCCTCGCTTCTGATGTTTGCAATCAGTTTGAATGACTATATTGTAGCACAGCTTAAGAGGGAGGCAGATTTGGAGTTGCTCCAAAGAGCAAATCGTGAGCAAAACACATCCAAACAAACCCATGTGGTAAATATGCAGTGGATAGGGAAAACGCCAAAATGCAGGTTAGCCACAGCTTGCCTTGGAGCTGTGTGACACGTTTATGGAGTCTGGTGTAAGGCTGGAGTTCCCCTTGGTTGGCCCACAATTTTTCTGGGAAGCACATAACCCAAACTCTGAACTTGGTCTGTGTGATGTTGTTCCCTGTATTTGGAGAAACTTCGTCAGCATAAAAACAACGTGTTCCTTCCAAACATCAGCTGTGTTGTTGATAGTGCCTTGCATTAGGAGTTTGTAAACTTTGGGACCAGCGGTCTGTCCTGTCAGTTAGCTCAGAAATACCTGGCACATCAGTGCTCGTGACTCTCAGCAGTTTAATGGCACTGGACTTCACTGGCCCTGGATTTGAGGCTGGTTTCTGTAGCACTACCCCCTGCAGAGTGTGTGACCTGCCTTAGGTTACTAATCCCAGGTATTTTAAGATAACATAAGCTGCCTGAGCTGTAGGGACTGTGTGGATGTTTCTACAGAGCCCCTCCAAAAAAACCCATGTCCAGTCATTTGCTGATGTGGTGAGGGCTTGGACACCCTGGAATAAGGGTGTAACTGGAGATGAGGTCCTTGGTTGTAATGTACCAACAAAGCTGTGGGACCGATTTGGTTTTGGTGGGTGTATGCAGTGCAGTCTCCGTTTGGATTGGTAGCCTTTGACAGCTGGATTGCTGCCCTCGGAGAGGATGACAGAACATTCCCTCACTCCTGTAGTGTAAACAGGGAAAAAAGGGGCAAAATAAGAAATGTTGAGCTCATTCACAGGGAAATAAATGATGTGTGAAAGGGAGTCTGATGGAGCAGTACAGTGGTTTTGTGCTTCATGCATGGCTAGGTAGCACGTGGAGGCACTTCCCAGATGTGGGAAAACTGTCTGCTGCCCCCAAGAGCTCCCTCTGTGTGGGAACGGGAGCAGGTTTCCAGGCAGTGTGAACAGAGAAGGAAGAAGAGGACAGGCAGGGTGTGTACAGGGGTTTAGCTTTCTTTAGGTGGAAGGAAAGGGATGGCAATGCAGGTGGAGCCAGGAGCAGCGCCTCATGCCAAGGCTCTTTGGGAGCTTGAGGGTTTGTAGGCATTTAGGATGGAGAAGTCCCTTTGGGTGGCAATGCAGTCCATTCTGTCAGCATGAAGTGTTGTTTTGTTTGGCCTGCGGCTGCTTCTATTCTTGGATTGTCAGGTGGAGCTGCAAGTGTCTTGGTGGAGAGGGGCAAGAGCGGGAGCCCATGAACTGGGCAGTGGGCATAGGCTGAGGACTGGGGTGTCTGCCTGGTGTGCACTAGAAGGTGTCCCCTTTGGTGTGCTGTAGGACTTATTGGTGCAAATGCCTAAAAATGCTCCTCTTGCCCTTCTTTTGCCTGGAGAAGCCCTAGGGCAAGCAAGAATGAAGAAAGATGGCCAGTGAAACCTGTCGATTTGACCTCAGTCTGGCACTGAGGAGAGCTGGAAAGGTCTCTCAGGTTGATATCTGCAGGAAAGAGACATTTTGTGGATTTTACTGAGGATGGTAATTAGGGATTTGAACAGCTTTCTGAAAGTGAGAGACCCCTCCTGCTGTGGGTGGATGGGGATTGTGTGCATGGAGCAGCACCAGCCCCAAGTTGTGCAGAGGAATGTGATGGGTCTAGGTCCGTCACTGTGCTGCCCTCCCTGCCTGCACTGGCTGCTCCCTGTGCGGGACAGCAGCAGGATGGGGGTGTTGTGCAGATGTGTGCAAGACCCAGTGTGCAAGGGCTTGATGCCTGGTGGTGGTGCAGCGACTTTCTGCGCCCTTGAGCCTTTGCAGAAACGCCATCGCAGTAACCAAAGACAACTGGTCATGACATTGCGAGGCCGATGAGGAGCCTGGCCTGCCTGCCTGCCTGCTGCTGTTGGAGGAGGTGTTTCATGACTACCATTAGTTACGTGCTTGAGAAGGGAGGAAACAAACCTTTACTGAATTGGAAACCTTGTGAAAAGGTCACACTTCTGAAAAGCTGCGCATTTTAAGACTGCTCAGCTCTGCAAAGCTGCCTTTGAACTGGAAGAGTGGGAGTTTAACACCCTTGTGACAGCTCTGGGCGTATTAAACCGACAAAGCAGGAGCTGGGACCAGCCATGAAGTTTAACTCTTACCAGGTGCGTGGCCTCAGGAGGGGAGAGAAGCCTGTCTCTGGTAGGTCTCCAGGGGGAAGCAGCATCAGTGGGAACCCAGACCTTCTACCACATGTCAGAGTATCCATTTGGGAGGGAGATGGTGCAATTGGGGAAGACTCCTGTTGTTTTTCAGAATTAATGGACATGTGAGGATATGGTTCCCTGGGAACTGTGTTTCTCCAATGCCAGTGGAAATGCTCAGGTTTTTAATTTCAAAGATAGGGTAAATGTATTTCTTCTTGGGTTTGGTCAATATGTTGTGCTCAGTTAGTCCTTTTGTCTTGGAGACTCCCATGTTAGTAATATACTTTTATATAATAGGATTACCTTTTTCCTGGCTCCTCTTTTTGGTCTCTTTGAGTACCTGTTCCTTCCCAGTTCCTCTAAATAGCCAACTTCCCAGAGTCCCAGCCCCATCTCTTACAGTATCTTCTCTCCTTTGCTGTGGCAAGAAGGTTTGCTTACCCTGATAAACAGTGATAGAAAAATCACTGTTTATCATTCGCTCAGCTATTAGCATAGGTAAAATGTTCATTACTGGCTGTTAGTTTGAGACTGTAGGTGCTAATGGCCCCATTCCAGAGAGCAGCAGGCACTTGCAAAATCCCGCTGGTGAGCAGAAATTGATTGCTATCGATCGATAAGTCTGGGAGCACTGGCCGGATGTTTTGAAGAGGCTTTATTAGTGCTTACAGGGCAGCTGGTCTCTCCTTATCTTTGGAACTCTTTTGAAGCTCACAGATAAGGAGCCCAGGCCTGTCTCTGCCAAGTCAGGACCTGGTCAGATGTGCTGGGTGTGGGTGCCCTCACCCTCTCAGCTGGAAGTTGCCCTCCCTGCCTGCACTGGGAAGCGCAACAAGGTAGCTTAGTCCGCGGTCAGGGTCTTCTCACCTCACACAGGGCTGTGAACATGTCAGCAGATGCATCCTGCATCCTGGTGAAGTGAGTGGGACCGTCCTTAGCTCCTGAATTCCCCGAGTTGTGATTCTTTGCGTCCCTAGTGCAAAGTGAACTGGGGAGCTGCAGGTAGAACATTTGCTGCCGTGGATCTGGGCCATGGTGTTTCTGGAGAACTTGGTCTTTTGTGGTCATGCTCTAGCTGAAAGTGGTCACCTGCTCCCCACTGCTCTGCATAGATGCTTTGGGAATGTGATGTGTGTTCACCTGACAGATGTTTTCATGCAACCCCCAGTCCGTAACTGAGCTAAGGCAGCAGTGAGCCTGCAAATGGTACAGGTTTTCATAGCAGTGTCTGTAAACAATGGGAGAACTTGCAAATGCTCAACTGACCATCTGAAAAACCAGTTGCCTGTTGTCTCTGGTCTGCTCAGGCTCAGAGGCTGATCTTGCAAATGCAGCATCCCACCTCCGCTGTATAGTTTTTTTTTCTACTGTGGGTCCAAGGGAGACTTTGTTGACATTCCCATGCTGCTGTGCCCTCTCCATTTCTTCTCAGCTGGGACATGCTTCAGAGTCCTGAAAGAGCAGGACAGGATTGACAGGAGCTGGAGATGCTGCAAACAGAATATACTGCTCACGATGTAGCCTGATGGCTTTTGGTGTTGGTGAGAGCTCAGGGCATCGGGAAGAGCACAAGGAAGGGAGTCTGAAGTGAAGACCTGCTTAAAACCAAGAGGAAATAAAAGCAAGGAGTACGGATGGATGGAGTCCAGCAAGTTTGACCTCTGCTCGTCCCTGCTCAATATCTGAACCACTGGGCACCATGTCCAGAGGGACCTCTGACTCCTGTGTGTGCGCTGACGTCATTTTAATTAAATTGTGCCTACCTGGCTTGGTTCCTGCTGGCAAAAGGGATTATTTTGAAGAGTCAGCTGGGCTGCATAGGCTCTGGTCTCACTGCTCCCTGTATCCAGCACAGGTTTTCCCACAGTACATTTTCGCTTCCCCCACCATTGGCAGTTGCCCTCTTTTCCTGCACCCCAGCAAGTGAGTTGGGAAGCCGATCTGGGAAAAGGCAGGGTGAAATGCCTGGCTCTGGGCCCCCCAAAAAATACTGCCTGTGTCTATGTGAGGCTGGGACTGTGGCTTGAGGGTCAAGCCATGGCAGGTGAACACTTCTTGCAAGTTAATAAATCAATCCAGGCTGTGTGGCGCGGGCCAGGGAAGAATTCTTTGCAGCAATGAGTCACCTGTTTGTGGCCCTCTGGCAGAGGGACTGCTGTGCTGCCTCCAGTCTGCAGCCCTCCCTGTTCAGACACCATCGGCTGGAGAAAGTGCTGATGCAGCCTGCAGTGTCTGAAACACGCCGTTGCCATCTGCCTCCCTGATGGAGTTGGAGCAGCTTCTTTTTTTAACCTGAGTTTGCTGAGTCTTGACTAATTAGCTGCCTTTGGAATTTGTAACGTAGAAAAATGCCTGCTAAGTTTGGGATGGAGTGGGGTGCTAGGGCACTGTACAGTCACAGGTTTGTTTTTTTTTATAAGAAAGAAGTCTAATTTGAGCGAAAACAGATATGCAGTAGTCTGATTTGCTTGATTTCTAAATTTGAGCTCTGATGGCTTTGCTGTTTCCAAACTCAGTGGAAGTGGTCATTTCTCTAAACTGTGGCCTTACCTGGTCCAACAGTTCAGTATGTTTCCTTAGGGGAAGGAGGTCATGTCCTCCTGCTGGTTTGTGGCGTGGTGATGAGCTGGAGGAGTCCCCTCAGTGTGCCAGTTTGGAGAAGGTTGTCAGTGTGATGGGAATGAGTAAGAGGTGCATGAGGATGCTCGTGGTGGGCTCATGCTGTGTTCCAGGTGAGGCCTGATTGGAGACTGTGTCTGGGTTCCCTTTGCTGAGTATGGAGACAGGTACTTTAGGGGTGATCTAACTGGAGAGGGAGGGTCCATGAGCAGTTAGGCCAGAGGGTTTTGTTGTTTTAGTCCAGAGTAGGACAAGATGAATCCCAACTGAGGTGGCTCAGGGTGGTTTATCTTGGAAGAGGTGGAATGTGGTGGGGATGTTCCTAGGTAGGGGAAGAAGTTCACTTGCTGTGGGAAAGGAGCACCATTCACCATGGTGTTGGCCCCAGACTCACATAAACAGTGTGCTGAAGCAGCCTTTACTGCTTTGAGAGGAGATCAGCGTGTGAGGTCCATCTGCACTTTTTAAACAAGTAGGTTTATTTCAAAGTGAGCAGGCTTTTTTTGGTATTTGGGGTTGAATTGCCTATTGGAACCCATAACAATCCTTGCTGCTCTATCCTGTTTCTCTAGATCTGCTGTTGCTGGTGGGGCAGAAGGGCGCTTCAGACTGGGAAGGTGATGGAATTAGTTTTCTTTAGTTCTGGGCTTCCTGTCTGCTCTGGACATGCTGCCAAAAGTTCATCCAGTCCTATCTTAACACAGATCTTCAGCTTATAAACTGGAGTGACAATTAGATGATGCCTGGGCAGCAAACCTAATAAGAGGCCAAGCAGAGCTGATATTTCACTCTTGCTAACAGAATAGCAGTCTAGCTAGCTGAGACATCCTTTCTCTAAACAGCTTTGGCATCCAGACATTTCACAGCAGCTAAAATAGATAAGCCCTTCTCCATTTTGACCACTGGGAGATGTTTTTGCTGTGCTGGGGGAAGTATCCTGGAGCTTGCTTCTCTGGCTATGAGCTACCATTATGGGCTGATGCAGATCCCAGCTCCTTCTCTTGCTACTGCAGCCTGTGGGCAGAGGGAAGGTGCTCTGCCTCACTGAAGGCTTGAGAAGAAGAGGAATGCTCAGTCATCAGAGAGTTGCCCTCCTCATCCTTTCCTAATGCTTCTCTTTCTCACTTTTTAGAAGACGTCCTCCTGGATTTCTATGAGCAACTCATTCTTTTTGGGAATGGATTCTTAATGTTTGTCGTTGTGTCTCTCTGCCTTTAGGTATTGGGCTCCCAGAAGAGCCTCCCTCTTGCAATCATGACCCTGTGTTACAGGAGGGTCTGTTTTGATGGCCCTGCTTGCCTGGCATCTCAGGAGACTTGGGGGAGTGGGAGATCCTGGCCAATTGCTTACCACTAGCCTGTTTGCTGTGTATCTCCTGCAAGCAGCATGATGAAGGATGGATTGGTGGGATCAGTGAAGCTCTGCGCTATGAGGACCCCTCTGCTCTATGAGGGTGCTCCACTGAAAGTCATGGGGAGTATCAGGGGTCGGGGTGCTGTAGAAACTGTGTTCCTTTCTAATTTGATGCTCACTTGATGTTCTGATGAGTGTTGTTAATTACAGCCACCCAAGAGTTGAGGGGGGTGAACTTTGCCCTTCAAGGTTGGGGTGTTTGTGCTGGTGGGACTCATTTGTGTCCAAGCTGCTTTCTTCCCTATCTGAACAGGTTGGAGGAGACAGTCCATTCCCCACAATCTTTAACTGATGAATTTTGCTCTGGATTTCCATTCTGTGCCATTGGACAAAGAAAGGGAGCCAGTACAAATGCAAAGTGAAAACCATGTTTCCTGCTATTTTTGAGAACTTGCCTGTAATTATGCATCCCTGTTGTGGCACGTTAGATTAAATAAAACCCACACCTGGCAGGAATGTTAGAAGACAAGAAGTTGCAAATGCCTCCAACATCAACCCTCTACAGTACCTTTTAGTTTGGCCTGTCAGCTGCTGAGTGGCAGGAGGTGTCAGAGGAACACAAACATGTTTTGCTGTTGCTCTTGTGACGGGGATTTAGTATCCTTCCTTCAGTCATTTCTATTTTGTAGCTTAGCCTCTTATTCCAAATTTGTATTTCTTGCTCTCTCCTCTCCTTCCTTTTCCGTCTTTGCCATCTTTGTGTCATCTGTCCTGTCCCAGTGGCTGTGGTCTGAGGTGCTGGAGATTAGAAGGTTACCCTAAAGGATCTGCAGAAGTAGTCAGGCTCAGTAAACCCAGCCTGTTTTCATGAGGCTGATGTTCATGCTGTGGGGCTGCACCTCCACTGGGAAAACATACAGAGATCTGCAAACATAAAAGGGTTGAAGATATTGTTCTCCTGTCTCTTTAGCTTCCCATAGTGACAAATCCAGCTGGGTAGTGCAGGGAATACCCCTGTTGAAAAATGGGAAGGACATGGGCAAGCCTGAAAAGGAGCACTGAGGGTGAGAAGTACCAAACACACAGGCAATGTAGCGAGGATTTTTTTCCCCCGAAATTGTTGTGCTTTAGCCAAGTCTTGGACCAGTGTGTTCTTTAAGATGGAGAAGCTCAGATCACAAATACTCCAGGGCTGTGTGTGGAGAGCCTCTGTGGGTCAGGTTGAGGCTCATGATGGCCATTTTGGCAAAGCTGGTGTCAAAGCCCATAATGGCAATGAAGTGGAAGATACCAGCTCCTCCTTTCCAAGCATACCAGTACCAGGTGGTTCCAGTTCTCCTCAGGGTGCCAGGAGCTTGGCTTTCTGCTTGTGATGGTTAATCCTGCTGTAAAAACCACAGCAAATTCTTGGTCACTTGGGAATTGTGAAGCAGTAGTGTCTCCAAAATAATAAATGGCTTTGAAACTCAGAACGAACAAGTGTTATAGATTACACTTCTCCCCCACTTTCTTCTTTTTGTCTAAACCAAATTCATATTGCAGAACTTTAAAAATATACAGTCTAATCTCCCTGAAACCTAAAACCATTGATCTTTCCTGTAGGGCTTCATGAATGTGTTTTATTTTTGCAGTGTAGCTGTCATCTTGGAGATCAGTGATTAGAGTAATGCTTTTTTCCCCTAAAACCCCATTTTTATCTACTGGTGAAGCTGTGGTAAAGCATTGAATGGGTGCAAGATTCATAGCAACCTTTGTATCAGGAAGCAGAAATTAGTTGTGTTTGTTTGCCACCACATACCTACCTCACCATCAGTGCCCTTGGTAATGTTTATGTTACATGACCGTAATGTTCTGGGAGTGGGGGGAAAGAAAGACGTTTTGGGTTGAAAAAAAGCCTTGGTTGCATATAAATAATTTTCTTTTGTTTGAAGCCCATCCAAACAAAACCATTTTTGAGCTATTTTGGGCTGTGAGAAAGTATGCTCTTTTCCTGCAGAGATGTAGATTGAGTGTTAAAATACTCAGCTGATGTCCTCACAAGGACCAAATCACGGGGAAAGAAGACAAACCAATTGAATGCTGGAATGGAGAACCCTTGGGTGGAGGGCCTTTGCCTGTATGTGATGTGAAACTGCTGTAAAATACATAGAGGTGTATTGGCAAAGAGGAAGGAACTCCACTTTTTCTTTCCAGAAAACTAAACAGAAGCGCGTATCCCAACTGTGAGCAGAGGAAGTAGATTTTTTGCGGAGTTTTGTTCCAAGCAGGAGAAGAGCTTATGCACATTGGGCTGCATCTTAAGTTTGCACATTTGACACTTAGCATCTGTCCAGCATATGACATGATTGTGTAAGGTGTCCTGCTTAATAACCAGGGGAAAATACACAGTGCTAAGACTCATCCTTCCTGTCTTTTGAGGAGGACATGGGATACTTATCCCAGTAACAGGCAAACTAATATTTGGTGGCTGCAGGGGCTTGTTGGAGCCTTTGCTTTTAAGAAGAATTTGCTTGATTGTACCTCTATTTGTTCCTCAAGTAGATACCTGAATTCTCTGGGTCTGTGAGGATTTTCAGCAGGACAGGTAGGACACTGGTTAAATTGATCGTAGTGATCCGTAAATATCACCTCGCCTTCCAGGTATTTACATAAATAGAAATCAGAGTAAATATTTGTGTTAGGATAGACCCTACCATTATGCCAGCTGGTGTACAGACTCAGGAAGAGACATGTTGACTGCCAGTGTCATCTTGGCAACGTTAAGTGAGTGCAAATGTTCCTATTTACCCTCAAGGTCTTGGGGTAGATTTCTTTTTTAAACATTGTTGAATCAGTTGAATGTGGGGTGGTTTATTTTTTTTTCCCCTTTCAACTTTGAGATCAGAGTTATTTGCCCTCCAGATTAAAACCCAGCTTTGGAAATGAGAGTGAATTTATGGAGTGTGGTGCATTTTAATTAGAACATTTAATTAGGGGAGAATTCATGAGAGTGGGTCTTGTTTTAAAATGATCAAAGATGTTAAATGAAAACAAAAGGGAAAAAAAATTACAGAGAAGTATAAAAGATTTATTTTGGGTATCTTCTCTACCCATCAAAGGAGATCACCTTCTGTCCTGTGCTTTTTGTTCCAAAAATAGCTGAGATGTTGCCTGATTTCTGCAGGTCAATGTTGATCTCTCTTTGTAATTAACTATGAAAACAAATTGCGCAGTTGGGAGGGAGGGAAGTGAGTGTCAGCAGGCTGCTGAAAATCCCTCAGGTGTGTGAAATGGCTCCACCATCTCACCGCCGACTGCCCAGGAAATAATGCTGTAGATTTCTCTCTTGTGTTTAACGCCTTTGTCATCTCCTCAGCCTTGTGCTGACAGTTACTTTCCATGTGTGGCAGATTAATCTCCTGAGACTTCGGCCCATCTCCTCTCTGAGCTGCATTAGCATCTCCTTGCTTTTGGTATCAAACCATGAGCAGCC
Organism: Pardalotus punctatus; assembly: GCA_013400915.1. Lineage (NCBI taxonomy): Eukaryota > Metazoa > Chordata > Aves > Passeriformes > Pardalotidae > Pardalotus > Pardalotus punctatus. The sequence goes on along the minus strand of VZTX01020690.1, from coordinate 194,047 downwards.
AATGTGGGCATCATATTTTTCTGATGGGCAATTTAGGAACCAAGGCGGTGATTTTCCTCACAAACTACTTCTGTCTTGCTGTCTCTGAGCAGCAAATCATGCTAAGTCCTGATGCCAGGGTGAAGGACTAACCTGCAGATCCATCACAGGGTTTGCTCTCCCAATTCCTGCTCAGGTATGTGCCTTCACAGAGATTTCCAAGGAAGCTTAAAAATCAGCATCCCTTTGCAAACCTAAAATACAAATCTCTATTTTTAGCATAGAGCAAGATCTGATGTCCTCAGGAAATGAAGTCACTGACTTCACTGCATTACCCGTTTCTGCCATGGAAACAGTTGGTGAATTAATGCAAGTTTTGCACAGGTTTAACAGCCATCCTCCTCTTCAGAGAGAGGGGTGGGAGGGACATTTTCTATTGAACTCAGAATTGTTGTCTTTAAGTTATTAATTCCATGCATCCTAATGTATTTATCTCTGGTTGCAGTGATCAGTGGAGAGCTTTGAAATCTTCTTAGCTCAAAGGATGCTTTCTGTGCCAGGGAACAAAGAAGCAGCATCACTTCAGTAGGACACTACATGGATGTAAAGACTAGTTTACATACAGTGTGTGACTGTGTACACACGTAGAAGACTCCATACGCAGCATGGCAGAGCCTTGCTGTGGTTTGGAGGGCGTGCAGGTCCTTCTGTCCTTTAGGACATGCTGTGTGTGACATGGGTTGTGTGTAAATAGAACTTGCAGCATCTTGAACTTCATCCAGGTGAGGTCAGGACTACCACTGGCTGTCACCAAGCCATCCTGGCCGCTTGGGACTGAGACAGAAGGAAGAGGAACTAGGATGGTGGCAGTGGAGGCTGTAGACCCTCCACACCAACATGTTCTCCTCACCTCTCTTTCCCAGGTGTTACAGCAGGAAACATTTTGTTCTAAAAATCCAGACTTCAGGACTTGGTTTTACAAAGGAACAGGATTATATTTGGGATAGTTTTGACTCCTAAGTGGTTTTTGCATTTGGTTTGATTCTCTGCTGGCTTTGCTGTATATCTCCCTTGATACCCAATGGCATGTAGGAGCACATTGCAGGGTGCAGCATCTCAGTGCAAAGCACTCACTTGCCCGTGGGGAAAATGGGTGTGAGCTGCAGTTATGGGGTGTTCAGCCACGTGGCTGTGAGCAAGGTCCTCTTTGGGACCTTTTCAGACTGTGTTGTGTGGTTGGCCACACTTTCTGAAGTTGTTTCCATCTCCAGTTCCTTGGGCTCGCTCTTGGCCAAGAAGACATCAAGCTGCTGAAGTTATAAGCCAGGATCGTACTATTTATGTTGGAGGAACAGCACAGTTTACATAGACGGACTCTTTGCAAAATCAGCTTACGCTGGCTTTCAGCAGTTGAAGTGAACAGCTGTATCAAGTTAGAGGTGCTGAAAGCGAGTCCAGCTCGAGAGCAGTGTCCTTGTCCAGCACGATGGCAGGCTTTCGGGGTGGGGCAGATGTTTTCTACTGGGTTTTGCCGCGGTTCAAAGCAGGGATGTTTTGGGATGGGGGTCTGACTGCCCCGTGCCCCATGAAGAGCCAGGATCCTGGGGGCCTACTGTATTGTTTACCCCCATCCTGACGGTGAATTACAGGCAGGGCCCCCCTGCCTCTATCCAGATCGTGTTGAGCAATGCTGTGGTGCTGGCTTGATGTTTCTGGTCTTGCTGGAGAGCAAATATCCTTGGCGTGGGTTTCTGAGCTCTGCTTTTTTGCTGTCCTTCATTATGTGTGAGCCTTGAGCTGCCACCCCAGCATTGCCCTGTACTCTGAACCCCCTGAACTGGGAGCAAAGATGAGTTAAAGCTCGAAAATCCCTGGGACCAAGTGGGTACTGGAAGGCCAATTTGGACACAGTGGGAGAGCTGGGGTAGATCGGGCTCCCCTCTGATCTTGGCTCTGATGTGAACAGGTTTTGATGCACCAGTTTTATGGCAGAATCTGGAGGTTGTTTGGGACATCTCGGTTTGTGTGTGGTGTATGGCAGTGCCTGGGAAGGTGATGGATATTTTGGACCATGGGACAGCTGGTAAAAAGACAACTGTTGGGCAGATGTGTCCTTTTTGAAGTGGCTTGAAGGGTCTGTTGTCCCTTAAAGAGGGAATGCTCTCTCTAAACACAGCTGCCTCTGGACGTGATAGTCCCAAAATCTCAGCGAGTTCTTGCAGTGTGGGCTCAGGCTCCAGGACCAGGTCTCCAGAGGAGAACCAGCATTGCCAGAGGAGCCAGCTCCCTACCACAGATGTTTCCCATGGCCCAAGGGCTGGAGAAGGTTCTTGCGCTCCTTTTCCTTCCAGCCTTGGAGCTATTTTGGACAGAACTGACCCTCCATGTCCTCCTGGTCCTGCTGGCACCTTTGCCCAGCATCAGTGGATCTGTTGAGTAAGGAAATACTTTCTCACACCTGCTGGCATGTTTTTGCCACAGAAGCTGTTTCTCTGATGGGCATCATACTTGTGTTTGTAGGGAGCAGGCTGGCCAGGGTCTGGAAATAAGCATTTTTAAGGCAGTGAGGGAAGGAAGATATTACAAATATGATTAATGACAGTGGGTGTGCATCTTAAAATTTCTTTTAGTTATTTGATCTTTCTCCTGCAAACTCAGCAGCTGACTTTTGCAGAAGATAAACACATGGGAGGAGAATGAAGAGGGGCTCTTTGGTCTTCAAAAGCAATTAAGTGTTGAATGTCTGACTTGAGACATCTTGAAGAGGTCCAGACTTCAGCAGGAGGGTGTTCATCCTTTTCTGTAAAGCAGATCTCATTTAAGGGCTCTCAGATGGACAGCAGCAATTGCAAGTCACTTGGGCAAAGTGTGATTCCTTATGGTGGGGGGTGCATGGAGCTGTGCTGGTCAAAGGCAGCTCACACCAGGGCTACGTTCTGTCATAAAATCTATATTTAGGTTGTGTTTTGCGTTCACTGCTATTGCTTCAAAGTAGTTTAATATACAGCTGATGTTGGTAGAAGTTGATGAGTGTGATTGGAAGTTTGGGTCCTGGTGACCATGAGCAGGTGTTCATGGTGCCACAAGGTCTCTGAGAAGGTGGAAGCACTGAGATGAGTCAATGGGTTGTGTAATTCTGACGTGCAGGAAAGCAGATGAGTCTGGCCACCAGTGTTTCCGTAGCACTGAATTGGCAACTGTGAGCTCCCAAAGGGCAGGGGCTGCTGCTAGTTATCTGGAACGGTTCCTGGAGATGCCCCTGGGTGAAACTTGGCATTCCTTTGAAGCATGAGGTGGCCACCACATGCTGAAGTAGCTGGCCAGAGGTGAGGGCAGAACCCAGGCCACTAGATCTCTCTGCTTGACTGAATGCAGTTTTCACTAGCAGGATGTGGCTGGAGATGTCGGCTTGTATGGGCTGTTTGTCCTTTCTGAATAATAGAATCATAGAATGGTTTGGGTTGGAAGGGATCTTAAAGATCGTCTTGTTCCAGCCTCCCTGCTATGTGCAGGGACACCTTCCACTAGACCAGGCTGCACAAAGTCCCATCCAACATGGCCTTCANTAGAAGTTGATGAGTGTGATTGGAAGTTTGGGTCCTGGTGACCATGAGCAGGTGTTCATTGTGCCACAAGGTCTCTGAGAAGGTGGAAGCACTGAGATGAGTCAATGGGTTGTGTAATTCTGACATGCAGGAAAGCAGATGAGTCTGGCCACCAGTGTTTCCGTAGCACTGAATTGGCAACTGTGAGCTCCCAAAGGGCAGGGGCTGCTGCTAGTTATCTGGAACGGTTCCTGGAGATGCCCCTGGGTGAAACTTGGCATTCCTTTGAAGCATGAGGTGGCCACCACATGCTGAAGTAGCTGGCCAGAGGTGAGGGCAGAACCCAGGCCACTAGATCTCTCTGCTTGACTGAATGCAGTTTTCACTAGCAGGATGTGGCTGGAGATGTCGGCTTGTATGGGCTGTTTGTCCTTTCTGAATAATAGAATCATAGAATGGTTTGGGTTGGAAGGGATCTTAACGATCGTCTTGTTCCAGCCTCCCTGCTATGTGCAGGGACACCTTCCACTAGACCAGGCTGCACAAAGTCCCATCCAACATGGCCTTCAACACTGCCAGGGATGGGGAATCCTCCCATGACCCCATGGATGGGATCCTCCCATGTCCCATACTGCCCAGCTTTGTGGTGGGCCCCTATTGTTTAGCCTGATTTGAACAAGGACCTGAAAAAGACTTACTAAAGCTGTGACCAAGTCCTTCAGCTGCCTCTCTGTGGAGGACAGGCTGAAAATCATGTGAAGGGACATGAAAGTAGTTCTTGGAAATAGTCTTCCTCTTGGCTGCTTCCCTGTGCAAGGAAGGTGAACGGGAGCCAGGTTTCTGTATCCCCAGAGACCTTCAGCCCAGCTGTTCATGCAGCATAAAAAATCCTGAATTCAGTCAAAGCTGAGGAACTGGGCAAAGTTTCGGAAGAGGTTCAGTACAGACTATTGCTTCTATTCGGAGCAGTATGATGTCTGCTTCTGTAATAGCCAGGGGCAAATTGTCTAGGATCCAAGTCAGCAGCAGAGCAGCTGGGCCTCTTCACTGGTGCCAGTGAACTTTTGATGTGCTTACTGGCTGAATCCCACATTTGGAAGGTAAATCCTGGGGGGAAATTGCATCTATTACCCAAGCACGTGCTTTTTGAGAGGGACTCCTGCCCGCTGTCCGCTGTCTAAAAGTTGTGTGCCTTTTTCACTGTAGTCCTCCAAGACCTCTAATAGTCACTGCAGACACTGGTGCTGCCTGGAGATGATGCTATCTCAGTCCTTGAGGGTACATAGATGATTTTCTGGCAGGTGATGGTAGACAAGCCTTGTCCACTGACTTAGGCCCCCAGCAGTAGGGGATGAATTCCACCATAACCAGTATGAGTGGGATACCAGCTGCTCCACTTTGTAGTGGATTTATCTCAATTGGCACAACATGCTCATAGGTATGAGTCCTTCCCAAGGCCAGAGGAGGTGCCCCTGCTGTGTAAGAGTGTGCAGGCCAGTTGAATCCATGGGTCCTGACTGAACGTTGGTCATTCACATTGTAACACATGTGAGAATTAGCGTGAGCAAATCTTGGGAGCATACAGTCTTATGTATGATGTGCTGTGAAATCTGGAGGAAGAAATGGGTGATTTGTTCTTTAGGAACATTTTTCATCTCCTCACATCTGTTACTCTTTCTCCTGTCTTTTCTCCCCCCCTACCCCCAAATTTGCACTTTATCATTAAAACCAGGAAAGAAAAATCCCAATATGCATATGACATTTTACAAAAGTGCTCTCTGTGCTCTTAAAATCTAACAGTTTTGCTGTACAGCATTCATCTGTAATCAATTAGAAGGTTTTTTGATCAACAGAAGCTGGAGGTTCAGTTCCCTGGAGCTTAGCACTCTGCACGAGGAGGTGGGATTGCCTTGGCACTTTGTCTCCTTTCACCTGAAGCAGGAAATTGGAGCTGCAGTGAATGAAACTCAGTGAGGCAGAATGAGATGAAAAAGCTCCGAAGATGCTTGTTAGCCCTATTCCAGCCCCATTTCAGTGGTGTTAAACCAGATGGTCCAGATGCAGCTTCCAGCTCAGGAAGTTCTGAAGCTGCTTCTTGCCAGAAGCAAGGGAGGATCTCTCTCTGGGGGTTGTCAGCCCCTGTCAGAGACAAGATAGAGGAGAAAGCTGTGATCCAGTGCAGATTGGCATGTCATTTTGGGGTCCTCTTTGATGTACTGCCAGTGGCAGGACTGAGACCTCCGGTATCTAATTCCAAATTCCCCCCACCCGTGACCTGCTCACCTGTCCCTCCTGAAACCAGCCCAGTGTTGTATTGATGCCTGATTATAACCCTACAGGAGCAAAATGTTCTGGGGACAAAGGTTTGTTTTCACACTGCTCTGGTTCCTCTGCAGTGTGGGGACTTCGTTTCCAGTTTGTTCCATGGTCTTTGGAGGAGGCAGTGGCTGAGTGAGGGGGAGGAAGGAAAAGAAAATTTAAGCTTTAAGTTTTGGGAGGAAACTGAATGTCCCCAAGTGGGGATAAACAACCTGAGTATTTGATTTCTTAAAAAGAGGGACTGAAACCTGAGATGTCAAAAATTAGGTTGGGCCAAAACTGAGACATAATCGAGGGATTAGTTCTGGATGTTCTTGGCCACTAAAATAGGTTTCTTCCTTCCACACTTTTAAGAGAGCTGACTCCATAGGAAGCTTGTCCAAGGCTGCCTTCTTTGGCTTCACAGCAATTGAGAGCAGCAGCAGAAGCATCATCCTGTCTGATGGCCTGAGCATCAGGATGTTTCTCCCTGTGGATGGGGCAGGGGCATAAAAATTACAAATAAAAGGCAGAAGGGCTTTTGAGAAGGTAATAGAGTACAAGATGGGGAGTATTAAGCCCATCTCCAGCCATAATTAAACCTGCAGTTGGAGGGTCTGTCACATTGCTTCAGACCCTTGGAAAAAAAAATTCAGTTGCTAGCTTCATTAGTAATTAAATGTCCAATTACTGTATGTAATGTTTCTGCTTTGCTGAACTCCACAACTGCATTCATAAACAGCCCTAAGGAAGGCCTCTAATCTGTGCCATTGTTCTTCAAGTGGTTTGCACATGCAGAAAAAGAAAAGAAAAATCAGGCAGACATTTATAATATGGAAAGGAAAGGGGGAAGGGGTGGGAAGAGGAGGAAATCAAATCAGCATCTTCCACCTCCCCCCCCCCCCCCGAGGTAGGATCTCTGCCAAGCCCACAGAGAAGCCCTCAGGCCCCTCGAGCATGCAAATGTAATTTTCTATCCAGACAACACAGTATTTTTTTTTTTTTTTATAAAATGAAGTCCACCCCCACTCCCCCTGAAAACCTCCTCAAATCCCTGAATGCACAACAGAAGCAAGAAGAAAATTACAATGAAAGGAGTGAGAGATGGGAGGGGGAAGAAAAAATAAAAGCAGCAGCAACCCACAAACAGAAGGAGAGATGGAGGGAGAATTGAGATGAATACACAGTGTCCAGAGTTTAAATAGACATAAAAGATAATGAAGGTGGGGAGGGGGGGAGGGAGGGAGGAGAGATTGTAATCAAACAAAATGATTTTGGTCCTCTTCAATCATCCCTGGTTTGCAGGCTGTCATTTTATACAAATTAGAGCTAGGGTAATTGTATGAATATTCACTGGGATTGAAATCACGTTTATTAAAGGGAAGGCACCCTTCTCAGGGCCCACTGCGCCGCTCGGCTTTTGTTTGCCTGGAACAACAGGAAAGTCACTTGCGCGATGGATGAGCACCAGATCCACGCCCCCTCCCCTCCTCACCCTGGCGGGGCTGGGGTTGGGTCCTGGAGCTGGAGGTAGCTGGGTGCACTTAGGGATGGGTGGCCCTTCCCTTTGGGCTGAGAGGGACTGTGTGAAAGTGCCCCTCTTGGGGACAAGAACCATAGCCTGGGAATTGGCTCTTCACCTTGCCCATGGAGGGGGGACCACAATTCAACCAATAATAGCTTGAAACCATTTGGGATTAAATAATTGCCACATTTTCCAATAACAATTACAATTATTAATAACTTGATATTATTATTGTTGTTACTATTGTTGTTATTGTTATTATTGCTGCTACCCCTCCTTTAAGCATTGCTGCTGAACGGATTCTTCCTCCTGCTTGAGAGTCCGACCCAGGTCTGTGTCGCACATGTCTGGCACCATGCTGGGGACGGCTCCTCTCATACATAACCAATCAAAGATGCATTCAGGGCCGTTGTGAGGAAGCCGGGGATGATTATAAGTCGAGCTATCCAAGCCTTTTGCTGACTGCTCACCCTCACATATTATGAAATTTCTCTTAGAAGGGCAGACAAAGCCTTTTGAGCCCGTGTATGGTGATGGCCTCGCTTGGATGTCTGGCTTTAACCGCTTCACAATGTCAGCCTCTCATTTCTGAAAAAAGGCAAACGTATCCCATTGTCGCATGTCAAGTACCCAGCGCTGCCATTCAGCAGCCCAGCCATGGCTGTAACCCATCCTCGGGTTGTCACGGCAATGCAAGGGGATCGCTCTGCCACTCAGTAGCCGGCAGCAGGAGGAAGGCGAAGCTGACCTAAAGCAGAAACGTTCATTTAAATATTTGATTGTGCCTTAGCCTGATGATGGGGTGGATTGTCCCTCCTCCAGGACAGCTGGGCTGCAAGTGAGCTTGAGGTGACTGGGTGTCGTGTTTGGTTAACGATGGTGAAGTTGTCTATTATAACTTGTGGTGCTGCATGGGGTTGCCCAGGCAAGGAGATGTGCTGGACTGTGGGGCTCGGGACTGGTTTTCTGCTGCTGGTGTGAACAGGTTCTCCATCAGCCCATGTGCTGTGCATCTGTGTGCCAAACCCAGGTGAGAGTAAGAAATCACCTGATAAGGGACCAACAGCATTTTTTTCTTTTTTTAGATTTTTTTTTTCTTCTTTCTTTGTATCTAAAAAAAGGTGAATTCAAATCTTAGGCAGCTAGCCCTGCTAATGCAGTGGGTACACGGGTAATCAGTCTAGTTTGAACCTTACAGTAAAAACAGCTAACTTAATCTAATTAAGGGGAGTGTTTGGGCTGTTTTTTTTACTTAACGTGGGAACATCACTGGGGCAGACTGCAGAAAAATGGTTGCATATGTAGTGTCAGAAGATTTCTTCTGAAATTGCAGTGACTGTAGCATCTGCCTACACTGTGGAGGGTCCTGTTTTCTCCAGATGATAAACCAAGCTCAAAGGGATGACACATACTCCTAACATTTTCCCAGGGCTCAGCTGGGGCCACAGGGGTTTGATCTGGTAGCGCTGACTTTACAAAACCAGCCATGGTAGAGCAAGGCATTGGGTTCATCTTCCAGGAAGTTGTGTGTTGGTCCAGGGCATCATCTCTGGTCCCTCTGCCTGCTGCTGGGCCAAGTCAAACCTGGCTTTCCCCTCTTCTTTCTGTCTGCCCAAACCTTCCCATGGAAGATACTGTCCCACCAGTGCTGTGGCCATTCCTCAGCCTGGTGCTGCTCTTGATGGAGTTGGTCAGGTCGTCTCCTCCATGAGGGGAGGCTGTGTGTGTGCTTCTCGTTGGAGTCATAACATTGTCTCTGCCTGCCCCGAGTCAACATGGCCTCGTGTACAAATAACCCTTCAAGGCTTCCATGTGGGAGGCAGTGTGTGCTCTTTGGGGCTGTAGGGCCATGTGGCTTAGCCCCCCTGCTGGGGGATCCTGTCTGTTGGGTGTTTGTAGGCATCTTTGGCTTCCTGCAGACCTGATGTAGAGCAGAAGAGCTGCCCATTTGTTTTTTATCCGGGGTTTTCCTGTTCTGGCAATGTTTTGTCTTTGAAACACAGCCCAGACCCCCACAGAGAGCCCCCATGTTGAACTGCGAGGCGCTGGGGGCTGTGATCAGGGAGCTGGTTGGGATCAGAGGCTCCCTGCGGCGTTGAGGGCAAACAGGAGAAGTGGGCTGGTGGTTTGAAGACATGGGATGAAATGATTCCCTGTCTGTTGATGGTGTCCTTGTTGCTTGGATTGGGGTATGTGTGCTGGCCAGACCCTGCAAACCCCAAAGCCTAGATAAAGTGAGCTGATGCTCACTCTTGTGAGATGGGGGTCCCCAGAGACCATGGGTGGGTATGAAGCTGAGGTTCGTGTAAGGGGGAAGGATGTAAAGGTCAACCCCATGGGCTGCCAGGCAGCAGCAGCATCATCTGTGCTTTCAGGTCTTGTTCCCTCTGGGTTGTAAGTTGCCTGGCTCCTCTTCAGCTTTTCCAGCACAAATAACTGCCAGAGTGGACTGATCTTCTTCTCATTTGCATACAGGGACCTAAAACTTCTGAAGTGTATTTGAGGCTGTAGAGACCATGGTAAACCTCTGACTGCCAGGATGTATAACTGAGGGAACTTCAGGGTAGACCTGTAGGATCTAGATTGCTTTAGGGTCTTCTAAGTTGCAGTCGGGATAGAGGAGAAGGGGCTGTTCCTTAAGTCTGTGCTGGGAAGCCTTTTTCTGTCTCCACATAGGGAAACAATTTTTTTCATCTTTTTTTTCTCCCCCCTCTGAGTTCAGTTGTTATTGTCCTAGTTTTTGAGCAAAACTAAGAAGAAAAGCCCTCAAATGGTTCAGTATTTTGTTATGATACCAGGAACAAGGAGTCTTTCCAACAGAAAAGATAATCCCTTGTCTCATTAAGATTATGACTTTAAAAAAATCTCCTGCTGGCCATTTTCTGTGGGGACTGTTTTCTGAGGCAGCTTCTTGGGTTTTGAATGGTTTCATTCCTCAGCGCTTCTTTTGAGTGGAAAGTTTAAAGATGCGTCATCTTGCTTGAGCAGGGCGATAAACTGTGAAGCAAATGTGAAGAGCCTTAGAAAAGGGCTGTACAAAATGCAGATGTAGGGGATTAGAAAACAGAACTGCACTACATCCAGTGATAAGTAAGGTTGGACTCAGCAATTTCTGAGCAGTTGCACCAGGGAGGAGCAGGGAATGATGAATGATTTGCTTTTTGGCTCCTAGCAAGAGAAGCCGAGGCGGGGAAACCTCTGGGGTGGGTTTGTGCCTTGGGTGCTGCAGCAGTGCTGGTCAGCAGTGTCCTCTGGAGAGGGCTGGGGGTGGCAGGGAGGTGAATTGCACTGCAGTGTCTGTTGGGGGCTGCAGTCTTGTGCCCTGTCAGCCAGACAGGGCACAGGGATAAAAACGTCCTGCTGGCTTTCATGTTTATCGTGTGTTGCATGCTCCAGAATGGTTGGTATTTCCATGGATGAAACACAGCTGCAGCAGCTATCTCTTGCTGCTTTTTGGGAGATACAAAGGGAGAGGAGGGACTTTCAAGCAATAAAGATGCTTTCAGGTAAGGAAAACCCAAAATGCAGCTATTGGGGAGTGTACCCAAGCTGTCGGTTTTGGAGGTTGGAATGCCCCAAACCAACACTCAGAAGTATGGCACTGGTGGCTGAGAGAAAATAAACTCCTGTGTGGAGCAGGGGAGGCAGGGAGGGAAGCCCTGGACCTTGGCTCTCATCTATTAGTGCTCCAATTTATTTTATCACATCTCTATTTGCCTAAAAATTTTTGCAGTTTCCCAGTGGCTCTCTCATGGCTGGGGGCACCACACACCTCCAGTCTGTTCCTGGAGGTCTTGCCTTGCTCTTGCAGTGCTGATTATCATCTGTCTGAGCAGCATTGCCAAGGGTTTTGGTTTTGGTGAGGAATAAAGCGTACAAAAACTCCTGTTGAATATCCAGGCCCCACCTCTAGTTCAGGGTTTCCTACACAGCCCTCTCCCTGGGAGATGACTTTTGTGCCTTCTCCTTTGGCTCGCCCATCTTTCTGGAGGTGCAAAACTGCTGTTAGTCCCTTGATGTTCTGGGGTAAGACCTGTTGATGTATCCTGAGGCCAGAGTCTCTTTCTGTTTACGAGTAGTTTCCAGAGCACAGATTACAAGTGCTATGATAAAAAATTTGAGTTGGATATCTTTATTTTTTTTCTCCTGTGATCTGGTTTTTCATCACTTGTCTCTTGCTAACCAGGGAGCTCTGAGACTTGGGCAGATTTCAGAATTTCCATCTACCCCAAAAACTACAGATTTAGTCACCACTGGCCAAGCCTCACAAAGCTTTGAGCTCTCCCTGTGACTCAGGGAATAGCTATGCAGGTTGACTTTCTCACTGGAGTTTTTTGATGGACCAGATCCACGTTTGCCTTGTGCTGAGCCTATGTATACACTGTCTTCACTGACCTCTTGCTTGGGATACTTGGGATGGAAGGACCTCTGCACTGTCCCTGCCAGGTGCATCCCACCAAGATGGGAACCCATGGATGTAGGTCTCCTTTCCATTTCCAGCTTCTTGTGGAAATGCGGGAATCCTGTAAGTCTGTTCTGCTGGATCTCTTTTGCCATTTCTTTCTCCCAGTTTCCCTTCTGAAGACTATCCAAAGACATGAATATTTTGCCATGGACTGTGAAGGACCTGAGAAGGAAGGCTGTAAAATGCACATCAGCCACTCCATAAACGTCAGGGATGCTGTGCAGAAGCATGGCTACTTGAGTTTAGCCAGTTCTTTATATCAAGTGATCCCTGCAGATTTATTAGATGTTTCAAAATAGATTTGAAATAACTGGATTTAGTGTTTCTGGCGATTCCTTGAACCATCTTGTTTTTCAGCCAACTTGCATAAATGTGCCAGTCATGGGCTGAGATGTATCAGCCAGCTTAGCAAATGGTTTTATTTATAGCTGAAAGAGTGAAGCCAAGGAGTATAAATCCTGAAAAAAGTATAAACTGTATTGTGGAATTAATAAACTTCAAATTCATGGAATTTCTAATGTTCCACTGATGGCTAAAAAATCTGTTTAATGGCCGCTGAGTGATATTTGGCTGCAAAGCAGAAACCCCAAAGTTGTCTTAACTCAACAGTGATATTTTTTAGTGTTTATGTGCTGGCGCTGAATGTCTTTGCTGAATGATGGAAAGCTGACCTTCTCCGCCGCGTTTCTGCAGCGACCAGATAAGATTTCAGATCACAGCTTTGCTTTTTCTGTTGATGGTCTGTGGCTGTAGCCCAAGAAGCGCTGTTAGATGTCAGTCTGTTTATCTGGAGGATCAGTTGCGTGTCTGGCTAACTTTGGGGGTGTGAACGATGTTCAGTGATGAAAGCAAGTGCAGGGGAAGGAGCTGATGAGCAGAGAGTGGATCCTGTGCTTTCAGAGCATGGCTGGCCAGCCAGGGAGGTCCAGCTGCATCTTCAGAAATACCAGTATGTGTTGGACCTTTAGAGGTAAGTAGATGTGGGCTGTTGAAGAGGCATCCTCCTCCTTCATCTTTCATCTCCATTGAAACTGCTTGTGATTTTGGTGTATTTTTAAGCTGGTGACTGTAACATTCTTTTTCTTGGTGATTCATTAAAGTTTCAGGACCTTACTGCACGTCCTTTCCGCATAGGTCAGTGTCAGGCCAAGTGTGTTGCAGAGATCTCCTTGCTACATGGATTATTTATGTGGGAATGTAGGGCCTGTGTGGGCATTTAACAGCAGCTGGTTGGCAAACCTGTGTGTAGGAACATTGTCCTGGGTGGTGCTGGTCAGGGAGTGTTGGCAGCAGCCTGAGCTTGGGGTCCCCTTCCTGGGTGGGCGGTATGGAAGGAATGGTGACAGCAGCAACCATTGAGGTTTCGTGGTCCCCAAGGCAGGGGTTTTGCAGCACGATGTCTTGAGCATGTGGGTGCTGTTTTGTGACTGCAGAGAGCTTGGGGTACTCGTGGGGTATTCCTGCAGCCTGCCTGACTGGCACTGATGTGCTCTGTGGCAGCCACAGTGTGTCTGTGCCTGCTCTGTCTGCAGGTGGTGGCCGAGTCTCCTCCCTGGTGTTGGGTCCCTCATGGCTGGGTGTCCCTGACCTCAGGGAAAAGCTCTCCCAATGTGTTCAGGGTCATTACTCTCAGTCTCTCACCTGTTACTGTGCTTTGTCAGCCTGGACCAGCCTGGCATTTCATGCATGTGGCTGTTTCTTCCCATTTGAGAGATGGGCTCTAAAAACCGAGGTACATATTATTTCTCTAATTTATTTTAGGGCTGAGTTCAGCTAAGCAAGTTTGTAGTTTCTCTAGGTTCTGGTGATTGACATTGTGTTTGAACACCATGTTCAAAGCTAATATTTCTTGCAGATGCTGAGATAAGTATCTGTAAATCTTTGCATTTACCATTATCCCCAATTTTCTTGTGCAGTGCCTGCTGTCACTGTATAAGGGTATTTATCCTGCACATAATCTGATTGGAAAATAAGGCTTTGAAACAGAAAGGAAAATACACATTTCAGGTGGTGTTAGAAATGTCAGTTGTGGATGCTTAAACAGTCCTGATTGTCTGCAGGCTTTGGGGCATTTGGATTTTCAGCCCCCTATTGTTACATCTAAAGCTGCTTATTGGAGTCCGAATAGGTTAGAAAGACACCTTGTTCCTGAGACCCTCAGAAGTCTGCCTCTCCCCCACCGTGGAGGATGGCTTCTCACAGCCCAGCCAGTCAAGTCTTAACCCTTGGCTTAGACAGTGTGGGGCCGAACAAAGAGCCACAGCTTTCAGATGGAGCAGAATGAAAAGCTATTATTTCATAATAATACTCTGCTCTTTTCTTCCAAGGATTTCCTAAGGACTTTACAAATATTAAGGCTTGGGCAGTCACCCCCATGACTGAGAGCTGGAGAAGTGGCTGTGTGTGGGCATCTGAAGAGCTGAACATGAGGCATAATCTCTGCCCTGGGGTGGATTCAAGCCTCAAGTCCCCTGTGCAGTTCGTAACTATAAGAGGTCAGTGTGTGGGAGGACAATGAGAATGTTTGGGACCAGGAGAGCCTCCTGATTTGCATTATTTTGTACCCACTTCGTAGCCTTGTTCCATCTCCTTGACCCTTGCCAGTCCTTGTTGGGTCTTACATTAGGCTGGTGACTGTGGGATCAAGGATGCTCTCTGCACGGTCCGGATGGACTTCTTCATGCCATCCCTCAAGCAGGGAAGATGGAAAGATTTCACTGCTCACTTAGACACGACTGTGGCGATGATGGAAATCCAGCTGTTTCCTGGACTGGTTATACCCAGGCCTCTGTCACCATCACAGCATCAGGTGGGATTGAGGTGTTTTTGTGTGGAGTGATGTGCTTACAGCCCCTTGTCCCAGTGGTGGGAGGAGAGATGGGGTATAGGGTGTCTTCTCCATAATATCTGGTCCTGTCATTGAGCAGATCAGGCCCCTCCACAAATTAAAGATGGGAGCTCCTCTTACCAGTGAGGCTGAGAGTCTTTGCTCTTTCATCCATATTTTCCTGCCTTTGTGGTCCTCTGGGGCACAAACAGGAGCTGTTTTAGGTTGTGAGTTTTTCTTCCCCCACCTCTTCTTCAATTGCACCTTAAAATTGGCACCTCCAGGAATGCTGTGGACTCTCAGCTTGGCATCTGGCACTTCTGCCCAGCCTGGGGCCAGCTGTGTCTGGCTGTGAGCAGCAGTGGGTGAGCAGTGCTGAGGACCTGCTGTTCCCGTGGATGTAGGTACTACTACAGAGGGAGCACGTGGCACTGCCCTCTTTGTCCTCACATCATCCCTCAAAGACCTCCCTCTGGCCAGCATTACAGACGGGTGGATAGATCAGCTGCCATTTTCCCTTTCAAACAGTGACAATAAGTCTCTTTCCTTTGCAGGGACAATTAGTTTCTTCCCTTTGCGAGATGTTTGGTTGGAATGGGCTGACCCCTCTTCATGGAAGGAGGGCCCTTGTCCCTTGTGTCCCTTGGAGAAGCCACAGCATGGACCGTTTATGGTTTTTCCTTTTAACACAGTGACGGCGGCTTTGTTTTCTACATTTAGTTTGCATCTAAGACCAGGACATGGCTCATGCTGTGTCCCTGATCCAGTGTTTAAAGCTTTGCTGTGATATAAGTTTGGCCTGGGCCCTGCAGGGTTTAGCTTAATTTTTAAAGCTCTCAATGTGAATAATTCCTTGCTGAATGCAGATCGCAAGAGGGGATATTGATTTAAAGCTTTAAAGCTGGTGGTTATGGATTTAAAAAAAAAAAAAAAAAAAAAGAAGAGGAAAGAAGGAGATTTACTGTAGTCAGAGCTGGTTGCCTAAATGTTAGTCCCTTACAGACAGGCTTTTGCTGAGCTAGGTGTGGGAACGGCATGGAAGCCTGCTGAATTTTAGCTTTAAATTGTTGGCTGCTGAGAACCAGCCCTGGGATACACTCGATAGCTGTTTGCTGTGCCAGGGGATCATTTGCTGTGACTCCTTGGCCTGGGCTCAGCACGTGTGTGGGTATAGACATGCTATGGGGTTGCAGCAGCTAGCCTGGACCCTTTCCTAGGGCAGGGAGTCAGGGGAAGGATGGGTCGGGATGGTGCTGCTGTGCAGCCACACTCAGGGGTGTAACTGGGGTGGCAGGTGGGGAGCACTCAGCAGAACAGGGGTGTAGCAGCTTGGAAAGAAAATTGTGGGAAAGGAAGCTTTGGTAGGAAAGATGCAGTGGAAAATAAAGAGAATTAAATGCAGGCTGTACGTCCAGTTAGCAGACAGGGCTCTGAGGTCACTAATGCTGGTTATTTGGATTTCAAAGAGGATCCTATTAGCTTCTGTGGCGGAGAACCATTAATCAGTGGGGCGGGAGCTTGGGCTGGCTGGAGAAATCAGTTTTCAATGTCCTTGATGTCCTGCCGGGCTGGCGCAGCAGAGCATCCTGCACAATGGTGGGTTTGTCTGGGATCAGGCACTTCCAGCCAGAGGCACCGCGCAGGATGGGGAATGCTGGGCTCCTCTGCTGGGATCAGTGCAGGGGTACGTGGATGTTGTGTCCATGCAGACCCCATTGCAAATTCCCATGTCGCTGCTGCTGTCCCAGGGAGTATTGCTGAGCTGCTCTTAACAAGTACAAAAACGGAGTTGAATACCTTTGGCAGGCACCGAGTTAAGTTTGCTATTCCACAAGCACTAAACGGGATTTGGGGAAAAAACAGTGTTTCCAGGTGTGACTGTTTGTGATCCTTTGGAAATATAATCTCTGGCCTGCCTTTTTGTTCCAATTGAGAACATGTGCCCAGGAGTCATTTCCAAAGGAGCTTTAAGCACAGGACTCAAAGTAATGTTGAAAGTTTGTGAGCTGGATTTGCACAGCAGCCTTGCTCTCCAAGCCTGGTGCTTTAAAAATCTCTGAAAGAAGCCTCTTACTGTTTGGAAGAGGCATTTGCTGTAGAAAGCTGCCATAAATAATGCAGAAAGAGACCAGAGATGGGGTCAGAGAAGGGTTGCTTAGAAAAAATTAAGATGTGGACATGTGGTAGAATCTGGAAAAAAAAATTTGGCAGTTTTTTTTCCAAGAAAAGTATCTGAAACCTCCTTGCTTGCAATATTTTAATTTTTGCAAAAACTTACTTGTCTGGGATTTGATCTAACACTTTGTAGTTATTTAAATCCTCCAAATGCCATCAGAGGAAGATATTTATCAACAATTACTAGATCCAACATCCATAAACCCCAGTAATTTCTTCTACATTTAGGTTTAAACCCCCAGTCTGATCCATTGAGACTTTGTAGGGACTGATAAGCAGAACTTTAAAAAAAGGACAATAAAAATGGTTTTGTATAGAAATGATGGCCATTGCTTTGAGAAACTTGATTAAGATCAACAAGTCTCTGGCTGGACTGAGTATACTTAAAATCCCTAATTGTCTGGCTTTTTGTCTGCAGAATGAATTTATAAGAAAAAGGAGAACCCAAGCCTACTATTTCAACACGCCTGGAATTCATGAGTAGAGCTGGTTTTCGGAGACTCCTGTCTTGTTTTGGCTAAGTCCTTAAAATGGAGATCTGGAGATTAGCGTGGTGGGCCTGGGGTCATCTCTTTGCAGAATGTGTAGTCTCAGACACACAAGATCTTTTTCTTCAGACATCCCTTCTGGTTGTGATGTTTGAGCCTTTGCTTTGCTCCCTGGCTAAGAGCAGCGTTAATCATAGGACTGGAATTTGTGACTTAACCAAAGAGGCGTTTTAATGCTTTTCCTGTCATCGATCAGTGGCTGGAAGCCACTGTCTCGGTAGCGTGTCCACATTGACCTCTGTGTTGGTGCTTGATGGGTTCCCGTCCTCCTGGGTGCCTCCCAGCCCAGGAATGCCTTCCAGCCTGCCTGCCTTTCTCCTTTGGAAAGGGATGCTCTGAACTTGGACCCCTCAGAGACAGAAAAGAGGCTTTTTGTGCACGCTGCAAAGGGCTCTTGTGTCTGCAGCAGGGCACAACAGAGACCTTCCTTCTGAATCTGTACTTGGAGAACAAAAAAAAGCCCTTGCATCAGAACTTGCTATTTATATTTCTAGCTCTGAGACTCCTCAGCTGCATTATTAATGAAGCGTTTACCAATTAAGATAGATGAGTCTGCTCTTGAGGGTGTTTGTTAAGGTAAGGAACCTTATTAGCATATCTGATAGATACAGTGCCAGGTGCTGATTAAAACCTTGTTGACTCCCCAGGGGCAGAAGTCTTGAGGAAATAAGGTGGAGAAAGTTGTCCTGTTTCCTGGCTTTGGCCAAACATGGAGCAGGAAGAGAAATTCAGCATCCCTCCCCAAAGGCAGAGCCCTGAGCTTGTGAGCAGCTTGAAATGGGCATGGGGAGGAAATTAATCAGCCTGGATCAGAAATTCCAATAGCTGGAGTGATGCAAGTGTGATTAATGTCTCCTGAATGCAGGAGGTGGTAAGTTGCTAGTTTTGCTGCTCTTGCAAGGCTAGCAGGCTGTCAGGCGAGGAATTAGTTTCCAGTGTTGACCCTATAGGTTTCCGAGGTCTGGAATCAATGCTTGCCTATGTAACAGTGTTTCAGCAGCTTGCTAAATTAGGTTTGCAGGCAAAATGATGCTGTGAGGTACAGTCAGCCCACATATGAAACCAATTTCCCTTTGAAGCAGCACTAAAGAGGGCGACCAGAAGAGAAACGAGATCATCTTTAGGTCTCTCGTGACCTGCAGGAATTGAGAAGTGTGTATTTGCTTTCCATATTTATTATAATATGGCAAAGGAACTACATTGTAGGCTTTAATGATCTGCATGTGAAGAGTATCTTAAAATAGACTTCAGATCTCCTTGGAACATACATATGTGTTTATAATTTTACAGCTATAAAAATATATATTTACTGAATATATGTACTTTGTTTCTCCATCTGCTAAATATAGTCACGTATGAAAGTTACATAGAAAATGTAATTTTCCCTTGAATTATCCTGCTGTCAGTCTGCTTCAATTTCAGCATCTACAGAGGCGAGGCGCGAGTGGAGATGGGCACTGTTGTGCTGCTGAGCAGGTGTCTGGGAGCAGTTTGCCTCTGGATGGGGATTACTAGAGGTGGGGTTGGTGGTACCAGCTATGATGAAGCTTTGTCCAACAGTTCATGAGATAAGATCCTGTTTTCCTATTTGCTTGTAATTTTGGCAAGGTTTTAAACATCCATGCTTTCAATTTCCATGCTGGT
The DNA here is from genome assembly GCA_013400915.1 of Pardalotus punctatus. Taxonomy (NCBI): domain Eukaryota; kingdom Metazoa; phylum Chordata; class Aves; order Passeriformes; family Pardalotidae; genus Pardalotus; species Pardalotus punctatus. The sequence goes on along the minus strand of VZTX01020690.1, from coordinate 175,041 downwards.
TATTGACCTCAAATGATTTGATTTTAGGGGAGGAAAACGGTTATAAAGTGGTCCTGCCATTTTGGAGAATAATCTTGGAAAAAAATGTTGTGTTTACCCTGCTGAAGAAATCCAGAGATCTTTTCTTAGATCTTGCTGTGAGGCTCAGTGCAAGGGGAATGGGGAGGAGGTGCCCATTTTGCTAGAAGTCTTGCTGTCCCTCTGCAAACGTGGTCAAATCCGAGCAAAGTTGGAATTTGCATGCGCTCAGCAGAGGCTTCTTTGATTCCAGCAGCTGGTAATTTTACCCAAGTGCCTCCACAATGGACAAAGCTCCTTCCCACATGGCTCCCCAGGGAGGCAGGGCTGGATGCTGGCCATCCCCAGCCAGTGACTCCTGTCACTAGAGTGGCTTGTCCTCTGATAGGTGCTTTGGGGAGCAGACACAGAGTGCGGAGTGTGTCCCTGATCACAGCAGGGCAGGCAGGTGGGACTGAGTCTCACAGGGGACACTGGAATACACAAGTGCTCTAGGTGAAGGTAGAAAATGGCACAGTGGCTGGAGGAGGGAGACTTCCCAGGATCAGGGAGAAGCATGGGATGGCGTTGTGCAAGAGGGACATGTCAGGTCAGTTTGTCTCACTCTGATATTTCCTAACGGTGCAGCTGGAGTCACAGCGCTTCGCTGGGTGCTTGTCTCTTGTGCACAGTCCTTGCAGAGGGCTGCAGAAATGCTTGCACCACGTTTGGGAGATCAGCAGATGGTTTCTCTAAAGAGAGCCTGAAATGTGACTGTTGCTAAAATCGGTTTTTACAAAAACCGCAAGTTATTTTAAAAAAGGATCATTTCTCTCACAAACTCCAGCTCAAATAGTCTTTAAAATAAATACACTTCTGTGGCGTCTGCAGTTGGGCCTGGCTGGAGAGCCTGGAGTCTGCCTTGTGAGAAGTGTCATGACTCTAGAGTTTGTTTTGGTTCCTTTTTGGAGTGCTCTGCTGAGAAGGAAGGAGCCAGGCAGTCATCAGAACAGTCCCTGGGTAGGATCTGGAATGGGGGACTCCACCATTCCTGTTTCCTCTCCTCTGAGCTTTGAGCAGGAATTTGGAGAGCCCTGAGAAACGGGTCACCAGCAATGCGCCTCCAGACAAGAGGCTGCTGAAGGAGGTGCTGTCTCTTTGTGATTTATTCCTGTCTGTTCTTACAGGGCCCCATCCATGATGGGATGTGAGTATTTCTGGTTGGTTTTCCCAGCAGAGAAAGCAGTTTAGTGGAGCTCTTGGACCTCCTGCTTCCCAACTTACTGGTGTGCTATGCTGGCACCATGGCAAGACATGCTGCTGTCTGCAGATGTGCTGAAGCTCCAAAAATGACCACAGACATCTGGCACACAAAGGGAATTGTTTCAGCTTTGCACCCCTAAATGCCAAGGACTGACCTACTTGTATTTGATCCGATGTGTGTCCAGCTGCCAGAGTGGAAGTTTGTAGCCCTGGGGAGTGCAAAGGTAGCAATGTATCAACTTCAAATGGTGTTACTGGTTTTTTTCTTTCAGAACCACAGTTAGCTATCAAAGGACCATCCCAGTAAAGGGCAGGCTGCCCATTCCTTTGGCCTGTCTTTCCCTGCCATGTGTGTGCTGTGGTGGAGTTGGATGCTTGTGGGAGTGGGTGGGTCCTGTGTCTGAGACAAGTTTCTTTCCTCAAGGATGTGATTTACTGAGAGACAACAGGAAGGATAGTTAGTGGGGTGAAGCCTGCATGAAATGGAACCACATTGTGGTCTTCCAGCTCTGCCTGTGGGGAGCTGGGTGGGTGGCGTGTTTGCCGGTGTTTTCAGGGATTCCTTGTAAGCATTTGAGGAACATTTGCTCAAAACTCACAACCAGTTTCTTTCTTCTGTTGTACGAAAATGCTACCAATGAAAATAGAGAAGCTCTCTGGGTCATTTCCAGATGCCCTTAGTAAGACAGAAGTGTTTATTTTTTATGGGCCAATTTTTGTAGTCTACCAGAACGTCTTGTACTGTTAATGCCGCATGGAGCAATAGCTCTGCAGAGTGTGTTTAATAAGAGCAATGTGCTCTCAGGGATATTCAAATCAGAGGTAGTTTCCTCACATGTATGCACTAGATAGCGTGTGTTATGAAACATCTGGGTCTGGAATTGCACTAAAGAAATCAAATGGCCAAGTCAACCTGAAAGTTGTACCAGGGCTCTGCCTGGAGAATCACCATGTGCAGCCCTCTTCTCTGCTGCAGGGCCCTTGAGCAGATGGCCTGGCTTTTTTTTATCCCTTTTCCTCCTCCTCCTCCTCAGGATTTGCATGTCAGGAGTAAAACTCAGCTTTGAATTTTCCGTCAGCATAAGGAACCACAAGTCCAAAAGGATTTCTGGCTGCAGTTACATGGCTGCGTGGGAAGCAAAGAGCCCTTGGTTCTCCCATCTCAGTGTCTGCCCTTCTCCTGCTGTGGTTCTTGGCTTTATCTCCAGCTCTGGACCGCCTGTTGCCAGTGGTGCTGGAGCATGGATGGGTGGCGTAGGAGGATGTTGGCAGCAGCAGCTCTGCCACAGCATCCTGTCTGCCTTGGTGCCTCCAGGTTCCTGCATCTCAGAGGTGTGCTGAGATGCTGCTGACTCTGCCTTGCTTTGGGGTTTCTTGTGCCTTCCACCTGCTCTGTGACCCGAGTGTCTCCAAGGGGAGCAATGGTAGGTGTCTGAGGGAGAACATACATGCAAGAAAAGCTTTCACAGATGCTTCCCCAGAGCCCTCAGTGTGAGTTTTCTTGCCATTGGACATAATCTGGGCAGGGCTTTTCCATCAGCTCCATGAAAAATGGGGTTGCTTCTCCTCAGGAGCCTTATCTGCTTTTCCTGAGTTCTCTGTGCTTTTGCTGAAGGAGTGGAGAGGGATGGGACAGGCAGTGGCTGAAGGGCTGTGCTGCTGTATTGGATGCCATGTCAGTCATGGCAGCACAGGCTGAGACATGGTCATTTGGGTGAATTTGCTTATTTTGTTTGACCTTAAAACCTATCTTTTCCTTTGGGATGAGTGTTTCAGGGAGTGATCTTCACTGTTTAACCTTTCTGATAGGAAATCTGCTCAACACTGACTTTCATCAATGGCTGCTGTCCTTCAGAAATGTCCCTGGCATCTCCATGTCCCTGTCTGGTGTGACTTGTTTAGAAGACTTTGCTGCAGAGGTGGAGGAGGTCTGTAAGCAGCTCCATCTTGCTGAAGGAGCTGGCAGAAAAAGTAGGAGTCAGGGAATTCTGGTTCTTTTTCTGCATTTGCTTCATGAAGGAAAGCAAGACCAAGAGCTTGGCTTTAACGGTGTCTGAAGTTGCTCTCTGCAGACTGGGAAAATGTCTCCCCCTTGGCTTGGAAAGGTGGTGGGCTGTGTTTTACATGAAGCCTGTTCAGTGTGGCTGGCATTGCACCATGTACAAGAGGGAAACCAGCTAGATCCCGTTTTAAATAAGGATGGGAGATGCAGTGGGAATCGGCCCTGGAGCAGACTGCTTGTTCTGGGCGTGGGCAGCTTGCCTGTGAAGTGTGTCAGCGTGGGTGAGGGAGCCAGGAGGGACTGAGACGCTCGTGTCCAATGCTCACAGAGGGTCCTTCCTTTGGTGCTGCACCAGTAATTGAATGACATCTGAGCTACTTGCTGAAACCTCCTTACAGATGTTGTAAAGTCATGCTAAGCCCTTCCCAATGTGGCTTTCTGAAGGGACCAAGTTCCAAGGATCTGGGACCCTTCTCCCCTTCATGTTCACTCTCTACACTCTCAAACTCTGTGCACGTGGGATGGGGCTGTGTTTGCAAAGAGCTGGGCTTAAGCCTGAGCTATTCCAGTCAGTGCTGGTAGGTTGAGGGCCCCTGAGGCGTGTCTTATGCTCTTGTACATGCTGTGTGTGGTTCTTGGGGGTGCTGAGAGGAGCAAATGAAGAACCATGGGCTGACCAGGAAAAGCATTTCCCCAGGAATGCAATACCTGGTTTCTCCCACCCCCACACCTGATGTTCTAGAAACTAAGAACCTTTCTCTGTGCTTGTAGATCTCAGCTGTACTCTAACCTGTCAGCAGCAGGAGGTAAATCAGAGTCTTGCTGGGGGAAGCCCAGCACTGTACAATTTTGGTCTAAAAATTATACAAGTGTCGTGGTGGACTGTGCGCAGCTCTGCTCAGCTGTATGGCTGGGTGTGCAGTGGTGGAGGTGAGTCTTTTCTTGTCCATGCAGCTGATAGGGAGGAGTCCTGCTGACTCCTTCAACAATGCAGGTTTTGGTATAGTGGCTATGCTTGAGAGAGGTAATTTTTTTTACAGCTCAGGTGGTGTGCTGAACCTAAACTTATTGATGTGGACCAAAATCACGTGAGTTGTGGTGAGTCCGTGCTTTACCTTACAGCGTAGGTAAAGGGCCTTCAGTCAAGGGCTGTCTTCAGGATCTGGATAGTTGGATAACACTTGAAGGAGAAAATACTTGTGCCGAGATGGTGCTGGATCCCTTGTTCTGAACAAGCCTCTCAGTTGTCTTTATCTTTTTTTGTGTGTCTGTCTGCAGAGCAAGAGAGATAATTAATGCACGGTGGCTCTCCTGGGTTCTGCCAAAGCCAATACTGGTTTCCCGAAGTCAGCTCAGAAGTACTGAAAGTGCAGTTTTAGGCAGGGCTGTGGGTCAAACATTTCTCCATTTGGCTCCTGCTGCTTTGATTGTCAAGCATCACTTGAAGCTTTTCAGTCAGCATTAAAGTGAGAGCATCAGTCTCAGCTGAGGCAGTCATGGACATCAGATGATTACATATTTCAAAAAATTACCTTAGCTTGACCTTGGAAGAGGGGAATGGTCAGCATCTCATTTATATATTTTCAATGCAGCTTTTAATTTTTAGCTTCTTTCAAACAGTCTTTTCCCCTTCATAGATCTTTTCTTCTTCAGCATTTTGCAAATGCACCAGTCATTTCCTAAGGAGCCGAACTTCAGCTTGCACCTTAAAATACCCCTGTGAATCCCACAAGGGACATTATCCCAGCTTTGCAATCAGGGAAACCAAAGCCCAAAGAGGGTGAGAGCTTAATTTCAAAAGTGCTAGGCAGTTGTGATCCATGTTATAAGCGATGGAAACCAGGGGTATTTTCAGTGGAGTTGAGTCTGTGATCCCTCCAAGCCAGGTGGAAGACCACAGGCTTTTGAAGAGCTGGAGCTCTTTGTCTGCTTCAAGTGCTGCTTGCCAGGAAAACATTCACCTTGAAGAAGCAACATCGGGGTTTGGTGGAAGGATCCGTGTTGAAGACTGATGTGGGGTGGGTGGTTGGTGCCACATCATCTCCCCAGCAGCACCGAGCAGGGGTGAGAAGGATGCTCAGAGCTTGCCAACCAGCAGGGCCAGGGAGAGTTGGGTGTTTTGGGAGTGGATGCAGGTTGTTTGACAGGGCTGAGACCACACAGTGGCTGGTGGTTTCACGTGTGTCTCTGGAGCAGAGGAGAATGATGAGATACATACCACTTGCATGCCTCTGCTCTGGCTTGATGTGGTCTCCCCGAGTGAATCAAAGCTTTTGCTTTGAAGGCAGAAGGAGGGGGAAGGGACTGTCTTTGTTCTGCTTTTTGGAGAGCACTGGAAATCCTTCAGACCAGAAGACTACACCCTTCATTACCCTCTGGGTTATTCGCCCCATATTGGAAGTATGACTCTGTCATGTGAAGTATTTGATTATTTATACAGTTAATGTTTAGCAGAGTTGGAGTATTAGAATTAAACAGGGGACTAGCTTCCAACTTTGCATGGTTAAGGGCTAATAAAACTTCTCTGATCCAGTGTTTTCCTTTCACCAGAGGGGATTTTTTTCATTAGCTTTGGAGTGCTAAAAAGAGATCTCCTGTATTTGAGGCAGATTGATCTGTTGGCTCCAGACAAAGAGAACATGCAAAGGTGTCAGCATAACTATCCAGTTGACGCAGATGCAGGAAGCCAGAAATATCAAGGCGAGTTTAATTGGTATCTTCAGTGACAGTAGCTGGATGATCCAGCATCTGTCTTGGATACTGGGTGATCACCCCAGCCCACCTCAGGTGTGGAGGAGCTGGATGAGCAACGGACTGGTAGGTGGAGAGTAGTAGGAGGCTGGACTTCCCCACATTTGCTTTGTCACTTGTGCCAACCTCACCGCGCTGTTTCGTCTGTCTCCTTACTGCAGGGCAGCCTGGAGATGTCAACTGGTGACCCTCCAGTCATCACATCTCCCAGGAGTGTTGAACTGGGATAGCGTTTCCCAAACATTTGGCATGGGGATTGTAAAGGTGTGACCAGGGCAGCCCATGGCTGCTGTGGTCCAAGGGGTCAGTAGGACAAGGGAGCAACAGTTGGGACTGGCTGAGCTTAACAGAGTCTGCAATGGTCACAGTGGATTTGGTTTTCATTTCTTTTTAGTTTAGTTTACTCAGACTTGTGGGTCTGGGGTTGCGGGTCTCATCCCAACACACTTCATACCCATTGCCCAAATCCAGCAATGTCTCTTGGTAGCAGAGAGCTCTCAAAGCTGTAGTTCTTACACTAGTGTGGTTGGAGATGATGAGGGTGCTAATGTGGGATTTCACACCTTCATTAAGGGGAAGGCTGAGGAATGAGGGCTTCATGGCATACTGGAGGTCCCAAGATTGAGACTGCCCCAGGGGCATCCTCAGTGCTGTTGCTCTGCATTGCTCACTTAAAAATCGGGTTGATTTTTAGCAAACAACCAGGACTGAAGGCAGCCATGACTGCAGACCTGCCACTTGTATTTTAGGTGTCCTGATTATCTGCTGGGAGTTTTCTTTCCCTTTTATCTCCCACGCACTCCTGTCTGCACAAATGTTGGATATACTGTTGGATGTAATTGACTTCTCCTTTGGCCTGGTGTACTGATGCAATTGATAACTCTTATTGGGCTGGAAACAGCCATTTTTAATACTTTCCTTGTGACTGGAGAACCAAGGGGAGATGTATGAAAGCAAGGCTGTTGAAGCGGCTGTTGCATGGGTGGAAGATCCACAGATGATGTTTTGCCTTTGCAAGTGTACATTGTGAGCATGAAGGGAACTCTGCTCCTCGTCATCCTTCCAGCCATGTCTCCTCACTGTAGATGACGTAGGAAACTGTACTGAAGAGTTTTGTTCCTCCAGTTCCACCCACAAGCATCACCTGCTTGTTGACTGAATGGAGTGAGACTCCGCTTTCAGCTCTCCTGGGAAGTGTTGGTCTCTCCATCCATGCTGAGTTTAATGGAGCAGTTTCTCTAAACAAGGAACTGAATTGATTTTAAAAGATTACACCTCCTCTGCAAGATGTCAAGGTCATGATCTGTGAGAGCAGGCTGTAGACAGATGCACTTATAACTCAGATGCATTTACCTTTTATTTTAAAATGTCTTTTTTTTATTTGCATTTCACCTGCTAGGTCCAAGATTTGGTGCTTCCTCTCCTCAAAAAGGACTGAGATCTCAACCTAACATAGAAGTCTGTGGGGTTTCCATCTCCTGCAGTGGAAACGCACAGAGTGGAAACTGGTTCCTGGGGCAAACAGCAAGTGGAAAGTGTAATCTATTATAGAAGTATTTATTTTTTAAAGACAAGTGGCAACCCCCCGCTCCTCTGCTGCCTTGTGCACTCCTGGTCTGTTTCAGATTTTAATAAATTTCTTGTTTATCTTGAGGAAGCAAATTAATAATAAGTAATGGCAATTGCTCTTCAGAGAGAGAGGCTGCTGAGGGTCAGAATAATTTTAATTTGATGCGTGTGTTATTGAAAGACTGTTTGCTGTTGAGGTGAGTGCATCAATGTCAGAGCCCATAAAGGCTGACCATTCCCTGTGCACACAGTGTTGGGTGTAAAGTTTTGCAAGTAGATCTCTGAGCAAGAGCTCGGGGAGAATTGAATTGGTCTTGTTGGGATCTTTGGGGCTCTCGTCTCCTTTAGCTCTGGATAAATTTGAAACTCAGCACAACTGGGTGGACACATCTCCCCTGTGCATTACTGGGAAATGCCAGTGTTGCTCTTCCAGGCGGGCATCGTCATTTGGTGTGTGGTGCCAGTCAGGTCTCAGCCCTCTGTATATGCCAGAAACCCACAGCTGTTTCCTTCAGACACTCACCTGAGGCGATGCTGTGTTCAGTTTGGAGGTGACCCTGGCCTAAGTGTCATGTATACCCCTTCTGTGGAAATGTGGAGGTGATGGTGGAGTCCAGCTGTGCATCAGGCTGATGTTAACTTTGCTGAGCAGCTCAAATTACTCAGAAGCCATAAGCCATGACAAAAGCAGTTATATCTGCTTAAAATGTTACTAGCTTTGGAAAGAAAGCCGAGTTTAATTTCTGTATCTTGGTGGTTTCAAGATCGTGCTTGCATCTTCTCCAAGTGCCTTTGATAACCAGGCTTCTCATGTGACTCCACAGACTGGGGCTTTTCCACCTCAAATGGTTTGATAGTGGTTGTTCAATGGTGTGCGCTGCAGGTTGGCATCCTGGCAGGAACTTGCAAGAGCCCAGCAGAGGTCGAGGTGGCACCTCCTGGAGGAGAAAATGGCCTCTGTGTTGTCTCCTGTCTGTTCCTCATCTGCAAAACCCAAGTGTGAGGGTACATAATGCCTGACACACAATGCAGCAAACTGTGGGAGTTGCTAAGCAGCTGTGGAGGCGGGGTTAGCAGCATCCAGCATTGGGGCAGTATGGAATCCACCTGCACCAGATACATTTGCAGGTGTCATCTGGGTGAGGGCATCATCAGCCCTGACCACTCTCATTAGAGCAATTTATTTTGTAGTGAAGCACCATATTTAGTCAGTGGCTGTGGTTCCTGGAAAGCCCAACCACAGGAGTTTACCCAAAACCTTGCAGATACTACAGGTTGAGCCCTAGGAAATTTTCTGGGGATAAGGCAGGGCTGGAGGTTTCCTTCCTGGAGAGATAGCAGTGGAGCACGGGCTCCTTGCATACTTCTTCACTACTTCCCAGCCACTGTCCCCTGGCCCTCGATTTGCTGCCAGACCCCTCTGCCTTGGTTTTCCAGACAGGGGAAGAGGGACTCTGCTCCTGCTCAGCGTGGAGCAGGGAAATAGTAGGGTGCAGCTCCCCAGGTGCACTCTGCCTTCTGACCAGGAGAGAGACCAGCTCCAAGCCAGGATATGTCACCCACAGTGTGTGGCTGTTCCTCCTTTTCCAGGGGTGCCTATGGACCTGCTTTCAAGGGTCAGTGGAAGATTTCCCCACAATGCTTTCCTGACTCTTAAGAGGGAGTACTGGGTGATACTTGGGTTATGTGGTAATTAGAGCGACTGCTAAAACCCTTTGCTGAGATGGTGGGTAAAACCACCTTCTCTCAAATCACTGGCTTCCCTTTTGAAAGGGAAGAGAGGAGTCAGCTCCTAGTTGCTCATCTGATTTTGCTTTTTTCTATCCCGTTATGCGGAGTTCACTGTGTTTCTGGTTGCTTCCAATTCCAAATTGAGATAAATGTGCTGATAACCCTTTGGCACATGCTGCATCCACTGCCAGGGAGCTGTGTCTGGCTTGTCCCACAGAGGATGGGGGCTAACCAGGAGCTTGAAGAGGCTGCAGAGGTGGAATTTCACCCCAGCGAGGCTTTCAGGTTGTATTTCAACCAGCCAGCGGATAAATGTCTGGGATATTGCAGCCCCTTGCCTTTGCCTCTGCCTTTGCCTCTGCTTCTGCCTCTCCCTCTCCTCCCTCTCTTCCCTTTGTGTAAGAGAACTTAATTACTCAAATAGATCTGTGTTTAGGAGAGCTGGAGATTCTCCATCCACTGCCAGAAGGGCCTCATGACACATAATGGGAGAAAACCACCACTAAATGTTTCACATGACACTTTTCCCTTTTCTCTTCAATCCTGTGTATTTAGCATTAACTGTACAATATAGGTTTCCTTTTGTTTTAATTGTGTTGAATTCTAGGGACGAGGAAAGGATAATTTCTTTGTTTTTCTTTCTACTGTAGCCCCAGCAATCCTGATGACAGATCTTGTCATTACATGGTGTCATTTTAGATGTTTGCACTGCATCAAAAGCAAACGGAGGAGCCTGCAGTCTAGGCTGTGGGTTGAATAACAATGTTTTTCCAGGGGAAAAAAAAAATCTGTAAAGTTTTTAATGAGAAACATGAGTTTTGCAGAGGCAGCCTGTACACCGCTCCCGACCCAGCAGGGTGATGGCTCCTGTCTCCCTGGGTATCAGCTTTTGTGGCCCTTTGTGTTTCTGAAGGCTGTGAAGCTGTGGAGTCATCTTGGACTTGAAAAGCAGGAGGGCTTGTGTTTTCCTGTGCATGGTGGATATTCCAGGACAGCTTTCCAGTTGCATGCTCCTTGCTAAAGCAGTGGTTGGTGATGTGCGGCTGGGATATGCTGGGGGACAATGTGTGTCCGGAAGGAGAAAGGCTAGTGAAAAGGGGCTTAAAATCACTGCATGGGAATCTGCTTTTCCTGAAATGCCTGCATGCTAAAGATGGTGAAAATTGCTGATGCAGGAGAGCAGAGCATCTTTATCGGGCATCTGTCTCCCAACCACATTCCTTTCAAGCGAGGAGGGCTGCTGGGGCTCTGCTCTGCAGACCTCCCGCTGCCTTCCTGACTTCTCAGAAAGGTCATGTGAAGACTAATATGATCAAAAGGGTTTTTAAAGTGTTATTTAAAGTGTGTTGACTGTTCTGCAGAGGTTTTTGGTCATGCAGAATTGGGAAATTTGACTGTTCGTCAGCCGTGACCCAGAACTTCGCTGCGGGGTCTCACCAGAGAGGAGATACTGGCAACTGAGGACTTTTATGTGGTTGCCTCGCTTGGGTTGGTCTTATCCTTCTTTGATTTTCCTTACAGTGTCTGAACACAGTGCTTTGCTCTTGCCTTCTGAAGTGTGTTGAGGTTCATGTGTGGTGATGTTTGTTCCAGGGAACCATTTGTGGGTCTTGGGGAAATGGCCATACCCAGGAAATGGCAGTGAGTCTAGCTGCTCAGGCACGGCCTCTGGGCTTCATGGAGCTGATTCTGTAGCTGTCTGAGTAATGTTGGATGTGATGTATAATTTGGAGGGACTGGAGGATACCCCAAAAAACCCTGGTCCATGTGGAAGAGGTGTAAAATATCCACCAGCAGGTTGAATTTGGCTTGGGAACTGCCACAGAACTTGTGGATGCTCTGCAAGGACTCTCCACTGCCAGAGTTGGTGCTTCTCAAATACCATCAACACACTTTACCTGCATGATGGATGAAAGCCATGCTGCCCTCCAGGGACGTGCCAGTCAGGGGCTGGCATCCCTCCTGTGAGGGGCAGCAGGGGATGAGTGACTGATGTGTGGGCAGGACACTTGTGGGAGGATCGTGGAGCCAAGATGGAGATAGGGGAAGCAAAACATGACAGCTGCTCTCCTCACCACTTCTACTAAAAAGGATTCCCCCTTTCCAAAGTGTAGTCCTGCTGGAGGTCCCCATGCACCTTGCTGTTTCCCAACTCTGTGCAGATATTCCAGGGACAGGAATCATTTGCTTTCTCTGGAGTCATGGGGCAGATGTTACACCTTGTGATGCATAGTCCTCCAGCCTCTTGCTGGATGTTTCCTCTTGCTTTGCAACTTACAGGTTGAAAGAAAGCTGGAAAATGTGGTTTTCTTTCCACACAAAATCAAGATCTGTGCCTTTCCTTCACCTCAGTTTTTTGCTGGATGTTGAAATACAACAGTCAGTCTTCCCAAACTTGACACCACCCCTCACCTCCTCTTCTGAGATGGCTCTGGTCAGGGTTCTCACCATGAGCTGGTGACCAGCCTAGCCACTGGTGTGCCAGCAGGTATTTGGATAACTCCCTGTCCTGGAATTGAGGTCCCTTTCTTCAGAAATATACTCACAGAGTTTCCAAAAATTATTCTGAAATAAAATGTCAACAGAGGAGGCTGATCTGGAATAGCAATTGCTGAATAATTTATTTTGCAATGAGTAGATAATTTCCCTATATGGAGCAGCCCAAATAAGCTCCAAAATTTAAGCTTTATTGATTTGGGGGCCAGAGAGGGGAGGAAACCACTAAGTTTTTGTGAAGTTACTGAAGTAAGCTAAGCTGTTTAAGTATAATAATATTCCTATAATATACAGTGTGTGTCTGTGGTCTCCTTAGTGAAATTCAATATATATATATATAAAAGGAAAAAAAAACCCGGTGGGTTTATTCTAAATAAGGGCTGTAAAAGTCGGCAGGAGAGGGGAGTTGTTCTGGTGCCTTCTCCTGGGGTCAGTACCCAGCTTCTGAATGGGGGGTGGAGAGCTGAAATGGCAAAAGGGTTTCACCTTAGAGTTTTTTCCATTTTGGGGAAGCAATTTCAATGCAGAGCCCTTTTCTGTGCTTAAAAGTGAGGTTCTTGGAAGGAAGTTAATTGACCTTTTCAGCAAATTTGTTACTGAGACCATTACCACAAATACTGTTGAAATGCTTTGTAAATACAATGTTCATTTAACAACACTGCCAGCGACTTAGAAAGTCAGACTTTATCCTCTCTTAAAAATGAAAGAGCTATTCTTAGTGGAAAAAGTGTCTTTTTGGGGAAGAATTTGGAGCAGATTTTCGTATTGAATCTAGGCTGCCTCATTCCCTTGGAAGGCGTCTGAGGGCCAGGAAAATCATAACTAATAACTTCCCTATAAATTGTAGAGCTGCTATTTTAAGGTCTGGTGTCTCAGGGAGGATCAGGGTGGTGTTCTGCTTCCCTCCATTGCTGTGTGATGCCCTGGTTTGATTCTGGTCCTTGTTAAGCTGGCTGCTAGTCCTGCCCTGTGCAAAACCAAAATGTGGGAAGAAAGCAAGTCAGGAGGTTCTCAGACTTGGTTTTACTTTTGTTTTTTGATATTGGTAAATTGAGTTTATGTTTTTATTTGAAGATGGCCCACTCCTGAGGCAGCTTGAAATGGTAAAATATGCATTGAATGCAATTTTTCTTTGCATATTTGGAAACAAAATCCAAAGCTGTTCTCCAGCCTCAGGCTAAGTCCTGGAAAAGCTGCCAGTTCAGGGGGGAGGTTATGTTTTGGGAAAGCAGGTCTGCAAGGGGAGCAGGTACCTTGAGAGAAAAGGATGTCCAGACCTCTGGATCAACTCCTTCCACAAGCAGAGGGCACACAGGAAAGAGCCCTTAAGCCAGGATCAACAGGTTAAGCGCTCTGGCATAGGAGGCACTTTGCTTTAAGGGTTGGGATTATGTTTTTGTGGAGCTAAGAGCTCTGGGAATGACCACATAAAAAAGGTGATGAAGGGAAGAGCATCGCTCCGCTTGCTTTTGACTGTGATGAAGTTCACTGATCCCATCATGGTGACACTTGCATGAAGGATAAGAGGCAGTTCCTAATTAAAACCCTTTTATGTGCTAGAAGCCAGCTTCTCAGCTGTTGGAAATCTGGGTGGCTCCATTGAAGTCAGGAGGTGACCCCAGCTGAGCCTCGTGTGTGAGTTTTGGCATCTCCCATCAGTTTCTTTGAGGCAGCTGAGGTGGTGACAGCACAGGGCTGGCTTTCTTTGTGGCAGCCTCAACTGATGGCACGCACGAGCCCGGAAGCTCCTGCAAAAGTGAATTTCCTCCCTGTGGATATTTTCTTTCATGCTTGAAAACAACCCTGCATCTGTTGAGCAAACACCTGAGCTGTAACAAGGAACCTTGTTGCACTCATGAGTGCGGAGAGAAGAGGACTGGATGATTTGGAGATGGTCACCGAAATGTGTTGCTTTTTCTCCCTTCACTGTAGGGGTGGTGCATTCATCGCTTCTAGTAAAAAATGTACCGCATATCTTCATCTTTCTCACATTTCTAATAGTTTTAAGAAAAGTCTTTATATTCAAGATGGCTTTAAGTTATAGCGTGGTAGTAAAGAGCAGAGACTTGATGGCATTTTGCCACTAGTTATTGCATGGGCAGCACATGTTAGTCAAGATGCAGTGAACTCATCCTCTCTTCAAGCTCCTTCTGTTGCTTCAAAACCAGCATTTGGATTGGTTTGAGTTGGATCTCACCTGCTAGCAGAGGAATTCAGCTTGCAAGGCCGCACCTTAGCAGAGGAAATGAGTCTGAGCTTTAAATGTATTTTTTCCTTTTTTGCCCAAAATTTATGTCTTCAGAGCAAGGGTTGCACATCTGGGTAGATTAAAAACCCATTTGTGGGCAGGTGTTGGAAGATTGTGGAAGGTGATTCTGGAAAGGGTGGTCTTGGCTTTGGGGCTGGCAACAAAGACCCCAAAAAACCTGGTTATTAAGAATTGGATGGGCAACAAAGAGCACTCCAGGCCGAGGAGAAAATGGAGAATATTTTTGAATATTTTTGGGTAAAGTCACAGATTGGGACTAGTGTCTGGAGGATGGCCTTGGGCCAGCCAACCCCCTGAGCTGGGTAGGGGGAGGGGAAAAACCTCCATTTCAGGCTCCTAGATAAACAAACACCAGAAATCTCGTAAGGGTAATAATGGAAATCACTGGGAAATTGAGTTAATACAAGGGCATCTGTGTAAGTGAATGCTCGGGACAGGGAAACGGCTTTGTCCTTTAACTCTAGTAATGCTGGAGCAGATGGGAAGTGCGGTGTGCTTCACGCATTAGCTGGCTCGGATAAAGAGCAAGGCAGAGGCTGGTCCTCTTGGCTGATTAGAGGTTAACAGGGATAGAAACCAGCGGATTGACTCTTCATTTGCAGGAGGTGTTGTGGGATCAGAGCAGATGGCAGAGAGAGCGTCCCTCCAGCTTACTCAGCTGCTCCGAGGAGCTTACGGCTCCCTCCAGCACAAACAGCCCCATCGCATCTCCTCTGTTTACAGCTGCAGCTCTTGCTTCTTCCCTGGCCTACCCGGAGAGGTGATAGCAGGGTGTTTCTCCTAAACCTGTGGTAGTTGGTGCCTGAGGCCGTAGGTATGTGTGGGGACACTTGCAGACGTGATGCATACTCTGCAACTCATCCATATCCCTTTGTTTCGGCTCCTCCTGCGGCAGCTCAGCTGCGGGCATGGCTCCTTCCTGGGGTGATATTAATGGTCTTTGTTAGCTCTGTGAAAGTAGAGGTGCTTTTCCAGGGTGGTAATGACTGGGCAAAGACAGGAACATGGTGGGGACAGGGACGAGAGCTGCAAGGAGAAAACCTTTAGCAGCAGGAGCGTGGCTGCATTCTGCTGGGGCAGCATCTTCCTGGCCAGCCGGCGCCTGCCTCCTTCATCCCTTCCAAGGTCTGTCTCAACAGCAGCACCTTTGCCTGCAGTCACAAAACAGAATAGCTTAGGGGAGGAGGGAGGATGGAAACTCATAGCAGCTCTGCTCATTGACTTGCTGGAAGCTTGGATTCCGTATTTTGCAAGGGAGAAATGGCAATTGATTCAGCCTTACCCTCTTTCTTTTTGTCTGCCAGTGCTCTGAAAAGGCACATTTTATCTGTGTGTGACAACACCTGCCTAGGGTGCCTCTCATTGAGCCGCTGAATCAAAAGAGCAACAAGAAAAGTGGGTTTAATTGCACACATCTTCAGCAGAGTCTTTCTTGCACTGGCAGCACAAAAGGCCAGCCCTGCGCTGGTTGAATGGAGCCTGGGAGGGCTGGGGCACACCGTACTCTCGTTACTATCGGAGGCAGATGATTCACTTTGCTGGAGCATTGTCATGTGCAAATGAGTTCATGAGCCCATCTCCTTTCCAACTGCAAGGTCAGGGACTGAGCAATTGTCAGCATCAGCCGGCTGGAGGAATTGATCTAGAAGCCGGAAAGCTTTGGGAGATTTTACTAACCTCCACTTCCCACCACCCGAGAACACCGACACCTTCCTCCCGTGGGTGTTGTCTACATTGCAAATATTGACCGATTTTAAGTTCATGTTTAGAAAGCTGCTGTTTCGAGGCATGGAAATGTGACTGAGAATGGCTTATAAATAACACTCGGTGCAGCAATTATTATTCATTGCTAGTTATGGCTTTCACACACAGTGGAAAAACAAATGGTTTTTCCACTAGGAGCTGGAGCTGCAGTCCGTTTAATCACTAAAGAGCTTGGAATCACTTTAGTTTAAAATAACTTTCTGCTGTGGTTTGGAAATTTTAAAAAAAGCATGTTTGGGTCACGTTAACCTAGTGTATACAACTTGCACTGAGAATTTCAATTTACCTCCTCTACATCTGCTGAGCCCCATAAATATCCGTGTATTTGTTCCCATTTGGTTTTGCAGAGTTCCTGCCTGCCTGAAGATAGAGCTCCCCAAACACAGATTTGGAGTGGGGTTAGTCTGGCTAGGGGTGGAGAATCCTGGGAGCTGAGCATGGAGTACAAGAGCAGTGAGGAGCCGAGCTGCTGTCTGCTGCAGCCAGCCCTCTCTGGCTGTGATGCATGGGGATGTGGCTGGTGCCTTCAGGAAGCTGCGTGGATGGACTTTCCATCATGTTGCTCCTAATAGAGGCTGCCCAAAATATCAGCCTCAGGTGCTAGGAGGTTACTTGAGGTTTTGACAGCCAGGTGTGGGGGTGAGTTCTTTATGTACAGTGTCCGGCCACATCCCACTAGCGGTCCATGCTCTGGGTGTGGATGTGGTGCTTGTTTCCCTCTGCTGAGCCATTGCGTGCCCTCTTCAAGCTTTCCACAAAGACTGAGAAAAGCCTGTGGAGGAGACAGAAGAACCACAGTGCCATGAAGAAATGCTCCTCACGTTACCCATACGTTACTGATCCCCATCCTCTCACACAGCAATGCCAGTGCAGCATCCTCAGGGTTAGGTCCTGCAGGTGGCTGCTGCTCTACTCTGGCAGGACTGTGCCAGCATTCCAGGAAAGGCGGGTGACTGCCACGCCTGGGAAGAAAGAACTAATTTTTTCCGAATGGTACAACTTAGCAAATGACGGCTGTGACTTCTGTCTGGGCTGCGGTGTGAAATCTGAGGGATGGCTGTGAGCAGCAACTGCCAGAGGGAGCAGAGCTGAGCACTCGGGTTCCCGCCTACTGTGGTAGCTGTGAGGTTCTCTCTCTTGCAGGTGTTGGTGCCACAGTTATGAGAAAGGAGGGGGCTGTGGCTGGGTTTTGCTTGTTTCTGGGGCTTAAATTTCCATCTGGAGGTCTGTCTGTCTCCAGACTCCAGGTATTTCAATGTAGCCAGCCTAAATGTTGGCTTTACTTTCAGTGATTTGCTGGAGGACACAAGACAAGGGGTGTTTGGAGCTGCAGGACAGGCTAGTGGTTTCTCCTGATGGTTGGCATATGGATATCTGGGCTAAAGATGGCCAGTTGAAAGACTCTGCTCTTACAGAACTGGAAGAGTTTGCACAATTCCTTTTGGTTGAGTGGGTTTACAGATCAAAGAATTCTCCATCTTGTTTAAAGAAGCTTCTGTTGTGGCGTTAATGCTGTTGTCTTAGTAGCGAAGTCTTCTGCACTGGAGCCCATGCTAAAGGCTTGATCCTTTGTGATTATTTGAGACCCCAGGATTTTTTTTTGTTGGGTTTTTTCTTCTTTTTTTTCTTTTTTTTTTTCTTCTTTTTTCGGTTGGTTTTTTTTTGTGTTTGTTTTGTTTTGTTTTGTTTTGTTTTTTGGGGGTTTTTTTTTGTTGTGGATCCATCCGTCTCCCAGCCTGCAGGGTTTATCAGCTCCAAAGAGGAGAGTGCTGCCCAGCTGACAAGTTTGTAAGTCCCACTAGTGTGGAGCTCACAAACTCCTGGAAAACAATTCTAGGGTCGGTTTTAATTTAAATCAGAGGTACAATGTCCTGTGGCAGTAATACAAGGAAGGTCCTTACTCTGGTGTTTTGTCCCCATTTGATGTGTTGGATGGCTGGGATTAGAAAAGAGATGAGCTCATTGTGCCCTGTGTGGCCGTGAACATTCATGGCACCTTTCTGTGCTTTTTCTGGGGCAGTTATGAACACTCAGCTCCTTTTGCAGCCTCGATCAAAGAGACATCCACTAAGAAGCTTCTATGGTAAAAGTAGGAGAGGGTGTTCTGGGGCAGGGAGAAGGCGACGTTGTTCTTGGGACAAAGCTAGACTCTGGAGGGGCGTAATGAGTCTGTAGTTACAAAGATGGTATTTAATTATTTCTTTTCCATGGTTTTCAAGCCTTGGCACTGTTACTTTGCTGGCAGCAAACAAACAGCAAGTTAGCTTATGTTAAGAACAGAAGATGAAGTCCTAGATAAGCAGTGGGCTTTAGGAATGTCTTAAATTGAAATGTATGGGTAGCACACAGAGGAGGGCATGTCTTTGCTCTCAGTGCTGTCCAGACCCTGTGTCAGTGATCAGGGCTGTGCTTCTCTCTACTGAAGTGCTGGTATCACAGCTCCTAGGATGCCTCTTTCTTCTAGGATGCGAGATGAACAGAGAGGAGGGTATGGTGACAGCTCTCCTTGTCCAAGGTTACCTGTAGCCTTTTGGTGAAAGCATCAGGGTTTTGCCTGGAGCAGGAGTGGGTGCTTCAATGGATGATGAAAGAGCCACATCAAAACCTGACCTTTTAGCCATCATTCTTCTCTGGGACAGTGACACCCATCGCTGCTGAGCTGGTCTGCTCAGCAGCGATGGGTGCTGGGGCGCAGACATGGCTACAGTGTGGTAGCTGCAGTCTGACCTCACATTAGTGTAAATATTCACATAATAATGTGAATTTAGTCCCATAAATAATGCCTCTGCTCCTGTCCGCTCCTCTCTCTCCTGTGCCCTCCCCCTCTATGTTTAATTTCTGACTCAACTTCTAATAAATGTTTTGTAGAGTTTCTAGTTTATCTTAAATAGACCTGCTGTCACCACAGCTAAAATCTAAACCAACACTTGACTTGGGGCTTGAGTGCCAGATTAACTTGGCAGTTGTTGACATACTGAATGGTCCTGTCTGATGTGCAGACCAGCTCTGAGTTGTGAGCCATCTCTTGCAGCAGATGGGAGACCACAGCTTTTGGGATGCCTGAGAATAGCCTGGGAAGTATCTGGACAAATTTTCTCTCTTGGGAGGCTGGATCAGACCACAGTTGATATATTTTCAGGCTTATACCTGTCTGAAACAGGTCATTTGGTTAGATGAGTTTCTCCAGCGTTACACCAGTTAGCCCCAAGTGGGGTCTGGCCCATGGTCCTGTTAAAGTAAGCATTTCAAGGCAGTGTTTATGGCCTGTAATTTGTCCTAGAGTGTTTTATATATGTGTGTGTATGTCCCTGCAGGCGTACACACGAAGATATACATACATACTTGCTCAGGAACGTGGTTTCAAATCCTTTTAACTTGTTCAAAAAGTAAACTAGGGAGAAACTGGCAGTGAGTTGGAGCCGCCTGCCAAGCATTGCAAACCAGAGAAGTGGTAAAACATAAACACTTTGGAGTTTATCCTCAGGATTTATATAGTTTGGCTGTCGGGGGACGGGCTTGTGTGGAGGGGGAGGCTCGTCAGCCCCTGGCCGTGCTTCTCCCGCGGCGCCGAGCCCAGCACCTCCACAGCCATGCTCCTGCTCCTGGCAGCCTGTGAGCAGCAGGGAAGTGCAGGGCTGTCCATCCCTCCCATCCTGCTCTGCTGGCCACATGGGGTGGTTTTCGGGTGATGGCAGCAGAACAGGTCTGCTTTTCCCCCGCCCCAGCACTAAAGTAAAAGCAGACCTCCTTGACGCTTAATCAGATTTGAATGTGGTTTTTGGCGTGGCTTTAAAGAGACTGGCAGTGAATAGCTGGTTTTGATGCCATTTATTAAAAACCTCTGGTAGAATTTGTCTCCAAAAGCCTTTGTAAGAGCTGGCAAACGCACAAGGGTTTGATGCAGTTAATGTATTTTAATCTTCACCCCTCCACCCCTTCTCCTTTTCTGTCGCTAATTGTAGGGCTCTCAGCTGTCTGCTGCCTTCTCCGAGGGGACGGCAGGCTCTGCAGGGACCTGTGCATACACAGGCTTAATAAGGTTGCAGTGGCATGGAGAAAAGTGAGCATCCTCCTGAGAGAGGAGGGCTGGGATGGGCCATGTGGAGTGCCAGGTCCCACACCATGTTCTGACGTGGGGACACCGAATGGCCCTGGCCATGTTAATTAACCTCCTAGTTAATTTTGGAGCCTCATTCTCTTTGGAGGTATGTGAGGCAGATGAGCGGGGGAAACAAAGATATCCCTTTTCCAGGTGGCTGAGCAAGTGCAGAGTGTGGGTGTTGGACCAACTCAGCAGCTGGATCATGAGGACTCCCTTTCACAGTGAGGTTGATCGGCATCCATCAGTCAGTCTTTTCTCACGGACTTCATCCCTCGCTTGGTACATCCACCTTCCTTTGGACCCACAGGACTTTCTGAGCCCATTTCATGTTCCTCACCTGTGTTTGGGACTTTCTGGGGTTTTTCCTCACATTTTGTGCCTGAAGGCGCTGCACCCGCTTTCTGCATGGTCAGGAGCACCATAACATTGGTGTGAGCGATTTGTGGAACTCAGGGAACAGTTTTTCCCCAGCCACGGCTTGGACTGTGCATTGCTCCTGTCCCTGCTCCTTGTTTCCGCTGTGTGGAAGAGCTCAGAGCTGTGGCCATGCCCTGGAGCACTCTACCTGGTTAAGAGACCAAAGTTGGAATTGCTTTGCATTTAGTTTGTGGGTTTTTTTGTCTGCCTCATCAAAGAAAAGCAAACGTGGCCTTTTTCTACCAGCCCTCACTCATGTGAGTTGCAAATTCAGCGAGAGGGAGGCGTGGATGGAAATGACTCCCAGGAGAGAAACAGTCTGAGATACTTAAACAAATGGAAGCCGAGCAGCTTTGCTCTTCCCCTGAGGGTTTGGCTGTTAAATAAACTCGCCGATGAGTCTGGCTGTGTGTGTGTATGTGTGTTGGTGCAGAATTGTGTTTGTATACACGGGCTGGCTGTTGCTGGGTGTAAGCCACAGGGATGGGCTGTGCTGGGTGCTGCACTCCTTGGTATATGAGAGAGATGCACAAGCAGCCTTGGCTGGCTTTCCCTCCTTCCAGAGCTGGCATGGCTGGTCCTGGTCAGAGGGAGACTAATCTGACCTTTCCCTTTTCTTCTTTCCTGCTCCAGGGTTCCACCTCAGCGGAACAGTAACGGAGCCAGCAACGGCGACAGAACCAGAGATGACCTACAAAGTGGCCATCAGCTTCGACCGCTGCAAAATCACCTCAGTGACGTGTGGCTGTGGGAACAAGGACATTTTTTACTGCGCTCACGTCGTGGCGCTTTCACTGTACAGGATCCGCAAGCCAGACCAAGTCAAACTCCGTCTTCCCATCTCAGAGACCCTTTTTCAGATGAACAGGGACCAGCTCCAGAAGTTTGTTCAGTATTTGATCACAGCACACCACACCGAGGTGCTGCCCACCGCCCAAAAGTTGGCTGATGAGATCCTGTCATCCAACTCAGAGATCAACCAAGTGCATGGTAATTCCTCCCTTCTCCTTGGGTGACTGTGACTCTGTGTGTGGGGCTGGGGTGGTGGTTTTGATGCCGATGGTGATGGTCCTTCATTTTGCATTTGTCTATTGCTGCACAGACAGAGCTGGCAGTGTCACGCTGACGTTCATGCATGGGTGCTGGGACCAGATGACTGGGGTGTCCCCATCTTGCCCTCTGCTCTTTTTGTGTGTTTATCTGTCAAACACTGGCTTCAGCAGGCAGGAAAAGGCAGAGCTGACAGGCAGGCCATGCACAAGGCACAGCTCAGAGTAGAATGGAGAAGCCAAAGACATGGTGCTGGGACCCTGTGGTGCAGGAGGTGCAGTGGGGATGTGGCTCCTCCAGCACGTGGGGACACAGTGTCAGCCCCAGCCCTGCACTAAGTCAGATGCAGCTGAGCCAGCAGGAGATAAAGCTTTAATCTCCGTGGGTGTTAATTTGCTCATAATAAATGAGTGCTGCTGTTCTGACCTACTGCACAAAAGCAACGGAGATGTGTCCTGGGGCTTTGTGTTTGGAAGATAGTTTTGACTTCCTTGCCTGGAAATCTGTGGGACAGTGCCCAGCCCAGCCCTGCTCCACTGGCCCAGGACGTGGCCCAGGCTCGTGGGGATCTCCCACTGTGTCTTTTCAAGAAGCCCAGGAGCTGAGGTTGCCCATGGTCTGCAACAATGAGATCCTCCCCACTGTGCCAGTCCCACCAGCTGTAGAGCAGAGATAATAAACACTTATCTGCCACGGAAGGGCGTTGCAGGGATTAACACGTGCCTGTTAAGTGCTCTGAAGATGAAAAGCCCCATATGCAGCCTAAAATACCATCTGAACTAGTTGAATCCACATGTAGAGAAGTAAGGCCAGAGGTTCACCGTCACCATAGGGGTGATGGCAGCTCTGATCTTACATGTGTTCATCTCTATCTGGTCGTTCCTGCTCCTACCTTGGGAGAGGCCTTTGTCTCCCCTGCTGGGCCACATCTGCTGCATGGGTGGTTGTGCTCTAAGTAACTGGCTTTTGTGGGGGGCCTTAATTTTTGGCGTTACAAAAGAATGAGGAGCTGTGATGCTGTAAGGATTGGTGAGGGCCATTCCCTCTCTGAGCTGATCTGCTGAAGCTGAGGCTGGGCAAGATCCCTTCTTGGCCATTGTTTGAGGCTGCTTTCTCCTAAGCAGATTGAAGTAAAGCTTTTAAGGCTCTGAATATTTATTGCTGTAGAGTCAGCAAAAGGCTGGTGATTGAGAGTCTTACAAAGATACAGATGTTGGCTCCGGTTCAGTATCTGCTTCTTGTTTTTACAAGTGGTAAAAAAAAAAAAAAAAAAACCAAAGCAAAAATTCTCACTCCCTTCAGACTTGTGCATATTTGCATACTCCAGCATGCAATTTTGAACGAACACAGAGACATGTTGGCCACCCCACAGAAGGTGGCACCTGTCTGACACCCCTGTGGCTGCCTGGCTGGTCGCAAGTGAGTAAACACCTCTGCAAGCAGAAGAGCAGCCTCGTCTCACCATGGGGGAGGATGCAGATGAGCCTTCATATGATGACACGATCTTAAGGTGATCTATAACTCATAAATGTTGCATCCTGTGAAAAGGAAGGCTTCAAACCCCTTGCATTCAAATTCATAGTGAGGCTGTCCAGGGCTTCGATTTTTGATCCTGGACAGTGTTGGAAGTTTTGCCCTCCTGCCCCACAGCCACAGTGCAACCAACTACGCTGCAAACCTACTTGAGCTGAGGGAGAGGAAAGGCTGCAGCCATGGGCTGCTGTTTGTAGGAGAGGAATTCTGGGGTCTCCAGTTGAAGTGGATCCAAATTTGTCCCCCATCTTCCTCTTCCCAGCTGTGGTTCACGTATTTATAGTGGGTCACTGATCCTGGGATTTGCAGTTCTTCAAGCTATGCTTTACATAGAGCTTTATGTGCACTTTTTGGCTGTGTCTAGTTCAGACCCTTGGGGTCACACCTTTGTTCACCTTGGGGTTGGGGCCAAGGTGGCTTTTGGCAGGCCAGTCTCTGCAACCCAAATAGTAACCCAGTGTGTGCATTGGACACCTGAGGTTATTACACCTTGGAGCAAGAACAGCCTGTCTGGAAATCCCTTTTTTCTCCCTGCACATCCTTCTTTTGAGAGAGGTCTTTTGAGATTCATATCAGCATCAGGTCGTCCTCACCTGCCTCTGGTCACCCAAAGGGTTCCTCTTTCTGTGTTTATGTGATGAGCATGTAGGATTGAGGAACTGATTCTACACCAGGCTGGCTCGGGAATGCCCCCTGTGCAAGAGGGTTGTCTGGTTTTGTAAAATAAGGCTTTCAGGGATGCTCCTTTTCCTCCTACAGAGCCTGAATGGCGGAGAAAATTACTGGCCATTGTCTGGCGTGCTTGGCTCCGGGCATCAGAGCTTTGTTCCTTGCAGGAGTCTGTAGCCGCGGGCTGTGCACCGCGTGCCAATCTTCCCGGCTGTCTTCCTAGAAGGAAATGCAAACTATCCAGTAATGATGGAGTCTTGGAGAGCAGCCAAGGCACTCGTGTGTTCCCGAAGGATTCAGTCCAAGCAGAGCCTAGGTGTGCCTGCCGCTCTGCTCCCCACTTGACCTCCGCCTGCTGAAGTGGGTCACGTTTCAGCTCCCGTGGCTTGGCTGCAAAGGGCAGCGTGTGCCAGTGAGAGCATCCCGTGTGTCTGGCACCTCTACGCTTGGCGTCTGGAGTGGCAGCTGGAGGGAGGAGACCAGGGTGGGTTTCAGTGCTCCTTCCCAAGGGGACAAAGCCAGCAATGTGACTGCCTGGCACAGAGCAAGGCTGCAAGGGTATCATTGTGCCGGTAAAAGTGACTCGTGGCTGCTTGGTCTTTCCTGGTGGATAGAATGCTGGGGACAGCTCGAAGCTGCAGCTGGAGAGCTTAGATCCAACACCTAGGACTCCAAGGGTGTGAGGATCATCTGGTGGTGGCCACCTTGTCACCCTGTTCTTCTGGTCTTCCAAGAGCATCAGCTCAGGACTTGACATGGTGCCAACCTGGCTCTGGGAAAATGCAAGCTGAGAAAGTAGCTCAGAGCTACCAGCCATGGTGGGACGTGCTGGCCTTAGGTGGGATTGGTGCAGCTTTGATGTTGGGGGGATCCATGAAACCTGGGAAGAATATGTCTTCCTGAGGTGTAGGTGAGGAACAGAGAGTGATTGCTTTGGTGCAGTAAGGTACTACAGAGAGGGCCAGGAGGTATCAGAGGGGTCAAGGCTGAGCAAAAGCTGGAATATGAATGGAAGCTGGAATGGATAGGCAGAGAGGGAAATCTGGGGCAAATGCAAGTAATGTGAAGGCAGAGGAGCTCTGAAGAAGCACCAATGAGTCCTGACAGCAATACTGGGTTTCTTGTTCTCACAGCATGGATCCAACACCCATCAGTGGCCAGTGCACAGGATCCAAGCCATCCAGCAGGCTTGGGAAGCAGCATTCATCTCTGCTGGTATTTTTGTTCATGCTTGTAGGGAATGATTTTACTTTATTTTGAGGAAGACTGGATCAGTGTGGGGTGTACAAAAGGAAAGCTGTCTCAGATACGTTCTTTGAGCTTGGTTGGGTTATTTAGACTTTGGAAGCAAATATTGGATTCTTCCTGAGGGCAAAACCAGTCTGTGGCCAAGGAGAGGAGGCTGATGGAAACCACAGCAGGACCAGACACAGTGGTCATTAAAATCTGTAATTAGGAGCTTAAAGATGGGACAGTGCCTGTGGGCCCAGAAGATTTGGGGCTTAGAGGTATCCTTCATGCATTATTGATGAATTCTCCCCCTTCATTGCGTAAGGAGCAGGAGATTTTGGCAGGCCCAGTGTTTGCAGCTCTGTAACTCGTCCACATCTCCTCAAGCTGGGTATGGCAGAAAGTGCTGCTGCCCTCAGTCCAGGAGCTGTGGCTGGAGCGGTCTGTCTGGCCCACGGAAATGCCAGTGGATGACACCGTGTCTGTGGTGCTCAGCTGATGCCGTCGAAGGGCTTGGGATGCTCTTCTTAACCGGAAGTGGGAAAAGCCACCAAACCTCTGCTGTCACGCAGTTCAGTGGCAGCTCCCTCTGAGGACAGGCCATGTGAATCAGCAAGGGGCCTCTGTGGTCCTGCAGGGTCTCAGGAGCTTCCTTGGAGGAGAGGACTTTTGGAAAACCCTTAGAGGGATTGGTCCCTCAGGCTTTGGCATGGGAAAAGCAGATCTGCTTATGCAAAAGCCATAAGAAGCCTGCTGCCTCATCCATTCCCGTTTGTCCCACATGTGTTCTTAACCACCTTGAGCTTGCCATCAACTCCTGGGCTAATATTGTCCTTTACCCACTGTCCCGTCTTGCTCCTTGTGCACAGCAAATTGGCTGCCAGGTCAGTGTGCAGGAAGTCCCTGGCTGTCCTGTCACACCAAGCCAAGGCTGATGTTTGAGGAGTCCTCGGGCGCTCTTTGACTTTCAGGTCATCCCAAGACAGCGTCTGGAGGGCAGCACCAGTAAATCTATTTGAAATTCTGACTTCCCACAGGGGAGGAGGAGAAGGTTAGATCTTCAGGGGATTCGTGTTCCTGTTTGCTGAGCCAATGTGGATTTAAGGGAAAAAAACCACACCTAAGTGCCAGAGGGAAAGGCAGCTCTTCCCCTTGTCTTGCAGAGCGACTGGGGTTGCCAGATGACCCCAGAGCACATGAGTGGTGCTTGACAAGCAGCTTCCAAAGTCAGCTGCACCAGATATCTGGTACCAGCTGGTACCACATTGGTCCTGTCCACCATGCTGGGAGCCAGTCTGGATTCACTTGTCCCTTTGCTGTCAGGTGTATGTGAATCTTCAGGCTGCCCTGGCAGCTCCCTCTGACTTGCCTCCACTTGAAAACAAACCGGGAGTCTTGGCGGAGCTGGATTCCTTGCTTTGCTACTATTTTTAATCCCTTGTTAGAGTTCATTTCCTTTCTGGTGCCTGGTTATTTTCTCTCTGAGGTTTTCTGCCGTTTGCTTATTTGTCCATGTCCTCCCCACCCCCTGCCCTGAACTGATCCTCTGCGCCTGTTTTCTTTCTGGATGCCGGAGAGGAGCCTGGAGACATTCAGCAACACCACCATGTGCAGTCATGAGATGGCCCTTATGAACGGCCACCACAGCAGCCAACCCTGCTCCAGGCACCACAGATCCCAGGGCTGGCACGGCCAGGCGCCAAACCGCCAATGGCTGCTGGCCAGTTGGGTGAAATGACCATAGGGGAGATGCTGGAGCAGCCATCTTTATCTCTGGGTGGCTTTTAGCATCAGTTTATCAGCTCCAGGCACTGATTAAAAATAATAATTATCCCTTTTTCTTTGTATCACCAATCCGACTTCAGGTCAGATGCTCTGGGAGTGCTTTCCACACTGCTCAACTGATGTATCTCCCCTTCTTGGGTTCAGGAGCTTGGATTTGGGATGTGCCAATGCCTTCGCATGACCCACAAGGTCCTACTGTCTCCTCAGCCCTGGAAACCTTCAGCTTTTCATTCCAGGACCCCCTTTCATTTTCTTCATGTTGGGCAGCTGATTTCTGAGCAAGGAGTTGAATTTTCCATGCCTGACTTCACTCTGTTTTCTAATTTGTAGATTTTTCCAGTCCTTATTTCTCGGTCTTTGTATTTGCCAAGTCTCACTTGGCTGTCAAACAGTTAAACTCCCAAGCTCCCAGTGAGGGGGGAGCCCAGCTCAGAGTGTGATGGATTGCATTTTTATCTCAGTTTCTACAGCCAGTGTAAACGGGCTGGTGAAACACTCTTTCCACTCAAGATGTGCAATGGTGTTTCCTTAAATCTGAATC
Organism: Pardalotus punctatus; assembly: GCA_013400915.1. NCBI lineage: Eukaryota > Metazoa > Chordata > Aves > Passeriformes > Pardalotidae > Pardalotus > Pardalotus punctatus. The sequence continues at coordinate 147,872 of VZTX01020690.1, read as the reverse complement.
CGGCAGGACCAAGATCCAGCACATCTGAAACAGGGCTCTTTAGAGCACGAATGCTGCTATATGAGAAATGTGTTATGCAGGCGCCGGGCTGTTTTACATGCCGTTCCCAGCTCCTTTGGAGCTGAGACATGGAATCACTCATCAGCTGCGTCACGGCATGCTGCTGCTGAAGCCCCCACGGTGTGAACGTTGGCAAGGGGAAGTGGACAAATCCTGCCATTAATATTTAAACCCAGCACAAATCCCGTTGTTTGCTCTTAAATGTTTATCCAGCTCCCCAGCATAATTGGGCAGCCCGTTATCTGCCGGGTTGTGCTGCACGTGTGGGAATCTGCTATTACAGCCCTCTCTCTGAATCTTTTATAGGAGAGCAAAATACATTTACAAGCAAATTTGGGCTTTATTTGGAGGCGCGGGAGGCGCGTTGCTAATTTGGCTGCAGCCCGAACCCCAACGTGTGAAGTGCTCAATGTGTTGCGTGGGAGGAGGAGGTTTTATTTAGCTGCACGCTCCCTTCCTCACTGCTTGGGCTTTCCGTCGCTAACGCTACGTGTGAGCAGCAGGCACAGAGGGGTAGCCCCGGGAACCCCAAAAAAACGCATCTGCTTTTTGCATCTTGCGACCTCCTCCACCTTTATCTGTCACAGTGGCCAGGGTGAGGGATCAGGGTTGAGCTGAGCTTTGGTGGCATGAGTCACCCCAGGCATCCATGCCCTCCTGGTCCCTGTAGATGCAGACAGGTGACCCTATAGAGGCAGTCGAGGCTGCTCTGGATGGCTGCAGCTGGGAGTGGCAGGAAGGGTGGTGGGGAGGAGGATATTAAGAGTGCAAGCGTCTGGGATACCTAGCGATGGGGCCGGATAAGCGCTCATGGTAGACAGATTAGTCATCGGTTCCTGATAGGGGATAATCGCTGGCTTGTCTGCTCTTTATCTGCGAGATAAGGATGAGGCTGGGGGAGGGAAGGAAAAGGCACAGAAAAGCTCAGAGGGCCAGCATGGACTGTGCCTGTCCCTGGCTGTGGTTGTCCGTTGTGGCTTATGGCAGGGCTCTGAGCTGACTCTGATGGTACTCTGAGCAGGATTTTAACTGCTTCTCCAGGCCTATGGCAGGGGAGTAGGAGTGGGATCAGGATCAGGGCGTGTGTGGCAAAAGTCCTCATGCTCATCCAGGAGCTGTGATTTCCTTTCTGCTGCTTCAGCTCTCATCCCAATTAGGTGGTTGTGTCGACTATAAATTATTCTGCAGAGGGAGCAGCAGCATCCTGTCCCTTCAGCATGCCTAGAGCTTGATGGAACTTCTCTCAGGCAGTGACTGTTAGCAGAAATTAAAGTAATTTTGTAAAGGACATTAAATACAAAGAACTGTATTTTAGCAGGTCAGGAGTGTTCTCAGCCTTTGCTGGAGGAGCAAAACCCCTGAGGTTGATATTGTCTTGCTTACAAGCCAGGAAGAGACACTTGTCCTGCTGAACAGGCATCCTGGAGCACGATTTTCATTAATTACATTTGAGCTCCTGGTTCAGCAACGCACAAGGCTGGGGTTGTGCACAGCATACCAGGTTGTCTCCGTAGGAAAGTGATGTCTGCTCCCCAACCAGATCCCAGTTGTGGAAGAGATGTCATGAGGATTTAATTGGGAATGTGTCAGCTCCAGCATCCCATGGCTCCTCATATAGCACCTTGCTCTTCCTGTGATGACCCTTTTCTTCTCTTGAGTGGGAGATGAGATGGGAGAAGCAGAACTAAGTGGAGTGGAGCATCGTCCAGCTGCAACAGTTCCTCCTTGGCACTGGTTTTCCCTATGGAGTTTCTGTAGAGCAGGACCCAAAAGCAGACTGCTGAAAATCCGAGTTTCTGTTTCCTTTTGTGCTCTTGGCTGCTCACTGGAGTTGTGCTGCTGCCTGTCCTGTGAGCCCTGGAACCCATTGCTGGGAGGTGGGGTAGGGAGCTTGGGGGAAGATGGGAATCAAAAGGGGCAAGGCAAGGGAAATTTGGTCCAACTTGTTTAAATCAGTTGTGGGTTTTCTTTCTTTTTTTGTTCTCTGGAAGATGAAATGCACTCTGTGAACGCATATGCGTGTCTGCCAAAGGCCCTGCTCTGGTCACAGTTCCCTCTTTGAAGGATTATTGGTCCTTTGTTCTTTCCTGTGGAGGGTCTCTCCCAGGCAGGTACATTGATGCCCAGGGACTTGTCCCCTGTCCTAAAACAAATGAGGGGCAGGACCAGGTGTTTAACCCAGGGCTCTGGAGCCTGTATGCAAGTGGTACCTTTGTTAGACTGTTCCAAACACGGGGAAGGGCTTGCGGGAATTGGAGCTTTACTGATGCTTTAGCAAACCGGCGATGTGGAGCAGGAGGATGAGCACCCTGGGCAATCCCTGGAGCTGTGGAGTGCTCCGGGCTCTGCAGCTGTGCTGCCTGCACTCCTGGGGCTTTGGAGTAAGGCAGGTCCCTGGTCTTCCTCAGCCTCACAAGGAGTGTAGAGGGTGAGGGGCCATGCAAACATTAGCCCTGTGATGAGAATCCCTCCTCATGGCTGCTGCCAGCAGTGTGTTAGGACAGCATGGTGCTGCCAGCTGGGGCACACTTCCTGGGAATCAAGTTGGTTTTCTGTCACCTGAGCTGATAAAGGAAATGTGGGTCCCTATAAAATAGAGGTAGGTCCACTCCTTGCTGTTGGGACTGCTGACCCTGCTGCCATAAACATGGTTGTCTCTCTTCTCCTCCCTGTCCATCCTCTCAGGCGCTCCTGACCCCACTGCTGGGGCCAGCATCGATGACGAGAACTGCTGGCACTTGGATGAGGAGCAGGTCCGAGAGCAGGTGAAGCTGTTCCTATCTCAGGGAGGGTACTACGGCTCGGGGAAGCAGCTCAACTCCATGTTTGCCAAGGTGAGGAGCCGGCTGCTCTGTCCCATCTCTGCTCAGCATGTCATGTAGCTGGCACTAGCTGGCTGCCCTGGCAGGGTGCCCATCACAGCTGGGAATCTCTGCCCCAGTGCCTTCTCACCCTGTCGAGGAGCCGGTGGTTGTAATCCAGGCTCTGGGTCAGGCCTGGATTGTCTCACCTGCTGTCCTGGCAGGTCCTTTCCTCTCATGATTGCTATGATCCCTGTGCAAGGAAGGGTGTTCCCCCATCTCTCCTTCATCACAGTGGGGAAAAAGCCAACCCTGCAGGGCCCACTGAGACCACGGGACCATAACCCACGAGTTCCACCAGCCTATGGGCTTTTCTCTTTCTTTGCAGAAGGGCCTCATTTGCGTGTTCATAATCTCTCAGTCCCTTTCACAGCCTGGCTGTGACTGCTACTCAGCTGGGCTCCAACCAGCCTTATCACAGCCATTGCATGAGCGTTATGATGTATAATTATACATTATACACCCACACGCACACAAATATGTATGTGCAGGTATTTACAGTCTGGACCCTCAGGCTGAGGGAGCTGTGGGTTGCCACCCAGGTAAATGTGTCTTAAACACCTCTGAGGGACCATGAGTCTCACCAAAGACTATCTGTTTGTCCTTTCCAGGTCCGGGAGATGCTGCGCATGAGGGACTCCAACGGGGCCAGGATGCTGACGTTGATAACAGAGCAGTTCATGGCTGATCCTCGGCTCTCCCTCTGGAGGCAGCAGGGGACGGGCATAACAGAGAAGTGCCGGCAGCTCTGGGATGAGCTGGGTAAGGGTCACTGCCTTGCAGAGAGCAGCAGGGTTACCTGGGCTGATGGGCCAATTGACATCATTACAGAGGCCTTAGGGGGCTCTTTTTTGGGAGCAGAGACCCTGAGAGATGCCAGGACCGTACTCTATCCCCTCTTGGGGAAATCAGTGTGAGACATCTGGATCAGGCCCAAACCACACAGTTCAACATCTTAAACCAGCCTTTCTCCTGCAAAGGGATCAAGGATGATGGGTGTGCAGTGTGTGGCTGGTCCCGTGCTTCCAGCAGGCTGGTGTTTGGTGAGCTGCCCCAAAGGCTTTGTGAGGGAGGACACAGGGCTGGTGAGCCCCAGGGGCTGAATGTAGCCTGGATGTGGAAGTGCTGTTCCTTGAGGAACTGTGATCCAGAGAGGGAAAGGCAGATTCTCAAGTCCCATCACATCTAACAGACTCTGCCTGCTGTGGTGCATGTTGCCAGGGTGAGGGGGGCAGGATGGGCAGCACAGAGCCTGGCTGTAAGGGAAATGCAGTTCTGGGTAATTCTATCTAAGCACCTTAGACACCAGCTCAGCTGGCTGGCACTGTAATATCATTAGAATAAAACATTTGGATGACGTGGGCTTGGGGAGGTTGGTTGTGTGGTGAAGTTAACCCTGCAGTTCTGGGCTCTTCTGGACATCTGGGATCTTGAGTGAATAGCTTGTCTTGAGCTCTAGTTTGATGAGTGAGTTTGAGCTCCTCTGCAGCCTGCTGGTAGGAGATACTGTGCAAGGGCAAGTGCTGATGGGCTGTCACCAAAGGGATGTGGTAGAGCTGGAAGAGGATTAGGATGGTCTGGGATTTGGAGCATCTGAGACTGAAGCTGGGAATCACAGACCCACCTACCAAGTACCCAACAAATGCAAACAGAAATGAGGCTGCGGAGCCTGGCCAAACTATGCAGACAAGATCTGGGCAGGGGTGGGATGTCTTGCTTCTGTATGAAGTTTCCTGGATGGAAATAACCACACCAGTTCTGGAGAGCTCATCTGTGCTTGCTTGCCAAGAAGATATTTCCAGGATTTTGGGATGCTGCAGCTAGACAATTGGATATGCAAGGATCCTGGAGCAGTGGCCAAGTCCACCAAGCCAGAATTTCCACATGGAAGAAAGCAAACACATTGGTGAAATGTGAATGGATGGGTGTGTGGGCAGGCCTGGATGCAGGAAGCAATTTGCTCAAAATTACAGATTATTTGGCCAGATTTCCAAATTGCTATCCAAGCCAAGAACCCTCCCTCCCTCCCTTCCTGCACAGGCGAGGGGAGAGTGGTTGGGTTTCAGTGCTGGCTTAACTGTGCAGAGACCAGGTTGGTGCATGCAGTTTTGGTCGGCAGAGTGGGAGGAGGTGGCAGCGCGTCCCCGTTGGCAGATGGCAAAGTGGCTGGGGAATGTCAGGGCCCTACCAGTGCTGGATCAACACGACAGCAGGGCAAGCGTGGTGCCAGCCAGTACACGTCAGAGCAGCTCGCCTGGCGTAGGCCTGTCACACGTGAGGGTCTGGGCATCTCCGTGCTGAAGAGAAGCTCCTGTAGAGGACATGGTGATGTTCCAAGAAGCAGCTCCAGGACAGGATGGGCATGGACTATACTCAAAGCAGGGATTATTCCCCCATTTTACAGAAGTCTTTTGTGTTTGGCCTTGGGCAGTGTTTACTGTAGGAGCAGAGCATCTCTCTGAAGGAAGTGTGGAGGCACAGAGGGACCAGAGCTGCTCTGAGTTGGGGGTGTTCACCAGTAACAAACATCAGGAATGCAGAGAGGTGTCCCAAACCATTCCATGACAGGTAACAGTAGCCAGGGCACATGGGGAAGTGGAAGCACCATGTCCCACTGTCTGTGGGCTGTGCGTGCCAAAGCTGCTATTGTTACCCCTGCTGCTGAAGGGAGGGATGAGGGGCCTGTTGCCAGCTGCCACGGGAAGCCCTGGCACAAACCACAATCCTCCACTACTTAGAAGCAAAAAATGGGCCTTGTGGAAATTATTTTGGGCACGTGTTTAATAATTAATCATCGATTTTAGCAAAGACTGCATCACAGACTTGCGTGGGATTGGAAGAAGATCAGCCTTAAAGAAGATTGTGGATTTATGCTGGGGAAAATGTAAAGGATTTTGCAGGATTTCAGAGTTATGAAAAAAAAAATTAAAATAAAAACAGGATCTTTCACTTGTGCATGTGCTGCCAACTGAACCTCTATTGCCCCGTCTGCTGGGGAGCCAAAGGAAGGACCTGCTGGGTGGAGAGCTCAGCAGCGTGGGAGTATTTGCCCTGGCGCATTAGTACTTACGATTAAAGCCTAATTACAAAAAATAGACGAAAAACCAGCTGAAGTGCAGCCTGACCTTAATCTGCCTGGAGACGGGTTTATTTATCTCGGCCACTTGTTTACAGTGGGGAATTTCAGCAGATTAGCTGAGGAGCGACCCTGTGGGAAATGGGAGAATTTCTTTGATGGTTTGGAAGCTCGGGCGCAGAATCGGAGTGCCTGTCTTCTCTGGGGCTGGCAGCCAGGACCACTGGGCTGGGAAGGTTCTGACCTGCCCTGTCCCTGCACCCAGCCCCCTCATCAAAAAGCATTTTTGTTTAGAGGCTTAGCTTAATCGTGATCTGCCGCTTTGTTCCCCACTTAACCTCCTGCTATCAGAAAGTTCAGATGAAGGTTTCTGCAGCATGTGAAGAGACACGGAGTCTGACCTGGCGTGGCATTTCAGATCAGGACAGGAGTCACTTGTGCTGTCAGCTGATGTCACTTGACCATAGGGCCCAGAAAACCACTCTATTATAGCTCCCAGATAATTATCATGACCAAGACAGATGCAAATCTCACTTCCCTCCTGGTTGCCGCCTCCCCACTGAGTCGTTCCTTCTGCAGGGAAGCCCAGGGGCATAATGTTTTGGCATGCAAGGGATGCCTAGGAGGGCTCCCAAAAATAGGCAGCAAAGTCATGAGGCTTCCGAGGAACGCATATTAGCAGAGCTGTGGGAGCCAAAAATCCAGCGAGTGCATCCCATTCCTGGGGGCAGTGAAGCTGGAGCACCAAGCCTTGTTACTGCCTGTCAGCCAAGTTCTGTGCACCCTCAGAGGCGTGAGTTGAAATTGCCCGAGGCTGCTTTTCACACAAGCAGCCCCAAAGTGGGCGAAGAAGAGCAATGACAGCAGGCAGGAGCGCTGATGGGAAGGGAATGCTCGACACCCAGAGTCGAGTGCAGGTTTTATCTCATGGCCACCCAAGGAGGTGGGAAGTTCTATCCCCTTCCTTAAGGAAGACTCATTTTCTGTAGCTGAGACCTGATTTTTTAAAAAGATGCCATGACTGTGCATCCCCCATGGAGCCTGGAGGAGACTGGGAGTGAGTTACATGGACCTACTCTGGGAAGGATGGGCCCCTAAGGAGGTACCGCTTTTACACGTTAATTAATTGCTGATGTTGCAGCTCAAAAATCTTAATCCCCCCTGTTTATCAGAAAGAAATGGGGTTTTGGTGGAATTTCCTGGGAACAGAGATGGAGCTGAACCGGGCAAAGGCTGCTTTGGACATTTGCTGATGCTCAGTGCCTGGAATTGCTTTTCCTGTGCCCATTCCTGGATGTGATGCTGCTGCCACCATCTGCGTTGTGACGCAGTAACGTCTCTCCTGCCAAGCCAGGTGGCTCCAAGGAGCCAGACATGCACAGCTCCCATGCCGCACTGATGTTTTGAGCCAGAGGTCCACAAGTGGAAAAGGATTGGTCTGGGGACATACACCCCAAAAGCGTCACCAAAGCTCAGCTGTAATGGCAGAAGAGCGGAGAGACACCGGAGTGGAGCCAGGGCCAGGACATTGCTGCTCAGTCTGGTTTTGCCTCGTGTTGTCTGGCAAAGGGACCGGCTGCTCTGGCTCCTGTCAGAGCTGCAGCCTCGCTTGGGGCTGTTTGGCTCAACAGCAGGGCTGTGCAGCTGGGGAGCTGCTGCTCAAAACACAGCCAGTGAGGCAGGTGGTTGGGGCTTGTGGAGGAATCTCCTTGTTGCGCAGTGGAGGCGTGTTGGGTGATGTTATCCCGCCACTGGTTGTTGCTTTGGGACAGGAACTTTGGCTCTGGGAGTGGCAGAGAGGTGAGGGAGAGCAGAAGGCTGAGTGGGGAGAAGGAAGATGCTCCAGGTCTCTGCTCAGCCGGGAGAGGCAGGGAGGGTGTTTCTGCAGGAGGCTGAGCTGTCCCACGTGTGTGACAGGATTTGACAGGGGCAGAGAGAGGAGCAGCAGGGACTGCTCAGCCCGAGGGGATCCCTGGGGATACCTCACATTGCAGCTGTGGCAGCCCACAGCCATCCCACCCTGCCGGGAGGCACAAGGGAGGAGACATGCTGCATCCTGGCAGCCTTGCAGGGAAATTTGGGTAGAAATGCAATTAGCTAAAGAAGAATTCATGGGTTTGCACTTACTTAAGTTGCTGTAACCCTTATCAGAATGACCCAGAATAGTCTGCAAGGCTCAGTTAGCAGCACCAGTGTCACCCCTGTTTTATGAAAGGATGAGCTGGATCTTAATGATGATGAATGTCCTTGGTCCTGGTTTTGACTCTCACACAGCAGACAGCATCATCAGCATCATGTGAGGTCCCATGAGGTCCCATGTTGACCCTGAGAGTGTCAGTGTGGGTGTCCTACTGGTGGGCAGCTTGACTTGCAAGATCCGAAGGACTCCCATCTGGGAGGGCTCTTGCCTGCAAGACATCAAGCCAAGCTCCAGGTTCCTCTGCTGGTTCCTCTGCAGGCTGGGGGCAACTAGGGATTGAAAAAGGGAAAAAAAAAAAAGAAAAAAATACACCAAATCTCCTTTTTAAATAGTTGAATGCAAATGGCCTGAAGAACAATGGCAGATGAAATAGCATTCAGAGCGGGTTTTAAAGCGCTTGGAACGTGGGTAGGATCAAAATCAGGTTAGTCTTTGGAGATACAGACTCTGCAGCTTGCCAGGGTGTTTTTAAGCATGCTTTGATGTGTAGTTCAAACACTAGATTTGTCCTGGCAGACAGAAGCACTCACAAATTCATACACAGCCGCTCTCCCCTTCCCTCCTCCCCACTGTCCCCATCTCATGAGATTATAATTTAGCTTCATTACTGAGGAGTTTTACTTTGTCCTGGTTTCAACTTGGATAGAGTTAATTTCCTTCTTATTTAACAGCCATGTAAATCCCCCTTCTGGGTCCATGCATTATGATGAAATGAGTTTACAAACCTTGATGAAACCTTGCAGGCTCTCAGGGCTAGCATGGTGGCCGGAGAGCTTTGCCCTGTGCACGTGGTGGTGGCACCTTCATGATTTCTTGGCTTTGTTTAGGGGCGCTGTGGGTGTGTGTGGTGTTAAACCCGCACTGCAAGCTGGAAGAGAAATCCTGCTGGCTCCGGCAGCTGCGCAAGTGGGGTGAGATGGACGTCTGTCCCCTGGAAGATGGCAATTACGGTAACGAGCTTCCCAACATCACTAACGCGCTTACGCAGAGCTCCGGTCACAGCCAAGGTAAGTCTGGGCAGGGAGTGGAAATCCAATTGACAGCCACAGGAGTTGGGTCCAGGTCAAAACTCACCCCAAAGCTGAGAGAACTCATTTCGCCTGCTGGTGATGTTTCTGAGAGTCACAGGAATACAAAATATTTCTCTTACAGCCTCTGGTTTTATATATAAATATTTGTTTCTTTGCTACAGGGCAAAGTCGCCTGTGTTGAGTATCAAATTAGAGACCGTTTAAAGCAATTTGACTTTGGGGGGAGTTTAGACCCCTACAATCTGTGCAGGTTTGGACATGGGGTAACACAGGAAAACAGTACTGCTTGCAACAGAGCAGAGCTGAGCTCAGAAGTCCTGGCTGTAATGTGAGAGTGAGGAGCTGGAGATGGTGCAGAGCTCCTTTCCCAGCCCTTGAGCCTCACAGGCTGTGATTCAGGTGGTAGGGAAGTCATTAGCCAGGAATGTTAACACAGTTCAAGTGCAGAGCACAGACAGAGCAATGTAGTTATGGGGCTGTTCCTTAGTGCTAAAATAGTTTCTCAACCCCTGACAAAGTGTTTTGATCCCTTTAAATTTAAGCACTCTTTCTCCTTCCTTTTGCCTGAAGTAGACATTAATTGAAAGTTATTGCTCTTCACATGCCTCTGTCTGCTGCACTGGAATTGCTCTTTGGTGTATAATGTGTGGCCAAAGTGGGTGGAGGAGAGGGGGACAGCAGCCCTGCTGCAGGGGAAACTTCATTCTTCTGGGTGGGATTAGTCCCTCGGCAGCAGTTTGGAGCGTGGCTGTCCTGCCAACCACCCTAGCCATGGCCAGGACTGTGTGCCTGGCCTCCCTGTGCTCTTCCTCAGGGAGCAGCTTAATTTAAACCTGGCCTTGCTCCATGTCCTGCATCAGTCCCAGGACTACCCCCCTGGTGTTCCCAGCTCTCCCAAGGATTCACTCTGGCATTTGGGGCAGGTTGCTGGGGCTGAACAGGTCACTTTTTTTAGACCTGCAGGCAGTTCCCAAAGCACATGCCGGGGATGTCCCCTTCACCCTACGCTCCTGCCTCTCCAAGCAGGGGACTGAAAGCAGCACAGATCCTGGAGGTGTCCCGGGGTTCATGTTTGTGCATATGCAAATACTGCTGCAGATTGTTGCCAGCCTCTTTTATTACTGAAGAACAGCTGATTCTTGAAATCCTTCCTGGTAAAGTGAGCAGGCTTGGTTCTCAACATACAAACACCTGTTTAATTTCTCTCCACCTCAGGGTGCCTGCAGTATTCCGGCTAATTGCTTGTTGCCATCGTTTCCGGAGCATGTTTATCCAGCCTCCCTGGATCAGCTTTGAACAGTGCCTTTTGTTTTCCACCCTTGAATGCATTTAACTCAGCTCCTATTGCGGGCTGCAGGACCTAACATGGAGTGTTGCACCCCCTTTGGGGCTTCCCGTTGTGCAGCCTGCCAGCTGTGTTTGGCTTCCATGATCCAATGTGGCTGGAGTGATAGTGGGGTTGCTCCAGACAGGATCTTTCCTCGTGATGAATCACTTCTGTTGATCTGTCTGGATGGGGTGAATTGGTAATCCAGCATTTGGTAGCTTCAGAAATGTCCATGAAGTTACAGAGCAGCTCTGAAGAGGAGCACAGACATCTGGTGCAGGACAGCATTGGGGTTTCAGACAATGCTGTCTCCTCCCTTCCAGCCCTCTCATGCAGCTCACAGAGGTTACAGGAAGGTGATGATTTCCCCCATTACCCGGAGGCAAATGGGACACATTCGTGTGGTTCCCTTCATGGCTTTGGGTGCTGCTGATCTAAGAAGCTGCAGTTCAGTGAAGCTGAGACTGTTGGAGCAGAGGAGGAGAGCTCATGGTGCTTGCAGGGCAGTAATGCTGAGGAAGCCCAGTCCTGACCCTGGGTCAGCTGCCTTCATGCTCAGTGTCACAGGGGAGTGACAGATTTCAAGGCATCAGCCTTGTGTGTGACAGTGGATTATGGTCACAAAGCAAACAGATGGGTGGCTCCTGCTTCTTTTCTCACCTCTCTGGCCAACTCAGCTACTCCAGCAAGTTACTTAGCAATGCTGTCTGAGGAGACATTAGTCTCTCTCAAGAGATGGGGTGAGCAACGGAGGTATCCAAATCCAGAGCCCCTGTGTCTATCTTGGAAATGACTGGTGTGGGACCAGGTTTTGCTCTCCTTGTAAAGGCTGAGCTCTGTCCAGGGAGGTCATGATTGGGAGGAGGAACAGGCTGCCCCTGCCCCACCAGGACGCTGATGGTTTTTCTCTTTGCAGACTCGCTGGCCAGGCCCAGACGAACCGTGTTCACCCGGGCAATCGAGGGCTGTGACCTCCACTGGCAGGACAGCCACCTGCAGCGCATCATCAGCAGTGACTTCTATGTGTCCCCCTCCTACCAGCGGGAGGGCGAGAGCCTCCTCTTCAACTCCCAGGGACAGCCACTGTGGCTGGGTGAGCATCCAAATCAGCAGCCCTTCGCACAGCCTGTGTGGGTGGGATTGCTGGTGGAGAGGAGTCGCTCAAGGCTACCCTGGGTCCTTGCAAATTTCTGTATCCTAGACTGAAATTGCTACCCTGGCCCTTAGGCTGAGGACTGGGGTGAGCAGAAGAATTTGATGCCCGCCCACACCTCATCCACAGTCCTTAGGGCAATCTTCACATATGTAGCTCATGTACCTCAAGCCACACAAGTTGTCTCCTGCAAAGTCATGATCCTGCACAGATATGCAGACCCTCAACAGGTCCCTGTCTGAGATGAGAATGAGTGACATGAAGGGCTTTGGGGGGAACCTGGTATGGCTGTCACCCCTCAGACTGACCCCAAAATGGGAGACACAAGTCCCCGCCCACCTCCAGGAAGGGGGATTAGTTATTCCCTCCAGTTCAAGAGTTGAATATATGAGCACAGAACAGGTCAAAGCTCACTGCTGCACTGTCATCCACTCCAGGAGCTGGGGTCTGCCACCAGCCAGAGAAGAGAATATTTAAAGTTGTCTAGAGATGTAGTTTCTGGAGTAGCAGTCACTAAGTTGGTATTAATGCCAGGAGATAGGAGGAGCCCATATGAAGGCTGCTGGTACACCTTAGCTGCAGCAGGAGAGGATATTTCTACTCTGGGAAGAGTTTTGGGCAGCTGCAAACAGCAGGTCTCCTTCTCACACAGCCACAGACAGCAGTGGTGGCTTAGTGCATCCATGGATTCCATCTAGAAGGGACATGGTGGCCACAGCTCCCCTGTCCTGAGCCTGGTCTGGGTTCTGGTGAGCCCTTTTCCCCGGCTGGTTGGTGTGTGTTATTTTTCTGATGTATTTGCCGTGATTTTTGGATTTTGCGCTTTTGCTTTCTTGGCACCTCTTCAGGGACTCAGTGCTGGGAGAGGATTGTGATTTGTCAGCAACTTCCAGTGATGAATTCAGCAAGAAGATGAATATTTCATCCATTTAGCAAATGAATAGAGGGAGCAACAAGAAGCTCTTTTACAGATGTGTTTGTTCTGAAATCTCTTCCTCATGTATTCCTTGTGGATGACCTTTGGGATGCGGATACCCCATTTGTGGAGGTGTTTGTCTGCATTTCCAGAGCTTTCTGAGATCTTCCAGGAATAGAAATTATCCTTCTACCATAACTTTAGATCTTCCGTGTTCGCCTGGGTTTTCTCTCCCCTTGGCAGGACATTTTGAAAGAAAATGGGATTTTCGCTGCTTGTTATGCAGCATGTCATGTCATCTGCTCCTGCTAATTTCTCACTCAGTCATAATCCTCTCCACAGTTGTTTGTGATTTCAGGTGAGCAATAAGCAGCAGGAGCAGATGAATTCCTAAGCAACTGTGAGTCTTGGGAGGGGGTTTCGTGCAACTGTTCCTAATAATAAAACACCAGGTAGAAGAACTGCAGAAGAGATGGGATGTCTGCAGAGCTCACTCCCTGGAGGTGTTAAGGTAGCAATCTAAAATATCACCCCAAATCTGCCAGTGCCCCTAGCACAGTGTTGGATGCCCAGACTTATCCCGTGTATCATCACCTGTGCCATTAGAGCAGGGAGAGGTATTGGACAGGACAGCAGGAAGTGTTTGGGGGCAGAGCAGAGAGAAATCAGGATAAGCTGTGCAGATTTTAGGAGAAATGAGTGGCAGCCTATGTTGGATCTGTCGTATTGCAGCAATGGTGTGTTGGAAATGCTTCCATTAGATAAGCTTTGCGGAGGTGGGGATTTAGGTATTGACGTGGCTGCTGTGGGTTGAATGTTGCAGGAGTCCTGTTAGTATTCCTGGTAGGCATTCTTTCCAGGAGCAGGGAGAAAGGGATGAATTCAAGACAGGAAGTAGGAGTTTAGGTGGGGTGTGGGGAAGATGAGTAGAAGATGCCCCATGAGTACCATCCTGTAAATGCCTGTGCTCCTCTGGCTCAGCCGTGCCCCCGGTTCCTTGCCTTGCAGAACATGTCCCAACAGCCTGTGCTCGGGTGGATGCCCTGCGCTCCCACGGTTATCCCAGAGAAGCTCTCCGACTAACTGTTGCCATAATCAACACTCTGCGACTGCAGCAGCAAAGGCAGCTGGAAATATATAAGCATCAAAAGAAAGGTATGAGTAGAGCTATGTGAGAAGTGTCTTTTGATGTCTGGCCAGGGTGTCTCGATTGGAAAAGTATTTTGCACCTCCCAGAGTTGTGCTGCCCCATTCAAAGTGGCAGAGATAGAGGGTAGGCAGTGCTGCATGGGATGGCTCGTCATAGGAAGACAAACTGACGTGCTTGAGCCAAGCTGAGTTGATACCCACATGGTAAGGACAGAGCTGCCCACAGGCTGTCTTCAGGCTGCTGCAGTAGGGATGTTCTTGTTCCCACTGTCGCTGTGTCTGGTTGCCTGTAAGGGTTGCCCAGGCGAGCGCTGCCTGCATTAAAGAGGAGCTGCCTGACTGCAGAGCAGCAGTAGCTGGCTCTGTGTGCTACCTCCTTTTGCATTTCCTGAGAAAATGCACCAGGAGACAAGCCCAGTGTTCCTCCTTTTGCAGTTGGCAATTGGCAAGGAGCCGGGGTCAGTTACTGCAGTGCTGCTGAAGGTCAGCAACTCCTGGTCCTTGCCAGCTGTCCCAGCTTGAGATCACCAAAAGATGGAGTTTTTAAGAATCACTGGAAGTCTTTGTCATCTCAGCAGAGATTTCTGCTTGTGTTTCCAAAACATTCAGGCTACCATTGCAAATCAGTCCATCAGCTGCAGGTCTGGCTTTATAGACCTTATCTTGGGACTCTGAAAACCGTCATGTCCTTTTGGAACAGAGAATGAGTTCCTGCATCTTACGTGGCCTTAGGGACCCCTTTTGTTGTGTGTGCCTGCTTCCTCAGTTGTCTCTGCATGGTGGCTGTTCTGAGCTGCTCCTTGCCCTTGTGAACTACCATGCCAGGGGTGGCCCTGGAGGTCCCTGTGACCCAGGCTGTGGGATAAGAGAACTCCTCTAGTCTCAGAAACCTCTCTGGGTGCAGAACTAGTCTTTAAATTCCTTACTTTTACCATCATCCTGTTCTATTTTATCCAGAGCTGCTGCAGCGAGGAGCAACAACCATCACCAACCTGGAGGGCTGGGTAGGCCACCCTCTGAACCCCATCGGCTGCCTCTTTCTGACCCTGACCGAAGCTTGTAGATTAGAAGAGGAAAATTGCCTTGAAATTTCAGGTACCAAGTGCTCCTTCTGGATCCCTTCCTGGTGGCTGTGGCTGAGGTGGGTGCAGATCTGGGGCTCTGGACACCTGGGCTCTGAGTTCATCCACTCTGCCTTGGCAGGAGCAGCCAGGGCAGAGCTGCAGTGCAGACAAGGAAGGTAGTGACTGGGGAGAGTAGAGTTTTCCCAGCCCTAGGGTTTGCAGCCAGAGAAGAGCACGGATGAGGCAGGCTGGTCCATTGGAAGGCTCTGGTGTCAGCTCTGCACCCTGTTGCACATGTCTTGGGCCTCCTGCATCTCCTAGTGAGAGCAGGAACAGAGGGTGAAGCCCACATCTCCCTTGGGGGGCTTTCATCTGTGGTTTCAGGGTGACAAAGCAGGCAGGAAGGGAAGTGTGGGTCTTGCTTCTGAAGTGAGTGGTTTTCCTCTGCTGTGATTCTGCTATCTGGGAAGACTCTTCTAACCCCACTGCATCTCCTCTCCCTCCTTTCAGACGCTGGGGACACCAAACCCCCAGTGTATCAACATGTGCCCGTCATGACTGGCAGCCAAGACAGTGGCGAGTCCTACCTGTCCCTGGCCTTAGAGGTGGCCCTGATGGGGATGGGTCAGCAGAGAGTGATGCCTGAAGGTCTCTATGCCCAGGACAAGGTGTGCCGCAATGAGGAGCAGATCATTGCCCGGCTGCAGGACCTGGAGCTGGACCCGGTGCTGGTGCAGACCCTGCGGAAGCAGTGCATCTTGCTGCTGGAAGGTGGGAACTTGGTTCATCTAGCTGATTTTTGTCTTAGCCGAGTGTTGGTAATGTCTCTGAGGTGCCCTTTTCAAAATTTGTGCCCATCCTGCTTTTTCCTCTGTGGATGTGGTGCAGAGCCTGTAGGATGGCTGCTCTGCCCCATCACCTGGCAAAGCAAGGGTTTGCTGGTGTCCCTGGAAAAAGACCAACTCAGGGGCTATATGGAGAAGGGTGCTAAGCCCATGGCCTCAGTTTCTCATTTTCTTTTAGAAAAGGAAGGAGCAGCCCTAGATCCAGCTTGAGTAACGTTCAGGGAGCTGAACAGCCGATCCTCAGAGCTTTGGGGCGGTGCAAACCCCAGCTACTGATTCTGCTGTGCTTATTATGGCTGATGGGCTCTGCTTCTGCCTAGGTGGTCCCTTCAGCGGTTTGGGAGAAGTCATCCACCGGGAGAGCGTCCCCATGCACACCTTTGCCAAATACCTGTTCTCTGCCCTGCTGCCCCACGATGCTGACCTGGCATACAAGCTGGCTTTGCGTGCAATGAGGTTGGTGCATGTTTAATTCTATCTCTGCCCCCTTTTTGCCTCTTTCTTAGGCTCGGTGGGAAGCTGGGATGCTTTGCAACTTTATAAGGGACGGGAGTGGAGACAGGCTTGGAGCTTGCCATCTGTGGGATCTTGTGCAGTGTGTAGGGCCACTGGGCACAGCAGCAGTGCGGAGAGGTTCCTGCTCTCCATTTGGGTGATTCCTAGTTTGTAAGCTCCATCCATACAGATTTGCATGGGTCCAATAATGTCTGCTGGCCCAGACCTCCACCCAACCCCTTGCTCTAGGCTGGACCACCACCTGCCCGTCCCTGTGACAGGCATCCTCTGACCGAGCAGGTCCCAGGCACACACAGAGCTGTCATCTGCCTTCTGTCTGCCGGGCCTCGGGCACCCTGCAGCCCTCCCTGCCTGCAAGAAGGGCTGTTATCCTGGCACAGATGGGCGGATGGTTTGCTCCGGGCTCCAGGGTGTCGCAGAGCCAGGTGGAGAACACAGTTGCACTCTGTTCTCCATTAAAACCCATCTCTGTCTCTGGGACTGGGGACACAGCTGATACTGAGAGCTGCCCCATCTCTCTCCCCAGTCCATAACACACTTCAGACATCAGCCTGTGTACTGCGCTGTTTTGACAGGGGCTGGATGGTCTTAGACACATTGGAATTTCCCAAACAAGTCAATGCTTGGAGGACTGTCAGCTCCAGAGCATCCCAGTGCTCTCTCCCTCTACCACCATTAAAAGTCATGGCCCAGAGCATCACCTTTTTTGCAGCATTTCCTGAGTGAAATGGGTCATTTCTTGCCAGCACTGGGGGAACGTTGGAAATCCCCCTGTCCTGGGAAGAGCTGCTCAGGAGGACAGCCAGCCCTGATAAGCAGCCAAGGGCCTCTGTGGCATGTGCAGGCACCATGTCCTGCCAGACCTAAGACCTCCGGTCATCGAACAGGACCAAGGGCCCTAGGGATACCATCTATTAATGCCCATCCTCTGCTCCCAGCTAGGCCTCCCCTGTGTTGGGGTATGTATGTCCAGGGCTGGAAAGGTTTGGCTTCTGTCCTGTGGTTACCTCAAGCCTGCAAGTGAGGAGAGCAGGGTCACTTGGATGCTCTTCATGTCCTGGGTGTAGTTTCTCTCTTGCATAACTAGCCATCAAGTTAGCAACACCAGCACCAACTCATGGGTTTAGGATTTGTCACCGTGGCTGGTGACATGAGACTCCTGCTGCCCTTCTGTAGGCTTCCTTCTTCCCCAGGTTCTCTGGGCCTTTGGATATGCCAACAAAAACAGGCAGCCTAACCTGGCTGCAGAGGCCCTGAGGAAATGTGCTGCTGCTTCTGATCATAACCTAGCATTTTAAGAAGAACCAGATGATATAGTCAGGAGTTCTGCTGGGTGCTTTGACATGAAAGGAGTGGGAGGGGAGGAGGGATTTTACTTTTTTTTCTACTTTTTTTTTTTTTTTCCTCTGAGGTCTGTGCTTTTCCTTACAAGTTTATAAATCACTCCACGGATCTTTCTCCCCCTTTCAAGTCAGTCTGAGATTGATCCCCATGCCCATGTGTTGAGCATGCAGCCTTGGGAGCCCCACACGTGCACAGCAGCAGGATGTGTTCAAAGGCATTGCTGCAGGCAGCCCCTGCCTCGCCTTGGCAGCACCTCAGGGAGAGGGGGTGAAGCTGGGGCTGGGCTGGAGTCTGATGTTGCCTCCTTCTCCTTGCCCTTCAGGTTGCCTGTCCTGGAGACCACGGCACCGTCTGGCGATGTGACTCACCCTCACCACCTGGTCTCAGTGGTCCCCAGCAGGTACCCACGCTGGTTCACCCTGGGGCACCTGGAGTCGCAGCAGTGTGAGCTGGCCTCCACCATGCTCACAGCAGCCAAAGGTTGGTGGCAGGGCAACTCTGGGGTAGGGTTGATGGAACAATGCTGCACAAGAACATTGAAAGGTTTTCCTGGAGAAAAGAGGGAGCTCTTGCTTCTGCTCCCTCAAGTGTTGGCAGAGACTGGCTGGGTGCTCAACTGGCAGCCTGCTGTGGGCAGGACACGGTGAGCTGGCCTTAATCTGGGGTTTCTGGGATTCTTGTCCCAAAGGGCTCATGGTCCAGCAGGGCAGGATGGGAATTTCCCATGAGGTGCAGGCAGGCCTTGCAGCCACAGTGCTGCAGGTCCTGGGTAGTGCCCTGGGTGATGTAGGACCATTCCTGCCCTGCAGCACCGTCAGCTGCCACGCCAGCAATTCCTGCCAGGCATGTCGTGGGGTCATGCCATGGTTTAGTTTGGAGTTGTTTATCCTTTCACCTCTGCTTTATCTCTTCCAGCCCTGTGGTAATGATCCTGCATGGGTTGTGGGAGGGAGGAGACCTCCCTGTGCACCAAACCACAAGTGGCTTTTGTGGGAGACGGGATCAGTGGTGCTGGGTGGGATGCTTTGGTCCCAGCTGCAAGGGGCTTGTGAAAACACCTCACAGTCTCTTGGGGCAGTTCAGTTCCTGCCCAGGCACAATTATGAAGGCGAGCACAGGCTTTTCTTTAGACATCCCCCTGACCAGAAGCCGACCCCAGCAGGATGGCAAGGGCCTTGTGTCTTGTGAGGGTCAGTGAGCCAAGCAGTTGCCACTATCCTCTGATGTCCTGGTACTGCCACCCTGACAGGGAAGGCTCTTCTTTCCCAGTTAGAGGGAAGGGAAATGAGCTATCAGAAAGCTCCAGCCTCTCTGCCTTGGCAGCCTCTTCTCTCCTTCCAGCCTCCTCCTCTAGACTGCTTTACCAGGGCTGATGGTGTCCTGCCCCTGATTTGCAGTACCCTGTTGAGGAGCTGGTACTTGGCTTATCCTTTAGGTTTTTTCTCCCTTCCAGTGCCAAATGGGATGAGGTTTTTATGGCGGGGATGTAGGGCTGTTGAATTGCATCTCTTTTTCCCACCGTCCCCTTCCTCAGGTGTTCGCCTGCTGCAGGATGTCCCAATGTGATCCTGCAGCCTCTCTTGCCCGCGCCCCCGCAAGCCATTTTAGGGAGGCTTGGATTTTTGTGGCAGTGCAAGCGGCTGTGGTGGGTGGCAGGTGATATCTTTAGCTATGAGTCACCCGAGATGTCTCTGTGTGTCCAGGTGCAGCACTTGGTTTTTCACATTGCTGTACATGATTTGGTTGTCTTTGCATGAGATTCATCTACCCAGTCTGTGACTGGGAGTAGAAACAAAGTTGGAACCTAATGTGGCATGTTGGCACCTCTGGTCTGCATGCGCCTCAAAGGTCCCACTCCGCACACTGTGTCCCCCAGGGACTGATAGGATTTTCCAAGCTAAATGCAGGATCATGATATTAATATACCTCTGTGTCCATCTCCCAGTGCCATCATGTATCCTAGCACACATAACTTCCCTGTAGCAGGAGACCCACAGCATCAATGGGTGATGTTCCATGAACCCCCTTCTTTGGGAATAGCTCAGACTGTCTTGGTTGTGAGTGCTGTGTGCCTGATCTGGGACATCGATGACCAAGGTGCAGCAAATCTGGGTGACCCCAGCCCAGTCTTGCAGAGGGGACTTTCTGGGCAAGACTGTGTGTGTACAGCAAACAGCTTTTCCTCTTCTCCCTAATGTTCCTTGATGACGACTGATGTTTCTGCAGCCGTTCAATACTAGGCATCTCCCCAAACTCCTCCTTTTCTGGGAAGAGGCTGCTGTACAGCTGTCGAACTTGAGGCCAGGGTGGAACATCCAGGTGCCTGGAGATGTCTGCTAAAGACAGGACGTGTCTGGGATCACTCAGGTTTGTTTGTCCTCTCTGTGAGAGGATGAACTTGAGTGAGGACGGATGCTGTAGGATGTATCGCTTCCTGGGGAGGATGCTCCATTTTAGACTGTTGGACCACAGGGCCTGATCCGGCATTGCTGTGTGTCCCTCCATGCATGTGTCCAGAGGGGCTGGCTGTGGTGAAGGGACTGCTCACCATGTGGCACAGGCAAGAGATGGGGCTGCAGGGAAAGTTGGGGGGGTGCCTGAGCCATCTGACTGTTCTTGCCTGCACCCAGGGGACATGCTGCGCCTACGCACGGTGCTGGAGGCCATCCAGAAGAACATTCACTCCTCCTCCTTGATCTTCAAGCTGGCTCAGGATGCATTCAAGATTGCCACGCCGGCTGACAGTAACTCTGACACAACACTGCTCAATGTGGCACTGGAACTGGGGCTCCAGGTATGGCATAATGCTGGGGATGCTGGTGGCCCTTCTGCCCCCCACACTGTGGCAGCAGTGCTGGTGATGGTCTTCTGCTAAGCAGGGTGTCCCCTGTGGAAGGAGTCAGTTGATCCCTGCATGGTCCTGAGCAGGGGAGCTCAGCCCTGTGCTCGCTGTGGTTTGGGTGGAGGTGAGGCAATGCCAGGGAGCTGGTAGCCAGTTGAACCAGAGGGATTTTTGGGTACCATGCTCTCTTGGGTGACCTCACTAGACTCCTGCAGGGCAACCAGTCACCCCAAGTTTGCCTCACAGGTGATGCGCATGACCCTGTCCACCCTCAACTGGCGGCGGCGGGAGATGGTGAGGTGGCTGGTGACGTGCGCTACCGAAGTGGGTGAGTTCCATGTGTGCTGGGGAGATCTGGCCTGCATGCAGTGGGCGTGGGGTTGGGCATTGAGATCCTAGGGTCATGCCTAGCCCTGAGCATCTGAATTCTCCTGGGTCTCTCATTTCTTCCTGAGTAACTGAATGCACCTCAGAGTGCCAGCTGGCAGGGTTGGGACTGCAGCAGTGGTGGGTTTTGGGTCTGGGATGGATGATGCCCTGTACCCAGGCCAGGCCAGTGGTGCTCTCTGTGCTCTGCAGCATGGCAGTGCAGGTTGGCCTCTGCCTGCCCCCCTCTGCCCTGTCCCTCTTGGGGCACAGGCAGCAGCTCAGCACTGCTGCAGGCTGGTTTTGCCCTGTCTCTGGGTGTCAGAGAAGCCCCATGAATTGAGCCAGGTTCCAGGGCTGTGCTGTGACCCCAGTGTTTTCTTGCAGGAGTGAGGGCCCTGGTGAGCATCCTGCAGAGCTGGTACTCACTATTCACCCCCACGGAAGCCACCAGCATTGTGGCAGCCACAGTGATGTCCCACAACACCATCCTGCGCCTGAGCCTGGACTACCCGCAGCGGGAAGAGCTGGCCAGCTGCGCCCGCACCCTGGCCCTGCAGTGCGCCATGAAGGACCCCCAGAACTGCGCCCTGTCCGCCCTGACCCTCTGCGAGAAGGATCACATCGCCTTCGAGACGGCCTACCAGATCGTCATTGACGCCGCCTCCACCGGCATGACCTACACCCAGCTCTTCACCATCGCCCGCTACATGGAGCACCGGGGCTACCCACTCCGAGCCTTCAAACTGGCCTCGTTGGCCATGACACATCTCAACCTGGCCTACAACCAGGACACACACCCGGCCATCAACGATGTGCTCTGGGCCTGTGCCTTGAGCCACTCCCTGGGCAAAAATGAGCTGGCGGCCATCATCCCACTGGTGGTGAAGAGCGTGCACTGTGCCACCGTGCTCTCGGACATCCTTCGCCGCTGCACCATGACAGCGCCAGGACTGGCCGGCATCCCTGGGCGCAGGAACTCGGGGAAGCTGATGTCCACCGACAAAGCCCCCCTGCGGCAGCTGCTGGATGCGACGATAAGCGCCTACATCAACACCACCCACTCCCGGCTCACCCACATCAGCCCACGGCACTATGGGGAGTTCATCGAGTTCCTCAGCAAGGCCAGGGAGACCTTCCTCCTGGCACAGGACGGGCACATACAGTTTGCCCAGTTCATTGACAATCTTAAACAAATCTACAAAGGCAAGAAAAAACTGATGCTGTTGGTGCGGGAACGGTTTGGGTGAGCCCCGGCTCCTGCCATGCTCCCTGGCAGGGTCTGGCCGCAGCACGGGGACTTGGGAGAGAAGAAGGAAGGAAAGTGGAGATCACCTTCCCCCCCCCATCGGCAGAGGCTGCTCTGTTCTGGTCTTCTGTTTCTTTCTTTGTTTTGTTTTGTTTTCTTTTTTATTTTTTTTCTTTTAGTGTTATTCTTTCTTGGATTTAACCATTTCTCACACTGAGAGGATCCAGAGATTCCTTGGGCACAAACCAAAAGGCAACCACGGGGAAAAAGGATGGTTCACTCAGCCCCCTGCCCTCCCTTGCCAATACCAAAAGCTAACCTGGAAATCTAATACCTCTTTCCTGAAGGACGTGGTCGCTGGAGGGATACGAAGGTTGCAAAGTGAAAAATCTTTAAAATTATGTGGGGAATTTAACAAAAAAAAAAGAAAAAAAAAAAAAGAAAGGAAAAAAAAAGGAAAAAAAAAGCGAGCAAAGAAACCTGCGACACTAGAACCTCATGCGTCACCAAAAGCGATGGCTTTGCAGAGCGCTTCTCCCGCCCGCCCGAGACATGCAAACTCCTCTATTTGTGAAGATACTTCAATAAAAACAAGTAAAAGTAACTGTTCTCAGGGATTGCTTACTAAAAGTAACACAAAAAAAAAAAGCATTTATGATACTGTAAATACTATAGTATATGTGTCAATTATTAAATTGTAAAGTTATAATTATTTATAATTCTGTCTTTTATTTGGGGGATACTTGAAATTGTTGTGGGCTGGGGCGATTATTTTTATTATTGCTATTATTATTATTATTGTTATTATTATTATAACTATTATTTAAAAAACCCACACAAAACCACAGACAAAAAGAGGAGGAGGCACGCGACCATTCTCAGGTTCCCATGGCATCATCAGCAGCAAGAAGGGTGTGGGGGGGAGGCGAACATCTACTCGACTCACAGCCCTGGGATGGATGGAGAGATGGACGGAGAGATGGACGAAGGAGCAGCAGCCCAGCGCTGGAGGACCGCTAAGGAAGGACCTTGCTCGCTCGGACACGCGCAGATGCTGGCAATGGAGGACGCCCATCGCAGGGCGGGTGCAGGGTGTGAGTGCCAGTGCCGGGGCGGGCACCAGGGCTGCCGGCTCCAGGGGAGGGAGGGGCAGCCGCGTTGCCTTCCTGCACCGTTCCCAGCTCCGTAGGGCAGCCAACGCTTGGCCCTTCCCGGCTCGCCTGGCGCTAGGGACACACTCCAACCCCGGGCCGGTGGCTCTTCAGTTTTGGTTCATTTCTTTGCCAGCGGGTTGGGAGGGCCAGGGCCAGGGCCAGTCTGGGCGGTGACTTGTAGTTAGAGAAAGTGCGCTAGTTATCTGCTGTCTGATTTAATTTTTTGGCAAGTGACTTGTGTCCGCGCTCCGGCCAGGAACCCAATTGTACTCGGTCTCTGTCGCCACTGAAATAGCGGTCTTGAACCAGTCTGTTTCTCTCTTTTTTTCCTTCCCTTTTTTTTTTCCTTTTTTTTTCTTTTTTTTGTGTGCGTGCGTGTATGTGTGTGTGCGACCTCTTCATCTGATGTTTAATAATAAAAGGGATGAACGTTACTGCCTGCGTCTCTCCTGCCTTTCTGTGAAGTCAGGGGGTCACCACACTTCCACAGAGCAGTGTTGCAGTCCCCTGTGGTACCCAGATCCTGTGCCCTAAGGAGGGGGACAGAGCAGGGACAAGGCACCCTGATCGCTTCTGGGTGCAATTCCCTGCCACACTCAATGCTAGCAGGTCCTTGCCCATGCTGGAGGCACTGCCCTGTTCATACCAGCTAGAGCAAGCATTGGTGTCCATGTCTTGATCTGTCCTGCAGCCTGGACTGCGGTGAGTGTGCTGGAGTGTGAGATGGGGTGGCAGGGAGTTGTAGCTCAGGGTTCCTGGGCTGCTTTTTGCAGGGCTTTCTGAGCCCTAGGCAAGCTTGACCCTGAGGATCAGAGGAGATGGGGAGGTGTGCATGGGGAAACTCTCCAGGACCAGGGGGATGGTCCCAAAGAGGCTTTGGGAGCTGGAGGAGGGCCATGGGGCCTGTGCTGCCATCCCAGCCAATGTGGCAGGGTGCTGGTGGTGCTGTGTCAAGAGGCTGTCCTGCCACTCTGCCAGCTGTCCCCCAGGTGAGTCCTGCTGAGCCTCCCAGCCCTGTGGGGCTACCCTGGGTTGATGTCATGTTGCCCATTCGCACCTGAGCAGGGCTGTGCTCATGCTGAGCCTCTGCCAGGTGGTGGGCTGTGAGCCCCAAGCTCTCAGGCTGTCACCCTGCCAGCCTCAGGCAGCCCACCCTCCCTAGCAGACCTGAGCACATCCATCGTCAGGAGGTGACTGTTGCACTCTGAGCTCGCATCCTCTGTTGCAAGCATGGATGGACACTGCAGCCTGGCAGAGAGAGGCATCCCCCACAATTCGCTGCCATCCCTGTTTCCCGTTCTGACCTGCAGGACGGGGCTCAGGGGCTCCCCCTGACCTCATGTGCTCCTCTAGCAGTGTGCCATGACTGCCCATCTCCTTCAGGGCCGCCCAGTTCCCCATCCCCCCAGCCAGAGCCACACGGCTGCTGTGGAGAAGGTGCTGGTTTAATGCTGCAGCCCAGCCTAGAGTGAGCCCTCTGACAACACGGGTGACTGTGCCCAAACCAGAGTCCTGTCCCCAAGACCCCAGGCTCAGCTGTGCTTGTTGATGTGACGGGAATGAGCGTGCACGGCCTCCACAAAGGCACCCACATGTTCAGGGTTCATGTCAGGGTAGAGGCCGTGGCCCAGGTTGGCAATATAGCGTTGTGTCCCAAAACCCTCCAGCATCTTCTTCACCAGCTCGCCAATCTTCTCCTGTAGGTATGATAGGAAACCATGTGTGAGTCCCATCCAGCCCAGGGTATTTCACCCCCACCAGTCCCTCCCAGCCAGCCTGGGGGACTGCTGGGACACGTGCCAGCACTGTGGCTGGGGAAGCTGAGGCAGAAGGCCTTTAACACAGGCTGGAATTACCCCCAGTTACTGGCACTGGCAATGGCTCACCTTGGGTGCATAGAGAGCACAAGGATCCAGGTTCCCTTGAAGGGTGACATCTTTTCCTATCTGTGCACTGCAGCAGGGAGGAAACAGGTGAGTTGTTGCATGAGGTACAGAGGCTGAGGGCAGCCAGGTGACTGCAGCCCCCACCATAGGACAGCCAGGACCCCTCAGTGCAGCCCATAGTTGTTGTAGCATGGTGGCCCAACTATCCCCACCTCTGGAGCAGCGATGTCCAGGCCTGGGACGGCGCAGGACAGAGGAGGTCAGAGTAGCCTGTCTGGGGTCCTGTCCAGACACCTGAGCCATGTGTCAGACTCTTACCGAGCTTCCTGAGGCCGGATGGTCCAGTCAAGACCGACCACCTCGTAACTGGCGTGGCCCAAGTCACGCAAAGCATAGTGCGCATCCTTGGCAAAGATGATCTGGGGAGGGAGGAGATGGGCAGCAACTGCTGTGAGTGAGACCCTTCACAGGCTGGACTGGGGGAAGCAGGTACTAGGGGAGGCACCCATCTCCAGCAGCCCCCAGATGTCAGGGTCAGTCCAGGAAGCCTAGACTCACCATGGGCACCAGGGGCAGTGCCTCCTCCTTCAGCTTGCTCTTGACAGCCTGGGCAATGTCTCGGATGTAAGGCAGGGCGAAGTCCTGAAACAGCTCTGGGCCCAGGTGCCCTGCATGGGACTCAAACAGCTGGAGTGCCTGCCAGGGATACAGAATCCTTTAGGTTGGAAAAGACCTTTAAGATTATCGAGTCCAACAGTTAATCCAGCAGTGCCAAATCCACCAGTAAACCATGTCCCCAGGTGCCACATCTAGCTGTCTATCAAATACCTCTGGGGATGGCAACTCAACCCCTTTCCCATGGGACTGGGAGAGCAGCACCTCAGTCTCTCCTCCTCCTTCCAGAAGGTGGATCCTCTCTGTTCCCTGTTGCAAGTCCCTGCTTTCCTTCTTAGCTGTCCCCATGTCCCAGGACACACCTGCGCTCCAGCAGCCACCTGCCCCACCAGGTAGTCAATGATGACATCAGCCAACAGCCGCAGCAACCGGTGGCTTGCCTCAGGGTGACGGTAGAGCCAGCTCTTGGCCTTGGCCATTGTAGAGGAGCCACCACCTTCAATCATGTAGGACATGAGCGTCCACTGCAGGAAGGAGAGGAGTGAAGTGAGGAGGGTGATGGAGATGAAAGAAGACATGAAGCCCCAGTCACAGTGCTGAAGGTAGGACCTGTGAGCACCCCAGATCATGCGGCACAGCTGCTCCTGCATTGAATGTCCCCCACTTATGCACCCTTGTAGCACTCACAGCTGGGGGTATCATGGCTGGTGTCACCCCAGGAGGGCAGAGGAACCCATCAAGGAAACCCACATGGAGGAGCCATGTCACTTACTGGTGCCCCTGAGAAGCCGATGAGGGGCACTTTGCCTTCCAGGCTGTGTCGTGTCAGTGTGATGGCCTGGAAGACATAACCTAACTCCGCAGTCACGTCCACCTTCTGTCGCAGTTTCAGCAGATCCTCCACCTCCTTCAGGGGCTCTGTGAATGTGGGTCCTTTGCCGGGGACCATGACAACCTCCATGCCCAGTGCCTGGGAACAGGGGAGAATGGAAAAGCGAGAATGGGGCAGCCCTGAACTCTGCCCCTTTCTCAGCTGCTGCTCCCCATGGCATTGGCCATGACTCTCACCTGTGGTACCACCAAGATGTCAGAGAAGATGATGGCAGCATCCAGGGGGAATCGTCTTAGTGGCTGCACAGGGGAAGAGGCAGTGTTAGTGAGGGGTTGTGACTCCCTCCCCATGGAGGACCTGGACAAGCACATGGGGCAGTGAAGTCCCCAAGGGCTGCACAATTTACTGGGGCCACCCAGGACAGCCAGAACCAAGCTTTCTCCCCATCCCCATCTACACAGGGAGAGGGGACACACAGACCCTCGTGTGATGCTCACCTGCAGTGTCAGCTCACAGCACAATTTGGGGCTCCGGCAAGTGGCAAAGAAATCCTGTGTCGCCCGTGTCTCCCGAAACTCTGCAAGGAACCAGCAAAAATGTTACCGGGTGCTTGTTGAGGCTCCCTCGCCACCCCCCGCACGCCTCCGCCACTCACCTGGCAAGTACCGCCCCGCCTGCCGCATGCACCACACCGGGGTGTGCTCCGTCTCCTCCCCGCGCGCCGCGCGCAGGAACGTGTCGTTCTTCAGTTTAGGGAAGCCTTTGGGGCTGCGGAGCAAAGAGCAGGCAGAGGCTGTCACCCGCGAGGGGTCTGGGTACCCTGCCAGGCCCCCACCACTGGGGCAGGGTGCCAGGGCCAGCGGTTCGTCCCCACTCCCAGACCTCAAAAAGGGCTTGCGCCCAGCTGTGACAAATGTGATAAATTCTCCCCACCACAGTGCAGGACCTCGTCCTGCTGAGGACGCCGGGCCCCCCTGGGGAGAGGCGATGCCCTGCCCAGGGCCTGCGAGATTAAGTTATCGGGGCCACCAGTTGCTCCCGCCTGGAGAGATTTGGGACGAGCGGGGCGCCAGACCACGCGTCCCCAGCCTCCCCGTCCCCAACCTCCCTGCCGTGGGGCTGCGGGAGCCCGGCCTGCCCCGGGGAGGGGGAGCCCGGCAACCGCGGGGCCCATGGGAACAAAATCCCCAAAACCTCCACCTGGGACCAGTGACTTCACTACCAGATCAGTGGCCCTGCTGATCCTTCCCAGTGCAGGATCAGCCGCCCCCAGAGCCTCTCCAGTGACCCAGTAACGGACCCTGGTACCAGCACCATAACCCAGGGCCACTCCAGTGCCTCAGCAGCGTCCCCAGAGCCACACCAGTGTCACCAGTACAGGATCTCGGCACCATAACACTATCCCCAGTGCTCCCACAGTGCGAGATCGCCGTTCCCAGAGCCACACCAGCACCCCCACACAGGTTCCGTGCATGCCCCCGCCACTACACTAGGAAGGGGCGCAGGCCTGCCCGGTCCCGGTTACTCACAGGAGCCGATCGCCACCCTCCATCCTTCTATGCCGCTTCCCGGCCTCTCCGTTGCCTCTCGACGCAGCGCGGCCCGCCCTGTCACGCCCCCATCCCGCCCCACCGGCTTCGCCATCGCGGCGTCGTCCCGCCTCTCCACCCGCGGCCATCTTGCCCCGCCCCGCTGCCCGGCTTCCCGCCCTGCCGTGCGCTGCCATATTGCCCCGCTCCTTGCTCCTCTGTGCGTGGAACGGGCGTCGCCATCTTGCTCTACGTTCGCCTCACCGGGCGCCGCCATCTTGCCTGTCGCCGGGCGGGGGTCGCCGTAAACCGGAGCGNTTCCGGAGCGGGCAGCGCAGGGGCACGCACGGTCGGTACAGCCCGGGGCACAGCGCAACTGCGCGGAGCCGGTGTCCGGAGCACGATGAGGGCGGGCGGGGAGGCGCCGCACCAGCCGCTGGGCCGGCTGCGGTTCTTGCTGCAGTGCAGCGAGTGCTTCCGCCGCGCCCGGGCGCTGCCCGCCGCGCTCTGTTACGTGCCGCGGGAGGTGCAGTACAAGATCTGCAAGGACCCCTCGGCCACCGCCGCCCGCAGCCTGCTCAACGTGTGGGACAGCCCGGGGCCGGCGCGGGGCGGCAAGCGGGCGGCGCGGGCCACCATCGAGGTGCGGAAGGGCGGCTGCCTGCGCGCCACCGGCGAGGAGTACTGCAACGGCGCCGGGCTCTGGGTCAAGCTCAGCAAGGTAACGCGGAACCGGCACCGGGAACGCCCCGGGCATGCCGGGTCCCGACAGCGGTGACAGGACGGGATGTGCCTTCAGGAGCAGCTGGACGAATACACGGGCGCCCATGGCCTGGAGGAGGGCTGGGTGCTGGCGCGGAGGTTCGGAGAGGGAGGAGATAAGTTAGTCCCGGTTGACTCCGTGCAGAGGATCCAGTGTCAGCACCAAACGCTGGGGGTTGATTACAGACCTGCTGTCAGGTACGGCCCCGGGCAGGGACTGGGCTGTGGGCGGTCCCCACAGAGGACATGCGACCCAACCATCCCAAATCCCTTGGGCACGCCCAGCACAGCCCACTCACTCCCTCCGGCTGTGGTAGGACACATCCCCGCCGAGCACCGGTGGGCAGGGGCGTGCTGCCTCGTAGACTAATCCTGTTTGCTTGTGGCAGTGCCTGCACAGAATAAAGATGATGCCAGGGGGTTTCTGAGTCACTTGGATTTGGGCAGAGTGATGTCATGTGCCAGTGCAGTGGTCAGAGAGTTCAAATTTTATTTTCATGATGGAAGGCCATGTGCAGTGCAGGATTTCCTTTCTCTGTCCCAGCCTCTACCCGGGTGCAGGGACACTCATCCTTCCCACAGCTGTTCCCTGAGTCTCACCCCAGTGCTCCACTACTGCTGACTACACTTCAGGCTAAGGCAGTAATGGGCATACTGAGCACTGACACATCTTTTCCGTTGTGTGACTCCTCTGCCGGTGCTGCTCCAGTTGGGAACAAGTGGTGGACCTGACGTACTCCATGCGCCTTGGAGAGCTGCCCAGACTCATAGAGCAGGATGAGGCCGCGGTGCAGAAGTTTCGGTATGAATGCATCTCCTAGAGCAGGACTACAGCACCCTGAGGGGCTGCTGGCC
Organism: Pardalotus punctatus; assembly: GCA_013400915.1. Classification (NCBI taxonomy): domain Eukaryota; kingdom Metazoa; phylum Chordata; class Aves; order Passeriformes; family Pardalotidae; genus Pardalotus; species Pardalotus punctatus. Next base: position 118,240 of record VZTX01020690.1, on the reverse strand, counting down.
AGGGCCTGGACATGCCTGCAGGGCCAGGACTGGCTTCAGGGTCTGGAGTGGGGAAGTTGGGTGCCATGAGATGCCTTTTACATTGGTACCTCTTGGCACTGCTGAAGCAAAGATGGCCTTTGCTCCACGGACCATTGAAGTAACTGTGTGCTGCCATTCCCACTGGGCTGGAGTGGCCATAAACACCTGGTGTGCTGGTGATGAGATCCAGCCATGCTATCTGCCTACTGCAGGGACAAGTGGCCTGGCACCATGCCGATATGGTGACCATGAGACACTGCGGCCAGTCTCAGCTGTGGCTCCTGCACATTGCTGGTGGACAGGTTTGGGGCACAGCCTGGTCTCCTCATCCTGTTAACACAGAGACTCCCTGCAGGTCTGTGCCCCCAGGCTGGAGCTATGAGCGCGACATGGAGCTGGGGCGCTTCCTGTATGATCACAGTGAGGAGCAGCTGCAGCGCATGGACAGCACCAAGGAGCACATCAACAGCATCGAGGTCTCCTCACAGGCGGTGTGTAGTGGGGTTCCTCTGCAGCCTAAAATCACCATGAACATCTCCACAGATGCAGGGAGGAGCAGCTAGCAATGGCTGTCCCCTCTGCAAGGGGCAGGGATGGTGGTGGGGTTTTGCTGCTCTAGCAAAGCTGCTGGGACTTGGGCATTGGGAGCAAAACCCCATTGTGTCTTTGGGGCACTAGGGTCCACAACCATGCCCAGTTTGCTCTGTCATGGAGCCACCATCCACCCAGAAACCAAGGAGCTGGCCTGTTCCTGATCTTTGGATCCACAATACCCATCTCAGAGAAGGCCATGGCATATCCAAGGATGCTCATCTCCCTGCCTCTGCTTGCTGCACTCTTGCAGGAGGACTGTGTTGCAGCCCATCTGACGGACAACCTGACATACACCTTCTGGGAGAGCAGCGGGCCGCCAGGGCAGCACTGGGTGCGGCTCAACATGAAGAAAGGCGCCATTGTCAAGTGAGACCTCAGGGTGTCCCCTCCATGCCAGCAGCTGTGCCAGGGAAGGGCAGGGTGTGGGGCAAAGCACCGTATTCCTCTTCAATCCAGCTTTCTCCCAGCTGCAGCTGGGGGCATAGGGTTAAGGTGGGGCCAAGGCACCCCAGGAAGACACAGCCTTGCCCCCAGGCCTGGGACAACTCTGGGGGCATCTCTGTGCCCAGGCAGCTCATGAGGGGAGGACAATGCTGTGCCTTGCTCTTCTCACCCCCAGGAGGCTGTGGCTGACACTGGATGGGCAGTCCAGCTCCTATGTACCCAGGCGGGTAGCTGTGTATGGGGGAACACCAAGCATGCTGCAGCACCTGAGAACAGTCCTAATTAATGAGTGAGTAATGAGTGAGGAGCAGCCTGTGCCGAGCTTGTGCCTAACTCCTGAGCTGTCTCTGCATCCTGAGCAAATGTTAAGGATGGGGCTGGGGTTGGTTCTGAGTGACTTGCCAGTGACAGTGGCTCTCCAAGGGTCAGAGCTCCATGAGTGCAGGCTACATCTGCTCCTGCAAGTGTGGTGGTCCCTCACCTCCATGTGCCAATCAAGTGCCTTAATCTCCTCTCCTGCTTGTCATGCATGCTGCAGCAGCTGGTCTGCAGTGTGCTTCCTTCTGCCTGGTGACTTTGGCGGTCGTTCTTCCTCCTCCTCCTCCTTGCCTCTGGGAACACACACCACTGCTGTCACCTTCCTGAGCATCTTTGCCATGCTGTAGCCAAGAAGTCCTGGGTGCTTCACCTCTCTGTCTTCACTGGCCCTGAGCACGCTTCTCAAGGCAGCCAGGGGTTTACACAGGAATGCAAAGGTCTCCTTCGCTAAAACTTGCCTGTTAGACGTTTTTTGGCTCAGAAGTGAGATCTGTCTTTGAAGAAGCACCTATGAGACTGTGAAGGTGTCCTTTGCAGTGGCATGAGCCAGCTCCTCACTGTGTCTGAATACTTGTGATGGTTTTTCCCTGTGGGCTCACAGGACTTTGATGGAAGCTTGACAAAGGCATTGAAAATACACTTAGTAAATTGCTCATCTATACAAATCCCTGTTTCCTTCAAAAACACACCAGCCTTGTGTGAACATCTCTGCTTGAACGATGGTTCTGCCCTTGTGAGATGTGCTGGGAGCCCCCAAGAACAGTGACAGGCTCTCAGACATTTTGTCTTTCTGTACTGCTTTGAATTTGTGCTCTTTTCTGGCTTTTTGGATGCGGCTTCCACCTTCTTCAGAACGTCTCTGTGCCTCTGACAGCCTCTTCTCTCTGCTTGGGCACCTCCTGCCACAGCCCTGGTGAGGTGGGGGGGCTTTTGCATGGGTAGCAGCACATCCTTGGTTGGGAAGCCAGAGTGGCCTTTGCCTTGCTGGCCACCTTGCTGGTGTCTCTGCCTCATGGCTCTGCCATCTCCCTCTGTGCTGCATGCAGGAACAGCTACCAGAATGTCTGCATCCTCCGTGACATGAAAACCTACATGCCAGTGCTGGAGATCCGCTTCCTGGAGTGCCGGGGTGAGCCTCTACACCCAGACTGGGGCTGCCAGCCCAGCCTAGCCCTAAACCCACAGCCAGTCCTGGCACCTGCTCTCTTTCTGCCATACTGGCTGCTTTTTGGGATCCATTGACAGGAAGGCTGAGGAATGAGCTTCATATGAGATACTGCAGGTGCTGGGGGCACCTTGTCCCTTGTTGCAGCATCCAAGCTGTGCTGGCCACACAGCTACAGCAGCATATGCAGCATCGCTGTTCTTTCTTGGCAGACCAAGGGTACAATGTCCGTCTGCAGGGGATTAAGATCATGTCCTTCTGGGAGTGGGACCTGATCCTCAATGCTGACATGTTCCAGCCAGCCCGGCTGGTTCGCTACCCTCTCCTGGAAGGGGTGGATGTCGACGTGCTGTACCGGCGGGCTGTGCTCATTCAGAGGTATGGTATGGGGATGCCACCACCCCATACAGAGTCCAGTCCCAAAAAGAACCATGTCCTGACTAGGCGGGCAGCCCCAGGTTGGGGTCAGCACTGGCCCCACAGAGACCCTCTGCAGTGATTCAGCTGCAGTCCAGCCACATGGGCTGGGCTGCCCTTGTTTGCAGCATTTTCTTGGGGGAAATGAAATAAAGTGCTTGGCCAGAGAGTGCTGGGTTCGTGCTCCTCTTGGTGTTCGGTGTCCCTCCATGGGCTGGAGGAGACCCATGTGCAGGGAGCACAGTGCCCAGGGTTTGTGGTAAAATCCCACTCCCCTGCAGCGTCACACTGCTTCTCTCCTGTCTCCAGGTTTGTCCAACTCCTGGAAAGTGTCCTGAGTTACTTGATCCCTCTCTCCGAGGACAGCATTGGCACCTTCAATGTACTCAGGGTGAGTGTTTGCCAGGTTCCCCTGGGATGGTGCCAGTAGGGGCATCTCCTCATGAGTTCAGCTGGTTTTCTGGGGCCTGCAGTGTGTCCTCCTTGATTCAATGGGGACAGACCAGCCCAGGGCTGAGAGCTGCCGTGCTTGGCATTGCCAAAGGGATGGAGGAGCATCCTGTGGGACACTGGGGCTGACTTGGGGAGAGGAAAAGAGAGCATGTGTGGCAGGATCAAGCCTCTAACTATCCCTGCTTGTCCTTTGTTAGAACATGAAGCCCTTCCTGCTGCTGTCCAAGCAGAGTGCAGCCCTCATTGCACACTGTCTGCAGTCCTCAGAGAGCACTGCTCCTCACTCCCCGCCAAAGCTCTACATCAACCGGCTCCTGGCCCGGGAGCACCGTGCCAACCCCGCACTGGACCCTAGCTGCAGGAATGCTGTCTTCACCCAGGTATGGCAGCACCATGCCCTGTGCTAGGTACCTGTCACTTCAGCAGGTATCTTGCCCCTATCTCATCCCCTTTCTGTTCTGCTACTCTCCAGCTGTACGAAGGCCTCAGATCGTCCAAAAACAATCAGCCCCTGGACTACAGGTAGGTCTTCAGTGTCATATTTGTGGGATGTCACCTCCCCAGAGCAGGGTGCAAGGGGATGCCAGGTGCTGCTAGTATGCTCACAGGAGGGATGTGCATGAAGCTGTTGCTTCCCCACAGGTGGCCCCAGACCTATGGCCAGTGGTGGGTGTGCGATTTCATCACTGAGGGCATCATTGACAATGGTGAGAGCTCTCCCATGGTGACTCCTGTGTTGGGGTGCAGCTCTGTGGGTGCCCACAACTGTCCTGGTTGCTCTGGGAGAGGCAGCGCTGCTCTGCACACATGGGGTGATCCCTGTATCTCCCCACCCCAGGGAGAGGGGCAGCTTGGCCAGATCCTGTGGTTCAGTGTCCAGCCCTGCCATGTCAGGCACTGACTAGCCTCTGTCCCCACTGCAGGTGGTGGCTTTCGGGACAGCCTGTCAGATGTGTCAGAGGAACTGTGTCCCAGTTCGGGCGATGTCCCTGTGCCCCTGCCTTTCTTCGTGCGCACCTCTAACCAGGTTTGGCATCCCAGCATCTGCCTGTCCAGGCCAGGGGGTCAGTCAGCAGAGCCTGGGGTGTTAGCCCTGCCTTAATGCTTGCAGAGCTATTGGCTGGGGGAGCTGTGCTTGTACCTGGGTGGAAATCTCCTGGAGGAGTGTAAAGGGCTGGAGAGGCAGGCAGAGGGGTGATGGTGGCTGCAGGAGAGACCATGCTGGGCTTGTCAAATCTCTGTGTGTCTAAGCCTCTCTCCCACAGGCTAACAACAGCAGTGACACCAGGGACATGTATGTCCCCAACCCCTCCTGCAAGGACTTCCCCAAATATGAATGGATCGGGCAGCTGATGGGAGCAGCCCTGAGGAGCAAGGAGTTTCTGGTGAGCACAGCAAAGCCTCCCTGGCCAGTGAGGGGGCTTGGCAGGGGCTTTCCTGTCTCGGGCAGAGGGGCTGCCTGTGGGTGAAGGAAGGGCACAGGGAGGATGCGTGTGTCCACTCCCTTTGGCAGATCCTGTCTTTGCCAGCACTGGTGTGGAAGCAGCTGGCAGGGGAGGAGGTCAGCTGGAGCATGGACTTTGCCACCGTGGACTCAGAGCTGGTGAGCAGAGCTGGGGGCTGGCAGGGCAGTGCTGTGCTCTCCCATGGCTGCTCTGGCTCCACTGTGGTGGCTATTGCTCCTTTGGGTTGCAGGTGAAGCTGCTGGAGGTGCTGGAGAAGGTGGACAAGGAAGGCTTTGAGTTCATGTTTGGCAGAGAGCTGACCTATACGACGGTGCTGAGTGACCAGCGCATGGTGGAGCTGATCCCCAATGGCAGCAACACCGCGGTGCGCTACGAGGACCGCAGGGAGTTCATCCGCCTGGTGCAAAAGGCTCGGCTGGAGGAGAGCAAGGAGCAGGTGACACTGTCTCCCAGAGCTGACAGGGCTGCAAGAGGTCCCCACTCCTGTGGCACGCCATCCTGGTACCTATGGGATTGGTGGTTGCCAAAATGTGTTCCCTCAACCAGCTCTGCCTGGGTGGTTTCTTTGTGTATCCCATGCTCAGAATGTCTGTGTGCCCTGGGGACCCCTTTTGGGGTCCTGTGTTCGCTGTCCCCACACCCCTAGGTGGCTGCCCAGGGCTCAGACCCAATATGGTGACTTGGAACCCATCTCGTGCCCTGACAGATTGCAGCCATATGTGCCGGGCTGCTCAGCGTAGTGCCCCAGCCTGTGCTGGACCTGCTCACCTGGCAGCAGATGGAAAAGAGGATCTGCGGAGACCCTGAGATCACAGTGGCTGAACTGCAGAAGTTCAGTAAGTCATAGGGCCAGCCCAGAGCTGCTCCCTGCCATCTCCATGGGCAGGGGATCCCCTTGATAATGCTTGCCCTGCACATGGATCCTGGCCGTGGGGTACCTGAGAGCCTGGGGGAGGATAAGCCAGAGAGTCCCTGGATGCTTCAGGTTTAGCAGCAAGCTCCACTGTTCCCTACTCTGGTGTGTCTGGTCCTCAGCTGCTATGGGCAGAGGCGAGTGGCCACTCTGCAAACTAGGACCTCTGTTTCTCCACCCACCATGGCACAGGGTGCTGGTCCCACTCAGGGGTGCCAGGGGCTCTCATGGGCTCACTGAGGAGCAGAGGGTCTCTTCCTCTCCTTTGCTTTTCTGGGAGTTTCTAATGAAGCCATTGCACATTCTTTGTCTCAGTCAGGTTTGATGACTTCGCCTCTGATGACACCCGTGTCAAGTACTTCTTGGAGGCACTCAGCAACTTCACCAGTGGTGAGTGACCCCAAGCCTTTCCCTGCTCTTCATGTGCAGTGGGGTGAGCCAGGGTATGGGGTACCCACTGTCCTGTGCCCCAGGGACGCTCACCAGGTGCTTCACCCTGGCTGGGGTCATCCCACTTTGGCCTTCCTGGGATGCTGAGAGCACCCCTTAGCTTTGTCCCATGCTCCTGGGGTGATTCTGCAACTGCAGATCTTGCTGCAACAGCAGCAGCTGGGACAGTCCTGTCCCTGAGACCTGAACTCTGTCCTTCCCCTCAGAGGATCTCAGCCACTTCCTCAAATTCGTCACTGGCCGGAGCCGTCTCCCAGTTCAGATCACTGTCTACCCGGAAAGGATGAAGTGAGTCTGTCCTGCCTGTGTTGGGGTCCCTGTGCCATGCTGGGGTCCCCACATGGTGTGAGGTCGCTGTGCTGTGCTGGGGTTTGACTCTCCTTTCTCCCAAGCTTGGAGGCGTTGGACCTGATGCCACAGGCCTGCACATGCTCCTGTACCTTCTTCTTGCCCAACTATTCCTCGTGAGTCAAGCTGGAAACAGGGATGCTTCCCACTCCCTGGGGCTGGTATTGGGTTCCCATTGTGACTCCCCAGGCTTTCCCCTGGGGGATGTCCCGGCAGGTGTGGGGAGGGAATCCTGAGGTTTTCTGTGCCCATCATGGCTGTGACCCAGCATTCCCCCTGCCAGGGCCAAGGTCTGTGAGGAGCTGCTGCGCTACGCCGTGTACAACTGCATGTCCATCGACACCGACAAGAATGAGGATGACCCCTGGAACGAATGAGACCCCCATGTGCCCTCTGCCATGGGGGTCTGGGGGAGACTAGATTCAATAAAACTGCAGGGCCAGATCCTTCTGTCCTGCCCCAGGTCCTGTTTGTGTCTGTGCTTCTCAAGAGCTCGACTGGAGCATGGGGCCAGTGCTGTAACTGGAGGGGCCAGCATGGCACTGTCTGCCGGGTGCTGTGCCCGCATGGGGTCCTGCGGGGTGGAGAGCGTGGCATGCATGGGCAGGGGGCGCTGTGAGTCCTGTCCTCTCTCTGGACATGGTGTGGGGAGCACAGCTGCAACCTGACCCCCCAATGGCCCCCAACACATCCCCCAACACACCCCACTGCCCCCATTACCCCCCCGGCCCCTGCAGTCCCTCCCTGCCTGCAGTCCCTCCTGCGGCCGCCTGGGGACGCTGTTCCGCCGAGCGCCCCCCGCGGCCGGGCAGGGCTCCATGACTCGGCGCTCGGCAGCGCCGGATCTTTCGCTCGGTGTTCCTCTCTCCGCCCTGGCCGACTAGCGGCTGCCCGCGGCCCGCCGGGGAGGCGAATCGATCCTATCGGCGCTCGCCTGCGATCGACGCTCTCGGCTGTCCGCGCGCAGGCGCAGCGCGGCCGCGCCGCCATTGCTGCGCTGTCAGTGCCGGGAGCGGCTGCGGGGACCGGGGAAGTGAACCGGCCTCGTCTCACTTACCACAGTGAGCCCCTGCCCTGTCTCTGTGTCACTCCGCAGCACGATGGAGTTCCAGGCCGTGGTGATGGCGGCGGGAGGCGGGTCCCGCATGACGGACCTGACCTCCAGCATCCCGAAGCCGCTGCTCCCTGTGGGAAACCGGCCCCTGCTCTGGTACCCGCTGAACCTCCTGGAGCGCGCCGGCTTCGAAGGTGAGGCACGGCGGGGTCTGGGGGTTCTGCCCGTGGTGACTGCGGACTGGCCCTGGTGACTGTGTGCTGCCACTGGTCACTGCGGGCTGTCCCCGGTTACCTCCGCCGCTGCCGTCCGTTCCCCCGCTGTTCTAATGCCGTGCCGCATGTGCCGTGTTGAACGGGGCAGGTGCTGTAGCACATTTCTCCTCTGCGCTGGAGCTGTGCTGTTGGCCCGTGTGACATCCCTTCCTGCCCTGTCGGCTGCGCTCTCTGTGCCTGCATCCTCTACCCCTCTTCTTACCAAGGGCCGGGGGTGTCTGAAGGGGGTTGTAGTGAGGTGTGTGTCGGTCTCTTCTCTCAGGTAACGAGTGACGGGACGAAAGGAAATGGTCTCAAGTTGTACCAGGGGAGGTTTAGATTGGATATGACGAAAGCTTTTTTCACTGAAGGGATTTTAAAGCATTGGAACAGACTGCCTCGAGAAGCGGTGGAGTCACCATCCCTAGAAGTGTTCAAAAACCAAGAGTATGTGATGCTTAAGGACATGGTTTAATGGTGGACATGGTGGTGGTGCTGGCTTGATGGTTGGACTTGATGATCTTGAAAGGTCTTTTCCAAAATTAACGATTCTCTGATTCATGGCTTTTCCCAGCTTTGATGCCTTTACTAGGGTTGCTAACCATGAGTCTCTCATATTTCTTTCTCAGAGTCATTAATGGCAGCAGCGTGAGAAGTGTCAGCTCTCCAGGGATGGCTCGTGGTTTGTTGTTTCAGCCTGCCTGAAGTTCAGGGTTACTTGCTCTGCCTGAGGCATTCAGTCCATGTGGCAGTGCAGACCCAAGTGCTGGGGTGTGGCCAGAACAGGGTAGGGGGAATGGCAGAGTCACGTTGCTCACCTGTGGGCGTTGTTTCACAGTGGGACTAAGATGGTATTTAGTAGCTGGTGAGCTTATTCTGTATCTTCTGAGCTTAGGCTTTTGTTCACCTTTTGAGTGCTGGACCAGATCTTTCTGTGGTGTCCCCCCAGCTTCTTATAAAGCTTCTTCCTGGCACCTTGCAAGCCTCTGGGGTTTTTTTATGTTTGTGTTTGTCTTTTGCATTTCTGCTTCTCTGTTTTGTCTCTGTGATTATTCTGTACTTCATCCTGAGTCTGTGGCTTTTTTCCTGACTGCTTCTTTTTTCTGTGACGATGTAAAGATCAGCTCATGATTATTCATGTTAGCCTCTTACTATTTCAGTCTGAAGGAACAAACGAAGAGCAGACTTTGCCTTTATTCTGTTTTACTGGAAAATCCTAAAGAACTTTTTTCTTTGGATTTGTTTCTTTTGCTTGTTGTTTGTTGAAATCTGCATTCTAAATGTCTGCTTTCTTTGCTTGTTTTCCTGTCTCTTTTTTTTTCAATACTTTTATCCTGAAGTATAGTGATTTAGATGGCTAAAAGCTTCTGTGTAACCAGTATTGTGCTTTTTGTGGCTCTTTATTCAGAAATAACCATTTCCACTTGATGCTCTTGACCACTAGTAGCTGCCCCTCTACTCAGCCTACCCCTCTAATGAGGCTGCATCTGGAGCACTGTGTCCAGTTCTGGGCTACTCAGGATGAGAGACATGGAGTTCCTGGAGCAGGTCCAGTGGAGGGCAACACAAACAATAAAGGGAGTGGAGCATCTCTCTTATGAGCAAAGGCTGAGGGAGCTGGGCCTGTTCACCCTTGAGAAGAGACAACTGAGAGGGAGCATCATCAATGTCTATCAGTCTCTGAAGGGAGAGTGTCAGGAGGATGGACCAGGCTCTGCTCAGTGGTGCCAAGCAATGGTACAAGAGGAAACATGCAGATACTGATTCCCAGGAAGTTCCACCTGAACATGAGAAAAATCTTTAATGTGTGGGTGACTGAGCACTGGAACAGGCTGTCCAGAGAGGGTGTGGAGTCTCCCTCGCTGGAGATATTCCAGAACCATCTGGATGCAATCCTGTGCAATGGGATTTGAGATGACCCTAATTGAGCAGAGAGGTTGGACCAGATGACCCACTGTGGTCCCTTCCAAAATGAACTGTGCTGTGACTCTGATTCTGTTACAGTCAGATCTTTCTCCTTTCTCACACACAGCTTTTCAGCTTAATCCATCTCCAGTGAAAATGTGGACATGCAGGATTGTATTCAGTAAATGTATTCAGCTTCAGTAAGCAAACTGCCACCTTCTTGCCCCTTCCTTGTTTCACCCCCCTGACCAAGCTGTACTTTTCTGCATTAAATGATCCAGTGGCATGAATTCTTTCCCTAGATGATTAAGCGCTACATAAGGGTTTAGTTCCTCATACTTGCTTATGTAAGTAAGTAGGTGTTCTATGGGCTGATTCACTGTGTCTCTTTTGCCCTAATTGCATGTGCTTCATCTCTCCTAATATTTAGGAGACCTTTGTCCAGCTCACCAGGTTTATGTTGAACTGCGTGAGCTTACAGCTTTCACCTGACACCAGTTCCCTCTTCATCAGTTAATTCTTTGCCTAATTCAAGGTGTGCTTTCAGTCCCTTTCTCTAGATTTTTCAGCCTGTTTTGAATCCAAGTTGGCATCCAGCATAGGAGTGGGAGAGCAGCCATATCTCTGGCACCAAACTGCAACACGATTCCCATGTTTACAGTTCCTTCCTTTTTCCTGTTAATAGATTAAAGATGAGTTTTGATTGGTGCAGATTTATTCTTAATGTGTTTTTATCTTGCTATATTATTATTATTAATTTCCAATACTTCTCTGTTAAAATTCCATATGGAATACAATGTTATAGTGTTGGGGTGTTTTGAGGGGTGGGGTATTTTAATTGGCATGTTTGACTTTTACTTTTCCTTCTCGTTCTTGAGACTGCAGGAAAAGGTTGCTTGTAATTTTACTTCCTTAGTCTTTGCAGAGCTTCTGTTCTCACATTCTTCGTTTTGGAAAATATGCTTTCATGCCACTGTTGATTTCCTTCAAATATGCATTTATCCTTTTTCTTTTGTAGATGGAATGAGCTTGTTGCTCATATATTACTCCACTTTCTTGCCAAGCTGATGCTGAGAAATAGTTTAACCATTGTATTGTAATAGTGTGGTTGTGGTGTTGTCCACAGAGGATTACACAGGATCAGGGCGGCAAAAGACAAAGCTCTGGAGTGTTGGTGACATGAACACGGGGTCTCATTGGTCTGTTTGAGAACATATAGTTTGAGATTGCTTGTTAATGATAGAAGTGTCTATTCTATCTTGCTAACTCATGCCACATATACATGTGTCCCTTTCAGTAACAACCTCCACTCACCAAAGCAGGGGAGATTGTTTTCATATTCATTAGGAGTTTAATTCTTTCCTTGAAAAGTTACTGTTGCCAAAAGAGCTTGGCTGGGTGGAGAACCCAGTTATGTTACTCAAGCCTTTTTACAGTTCCATCAGCTTTCTAAATAAAAAAGTGGGTGTATCCTATTTGTGATGAATATTATTTAGATGTTTTTCTGCTTGGTCTCATCTCACTTTCCTTTGTCCTAGAGGTCATTGTAATTACAAGGAAGGAAATCCAGAAGATGTTAAACTTGGACACAAAAATGAAGCTCGATTTTGTGTGCATCAGTGACAACATGGACATGGGTACAGCAGATTCACTGAGGCATATTCACCAGAAAATTAAGGTATTACTGTCTTTTATTGTACTTTACTGGAAGTTATTTGTTCATAGTGATTTTTTGTTGTGTTGTAAGGAGTGTCCTGTGTAATGATACTGTGCATAACTGAATTTCCTGCTCTTCGAAAAAATTGAATTTTGTAAAGGGGGAACTCACACAAAGACTCTGAATGATTGGAATTGACAGCCGGGAAGGCTGGAGCCTACCGAGGCTGGGCTCTGGCTGCTTCTTAGTGTTAGCTTTCTGGCAAGTCTAATTAAAAGGTTGTATTTGTTTCCATGATTTTTTGATACAATGTGTGATAGTTGTTGTCAACATAGTGCTTGGGAAGTAGCTCTGCACAAATGTTCTTTGCTGTTTTAGGCAATGCAGTGATGCTCAAGAATGTTTATGTTCACTCTCGGCCCTGCTACAGGCTCGCCTGCACTGTTGGGTCAGTCATTTGCTCTGGCCTTCAGTTTTCTGCTTTTCCTCTGCTTTCTCTGGCTTGATCTTACAGTAAGCTCTTCAATAAACAGTGCCCAGATGTGATAAAGGGCTGCTGTTCGAATAAAACCAACAGTTTATAGAATTTTAATTTCCAGCTGCATGATTAAAACACTCCCATGTAAGGCAGAAATGCTGCTCGGAGCTTTTGCTGTGATCTGGGATGGAATTTTGTTTTTTTTGTTGTCATAGTCTTAATCTTCTGATTTGTTCCCTGTCTGTTTAGGCCATCTTAGCCAAATTGCTTGTTTAAATAAATGTTGCAACAGAACATCAATGAGTGCTTAAGTCCTGAGGTTTCTTTTTGAAACTCTTTGAAACTAATAAACTGCAGTGTTACAGGCTATATACTCCCAAGAGAAAGACTTCAGTTGAGACAGGGTGAAACTTCCAAGGCAAATTTGGGTGTGTAAGTAGAAGGGATTTATGCACACACTAGAATATTTAGAGACTGAAGAGAATACATAATAAAGAAAATCAATATTAACAAAATGAGTTTAACTGAACTGAATGTTTCTGTCATGTGGAGAATCACATTTCATCATTACTCAGTTTGGCAGTATTTTTTACATACATGCATGCAATAAGGAAGCATCTGCACTGCAAATTGGGACCCTGACCTTACAGTTTTATTGCCTGATTGGTGACAAGTCCGTCTTTCGGGGTGTCCCTCTTTTTGGTAATCCAGGCAGTTTTGCTTCGGGGCCCTGGAAGACAACAAGTAGAGCATCTGTGAGTTAGAAAATAGAGTGTGTCTTCCCAGGCGGCAGTGTTGATCTTCTGTTTATTTTCCAGAAAAAAGGCTTAGAGAAGATGTGAGGTAGTCCTGAAAACCACACAAGTTTTCTTAAGTCAGATGCTGCATATGAATGGCAGCAGCTGCTTCTGCCCTTTTTATTCCATGTCTGCTTGTCTGGGCACAGAGGACAAAGTAGTCTCTTATTTGAAAGAAGCCTATGCTAAGTTCTTGAGCAGATTGCTCCACTGTGTATTTTGGAGTCATTCCTCTGGTAAATGCATACCACTGGTGCACCTCTTACAGGGTATGCCCTCTCCTGTGTGATATAGGTGAGAGAACTCCACAGCAGAGGTAGCTGAAAAGCTGCTGTATGTTGGCTGTGTTTGTGGTGCAGCGAGAGAGGGATCTCGTTGAAGAATGAGTTTCCCTGGTGAAAACAACTGCTTCTTGTGGCCATAGTTTGTTGGCAGGCTTTCTGCAGCCCATGCCAAAAGTCTGATGAGAAGTTTAAACTGGTTGCTGAAACTTAGTTGTCACAAATTGAGTTAATTGCCCACAGACAGAGGAGCAAGTATGCTCAATGAAAATGAGGTAACGTGGCACAGTATAGACAACTTGCTTGTGTGACAGGGAATAAAACCAAGTTTATAAATGCACAGTAAGAAATACATCTAAGGATAGCAGAACTGCTGATCACAAATTCTGAGATATGCGTAAAGCACTCTAAAGCATAACATTTCATGACTTGCTGCCTTGTCTAGGTTTGACTGAAGGAGTCTCACTGCTGCTTGCTGTGTCTGCAGTTTTGGGCCTTTTTGTTGTGTTGCGCCTTGATTAATGAAGCATGATACTTTAAAGATTAGATGTCAAGATCAGACTTACAGAATTGCATTGAGTAGTAGCATGAGAGCACATACGTGCAAAACCTGTAAGGGCTAAGTAAACATAGTTTCCATTGTTTTCTCTCTTTATGGTGCTGGTGTTTTTGGTGGCAGATGAGACTGTCTTCATTCACAGTAACAAGCATCTGACTGCCAGTCTTACTCTTTGCTGGTTGTTCAGAAGTTCATGAGAGCAAAGGAAACCCCTTAAAGTTTTTGTTTGTTGTTTGCCCACTCTTCACACAGTAATGTTTTTGACATCTTCACTTCAAAAGTTGATATACTAGATGCATGTTCCTTGCTCTATTGGAACTCTTCCTGTTATTTTTGGCTGTCTCAGCCTACACCTGATTGACAAGGTAGCAGCTTCCTTAGGATTTTCATGTTCATTACAAGTCTGAATGTATCCTTTTCTTGGATCCTTCATACAATAAAAATATTATGCTAAACTTGATTCCTAAAGGCACCTGCTTGAGAAGGACAGAACACCAGAAAACTTGGTCCTGTAAGTTTCACTTTGTGGATTCCTAGGCCTGTGTGTCAGTCTGGCCTGTTCTTTTGATAGAATTTTAATATCACTGTCAGTTTTATTCTTTTGGCCCTTAAGTTCCTAGTTTTCTGCTCATCCTTTGAAGGACTGCTAATGAATGGCTTTTTCAAAATACAAAAATGAAAGTAAAACTCCAAATTATTTTCTTGTTTATATATAGGATTAGAAGTGGTATAGCATAGGCTCCATAGACTCACAGTTGATGGTATAACAGTGCTCTTGTTGAACTGCAGCTTTACCACCGTAGGGGTGTTTAGAGTTCTCTGTCACCTCATGTTTTAGCCTTGACAGAGTAGTAAGTCAGTCTTCATGCCTTTCGGTTTGGATTGATGACCTTCCTGGTCTTGAAGAGTGAAGAAAGCTCCCCTGCTTCAGGTGGGGCTTTGGCCCCCCACCTTACCAAAGGGAAATTTAATCTGTTTTGGAAGATGAAAGTCTGCTTCTGTAGCTGAGTAAAATCATTATAGGAACATTGGTTTTATTTATTTATTTATTTCGAATGCCTCCTGACTTCAATTTTCTTTCAATTGTTCACATATGCAATTATACTAGAGTAATTCTGACATGATGTGATTTACTTAGTAAAAAGTTCAGTACCTTTTGAGGTATTGCCCTCCCTGCAGCATGAAAGTGAGATGGGTCCAGCAAGACTTCCAGGACACAAAATAGGCCCTGCCTTTTGACTGTTTGACTTCATGACTATCAGCATTTGAAAAACTGTGCAAAGTGGTGTTTTAGTCTCCTGCTTTGATGGAGCCAATCTGCTTTTGTCTTAATCTGTTGTTTGAACTAAAGAATATTCTTGACCTGTCAGGAAGTGTTTGAAAAAAAATTAGTTAGCATGCGTATAAAAAATTCTTTTTGTATGAAATGTAAATCAAACTTTCCTTCATGAAATCTCATTTTCCACATCCAGACTTTTTTCCTGTCACTTTCTGTTCTACTCTCTTTAAATTAATCTTTCATCAATCAGTTAGGCTGTTACTGGTCACTGTTTCACCCATTACAGGCATGGGAGGCATGTTACCTTTGCATGCTTTTCAGAGTAGCCCAGAGAATCCTTGTGGGGGAAGAAATAATTTGCTTTCTTAAGAATCAGGTTCTCTAAAAGCTAAACTTTCATAAGGGACGAAAGAGCAAACAATTTGAATGTAAGGAAGGTTTAACATAGCCCTGGGCATGAACAATTGAATACCTCATCCATAGATGATGAAAAAACACAAATCTTGCTCTAGGTTTGTTCTCAAATTTCCTCATGTATACTGCTTCAAGATTAAGGGGTTTTTGAATGTGATCAGTGTTTGGCATTTTTAGTAAAACTGAAGGGTGATTTTGCAGATGGACACAGCAGGTGCTAAGGTGTAATGTAATAACTTCCTGTATCTTGTTTTTATTTATTTTTATTTAGCATCCTAAGCTTGCTAATTGCCTGGAGCAGTGTGGAAGGGGTTCTATGTAAGAGATATGGCTTTTCTTTAAAATCATGTATAATTGCTTTCTCCTCAATAACTATTACTAGTCCTTGTTTTTGGTTGTCATTGGTAAGCAGCACTGGCTGGAGATTGAGATGAGTTGAATCTGAGTAATAGGGAAATCAGTAAAAGTCTTGACAGTTTCAGTGGTGATACCTGATACACTTTCTAGCAAGAGAAGAGATTGAATGCTGTCTGCTGCAGGCTGTGGTAGCAGATGATGCAGTTTTGTTTTGTAGGCAGCTTGTCTTTCAGTGGTGATTTATTTTTATTTTTTTATTATTGTGGGCACTAGCCTTTTTAAAAGTGAGCTTATTCTGATGTTTCTTGAAATTTCATGTAATGAAATGCCCTGGCTCACTTAGGGAAGCTTTTCCTCTCTAGCTCGTATTAGTGGACGCTCTTTTTCAAGTGATATTGTAAAGTCTTCTGGTACAGCTGTTGAGGTTTTTTGCAATCTAGATACAGTCTTCATTTATTTGACTTCTGATGCCATTCTTAAAGGTCTTCCCTTGCAGTTTAGTAGATCTCCTTTGGCTGATTTACAGGACCAGAATGCAAAATGTGTGTCATGACCCACCATGTTACAGCACAGTTATAGCGCATAGAGTTTGGCTGGTAACACAGAACTCGTGATTTTGGGGATTAGTAACAAGAAAACTGTAGTAGGAGCTAGAATCCCAAGAGTAAATTGCAATGTCTCAGAATGTACCAACTGAAATAGTGTGATGGTGAGTAGCTACTCTGATGGAGGAAGAAAAGGTAAATACAAAACTAGAATGTATCAGGTAAAGTACTTTTTTTGGTAGAGATGAGAAATGAATACTATTGCTTAAGGCAATGAGAAGGGTTTTTTTTTTGCCAGGAATACTGAGCAGGTGTGGAACTCAAATGTGTCAAATGTGGGACAAACACTAGAAAAGGAGATAAGATATTCAGAGTGGAATATAGTTGGGTTTAAATTTGCTGTGAGAAAACACAGACTGAAAATTACAGAAAGGTTTTAATCAGAGCACAATAGGATTGTGAGACAGTTTTCCAGGAGTAAACAAGAAAAGAATCCCTTAATTTCCTCCTAGAATGAAAATCTGTTTTCTTGTTATGTTTTTGTTTGCTTTAAAATAAACTAAGTAAGGCAATAGCTGGAATGGCAGGAGGCAAAACTCTGACTCAGGAAACCTCTTTGAGAACTGTTTTTCTGTGACCTTCTGCTTGTACCATTCATCAGGTTGCTAAAGCCCTTTTTGTGGATTGTAGATTATTGTTGATGAAAAAAATAAATGGCAAGGGGTGTCACTGTAGTTTACAAATGAGTTCCTCTGAAATTTAGGCATCTCTAATGTTTGACCATTTTATTTCCTGTGCCAAATTTTACCAGACCCACACAGCTGCTGTCTGGCACCACCTCCCAGGCTGGGGCTCTCCAGGCAGCAGGTTGAAAAACCTGGTTTACTCATGAATCTGTGTTTTGGGTGGATTGGGTGTGCCTGGATCAAACATTTGTCTTCACTGAGTCTATATTATTTTCATCTTCTATTAAGCATTTCTCTCCCTTGTGTCACTCAACTATACTCCAGACAGTGATTAAAATGTGGCGTTCCAGTAGAGTAACAGCAATGGAACAATTTCATATTTTCCTCCCTTGATGAGCCCTTAGCTGTGTTAATGGAAGCCCTGAATAATATGGTGTGAATTAATCAGCTTGTCTTCTGCTGCTATCGCTGGTGAGTGCTTGTGTGAGAAATGTTTCATCTCAGGTGGTCCACCTGGTTTTCTCAGTTCAAAAAGTAAGATTACAAAGTAATACAGCTCTTAAAAAGCAAAGCAAAACAAACCCTAAAAAGCTACCAAAAAGAAGAAGAAAAACCAACTTTCTTTGGACAAATAAACAAAGATTGAAACTCCAGATTCTCTTGGTATGTGCATCTTTGGGATCCGTGTTGTGGAAAGTGTGATGTCACGGTGGTGGTCTGTGTGCTGCTGAGGGTCACTGATCCGTGGAGTCTTGGCCAGCATGGCGAGGCGCTCCGCTTCCTCTGCTGAAAAATCTCCTTTCCAAACACATGATGTAAGTAAGCTTGCTGGAACGGCTGGAAGATGGAATCTGAATCCTTTTGGTACGACTGAGCAGAGTTTGGTGAGCATGGAAAGAAAAACTTAGGTCCCCATAATATAGAGTTATGTATTTTTTTGTACTGTCAGTGGAAATAAAAAACCCAAATTAAATTCATTTGTAAGAGACAAGGTCTCTCTCTATATATTAGGAAGACTGAACTAAATATTCTACTAATCTGTTTTGAAGTAGCAAAAAGAATTTCGTAATTTTCTTCCAGCACACCTGACAGCAAACGTTGTTTACTTAAATGTTTAAAATGCAAATAAAAAATTTTGTCTTGCTGCTTTTTCTGATTCTGCCTTTCAACAATGTTGTTACTGAGAAAAGCAGATGTATGAGATGGCAGCTCACAAGGGTATGTAGCATCTTTTTCCCCCTCTCTGCCTCTTACTGAAAGCTGCCACCACTGAAGACACCTGGCAGAATTTATTACAACTAAATGACAATTTATTACATGCCTGAGTCCCATTCCCAAAGCACAGCTGATGGTCTTAGTTGAAAGCAGCTACACGGGCAGGTGCTCAGGCTGTGTTGCTGTGGGGAACAACACAGCACTGCCTGACTCTGTGCTTGAAGAATGTGTTCAGGTCTTTCAGCTGATCATTATTTTTCCTGTCAGGGTAAGAGTTAGAGTCAGCAATTGTTGGGTTTTTTTTCTTTGTTTGTTTGTTGTTTTATTTTGTGGCTTTTTTTTTAAAAATATTACTCAGCTTTAGAAGAATGTAGCTAATTAAATTATTTTGCTGCCCAGGCTTACTATGGATAATGGCTAAAATACCAGAAGTTTGAATAAGGCAATTAGCTGTAAAGGTTGGATCAAGAATGATTATTAGGCCATTTGTTATTCTGCCCATTGTCAGCTAAAGAGGACGCCTTCCATTATACAGGCAGGCAGAGCCTCAGGTGTTTTGCAAGAAGAGTCATTGACAGACCTGAGATGCCTGTCAGTTTCAATTGTTGCATCTCCCACTGCATATCCTTATCCTTTTCATGCTCCTGGGAACTCCGGGCCTGTGCTCATTATGTTAACCAATACCTCTTGTTCCCATGTAGAAGTTAATGGTTAGTGTTTTTCCTGTATTACAGTGTGTGTTTTCATTTAGGCCCTGTGTGATTTCTGATGAATTACACAAATTCAGCCTATTCTACTTGCAGACACAGCAAGCCCTTTGCACATGTGTATAGCTGAAGTAATTAGTTTAAAAGCATCCTGGTAAAAATATTTTCCTGATTTTGTCAATCGCTACTAGTTTTCATTTCTGAGGAGTAAATAGTAGTGTTCATTTTGGTAAATCATCTTTCATTTTCCCTATTTAAAGTATATACAGCTGCCCTATGTAAATAACTTGCTGTGCTTTAACCATGACACTGTGAGAGATGTAATACCCACAATTGCCATGAAAAGCCCGAACCTCCTATGAGGGAAGAGCTGTTAAGATCCAAACATTGGGAAAATACACAAGTAGAAATCCCATAGGCTAGAAACAAAGTAAAAAAAAGCTGTGGGTGGCAAGGAAGGAATGTTCTTCAAGAAAAATGTCCAAAAAAAGGTGTCATTGCAGGTGATATTCCTGGTGAAAAGATAAAATCCAGGTGAAATCCAGGTGAAAGATAAAATGGAATTGTTTAGATCAGACACAACTGTGTGTGTTAGAGCCTAAGTACTTAGTTCCAGTTATTGGGGAATATAGGAGGAAGGAGATGCCAAATGTTAGCCCATGGACTTACTGTGCTGGAGAGGGTTTTCCCCTGTGTGTGATTTTGCAGCTTGGTACAGTTGTGTAACGTTGATAATAGGAGTGTGATGCTGTGAACAGCATAGGCCATCCCAGATGCTGACACTCTTCTCAGCACTGGTTTTCTGTCACTGTTTAATTTGGTGAAAGCCATGGTGAAGATCAGTGGACTTAGGATGCCTGGAATTTAATTTTGCATTTTTGTCATGCTATGTTAACTTGGAAACCCAAACAAGATATCTCATTTTTCCTTGGTTCTGTGCTGAAAATGGAAAAGCAAGTGTGCATTCAGATTTTCTTGAAGCAAGTTTATGTATTCTTCTGTAGTATAAATTCAACTAGCTTCTTTGGGAAGATGGTGAAAGCTCTGGATGTAGACTGATGGTGCTGGAAAGAGCAGTGGACGTCTTGAAGTTTTCATATCTTTTTTCTTACAACAGCATTTGCTGCAGACCAAATACCACTGGAAAAATTGGAGAGATGCTAGAGGAGAAAATGGTACTGTGTGGAAGATAGTTTAGGAATCTACACTTTATGACAGTACTTTTATTTACCGTGGAGTGAACAGTGTTTAGAGGGAAAAAAGCCCCAACTTTTGAACAAGGCAAATAGGGTTTCATGCAGGTGATTGTCATTCCTGTGCAGGCTGGTGCACAGTAGCAGTGCCACTGAGCTGTCTCAGAGAGGCTGTGCTTTGCTGAGTACATTAGAATTCAGGTTTTCTTTTGAAGTAGAGTTGAAACAGGGTGTTGTGTCATGACTTGTTTTGACCTTGGAAAGGGTTTTTTTAATTTAAGATCATGCTGATACTAGCTGCAGGATGGCAGAATGATTCCTGAGGACACATGCTGTATGTTTTGGTTTTTATTTACTGTCTGGTTTCAGACTGCAAGGAACCATTATGATCCTCTAGTCTGTATGGGAGTTTACACCCACTAGTTGGGGTTGTTAGCCCCAAAACTTAAGGATGACTTAGTGAAAGTGTTTCTGAAATATAGCAAAGCTTCCTTCATCTACTAGAATGTATGAATTGTCTATTACATACTTTGATATTTTATTCCAGGTTATACATATTCTTCCTCTTAAACCACTTTGCATTTTGTTCCTATGATGATCACTGGTTCCTAGCCCCTGAATCTGGTCATTCCTGCTTTTTGTTGTGCTGCTGAGAGGTCTGCAGTCGAGGTGATTGCTGGCTGTGGGCAAAGGCCTTCTTTCCCTTCAATAAGTTGAGCCAGTTGAGCTCCATTAGGACTACTTTTTATTATTATTGTATGTATGACTGCAGCACCTGACTGCCTAAGGCTCTGCTTACATTAAGTGTTAAGCCTGGGCTTGAGCTCTGGGCTTTGGCAGCAATTCCTGCTGCGCTGCTGCTGTTGAGGTTGGAGCCTGACTGCTGCGTTCTCCTTTCTGTTCATGTGAGGCAGAGTCTAAGATCAGCTGCACAGCAGCTCTGGTAGTGCTGCCGTCCAGGTAGTCCTGGAAACCTGCCTTCCAGGAATAGGAGTGACGAGGAGAGCACCATTTGTTTTTGGAGTTCTGCCTGTGGAGAAGGGATCTGTCCATGCACTGCATTGAGCCAGGAGAGAATTTACCTTGCTGGGCTTACCCTCCATAAACTGGCAAATTTGGGGTCTGGGTTCTGGGGTGCTGGGAAAAGCAGTCTCCTCTGTGGCGTACTCAGGATCAGGACATAAACCCAGCAGATGACCCTGATCTCAGACAAATGAGAGAGCCTACCAAGATAGGATGAACTGTGTCAGTCCAGTGCCCCAGCATATTGATAGCATGACAATTGTCAGGGTTCTGCAAGTGTAAGGGTAGCAGGTTCTTTTATTAAAATAAAAGGAAAAAAAAAAGGTAAAAAGCCAGTGGAGGCTAGAGCAACACCCTTTAGAAGATGCAAATAGATACTAGATCTGCCATCCTGTATTGATGTGAGATAGAAGCAGATTTCCCCAGTGCATGACAAGTGGAAGGGATAGCCTATTAAAAGGAAGGTAAACAGCTTGTGTTTGATGTGATAGAGAATAGAACCGGTGAAGAAGGGTGATGTGGGTAGAGGAAGAAGCTGGGAAAATTATTTTTGGAGTACTGTATAAGTAGGACAAAATTGAATTAGTTGAAACAAGAGGAAAAGGTGGATTGCAAAGCTTATGTTCCAGACCAGAAGTTTTACAATTCAGTAAGTGTCATAATATCAATGTCCTGCCTTGAAAACATCCTTAATTAGTTTATGAACTTCTGTTCATCTCTAAACTTCTCGGTTTGCTTGCGGAGAACTGTAAATTACCCTTTTCCACCCCACATGTCAGTTTGAGCATAGGTAACAAGACTTCCTTCTGGGAGGAGACAGGATGCCTTCTAGGCTTGAATATCTTTCCTGTTCCTAGCTTATATGTATGTAAATTAAAAAATATTGATTTTGGATGGTAGCTCGTGAGATGCAAAGATACCTTAAAATGGTGTTTTCATTGTATGATCCCATCTGATACAACACATAGGATGAGCCATATGATGGGACTGGGGTTAAGTCTCCTCCTCAGCTTCTGGCATCTTTCTTCCAACTTTCTGTGAGAAGATAAACAGTGATGCTGACAGGTTACATATGGGAAGGCATTCACATTGCCTTAAGATATCCTCACCTGATGAATTCAGGGCCTTCCAAGAAATTAGAAGAGACTCCCTTGGCTCCCACATTAGACTTTTCTGGTTTTTTTGTTTTTTTTTTTTTTCTTTTTAAAGAAAAGAATAAGCCTCTAAGAAGTTTCTTTCACATTGCACACGTCTTCAGAAAACAAATAATTCTTCCATCCTTTAATGAGGAGAGGTTGCTGCTGGATTTCTGATTGAGGGACATTCTGTGCCTCCACTTGTCCTCTGTCCTCCAGAGTTATGAAGGTGCTGGTCTACAGCAAACTTCCTGCTGCAAGGTGAGAGCAGAGTAGGTAAATGCTTCATGTCTGCTAGCCAAGTACTAAATCATGATTTTCTTCTGAATCTTGCCATCAAGGGCATTACAAATGCAGAGTGGGAATTCCCAGCCAAAGGCAGCCATTTCTGTTGGTAGCTAAGAAGATCTTACAGACATCAAAAAATAAATGAGGTTCCCTGCTCCAGTTACAGCAACAGCCATAGAGCTTCAAAGGTGTCACAGGTGTGGAAATTGGAGGACTCTTAATGGAGACTGAGATAAAAAGGGATTCTCTAAAGCCTTGGATGTAAGTTTCTGATCTGAAGAGTGGTGAGTAATGCAATTGCTGGGAGGTATCTTTGGCTTTGCATAGAGAATGCTAACAAGCAATCAAAGTGCTTGCCCACAGCCAAACTGCTTTTTCCCTTTCCACTCTTCAGAATAATAAAAAGCATTACACACAAACCCCACTGTTAATGCAACATGTGGGTGAAGTTCCAGGCTATTGTGTATAAAACTTAGTCTTAATTCCAACAATAATTATAACTTGTTCCTCTCTCTCTCCCCTGTTGTTTGGTGACACCACAGGAAGTGATGCAAAGTTCTGTGTTTGTGCATGTGTTAACTTACGTTGAGTATATCTAATCTCTTGCTTTTCTTTCTTTTCCTGTCAAAGTCTCAGCTGTAACACTTTGCTATTGCAAACTTCTAGCATTAACTTCAATGTTCTGTCTGTTTTCTGTTCTGTTAGAAGCTGGTTCTACTGTTTGTGGATATTTTGCTTCTTTTCTGTTTGTAATGCAATCTGACATTTGTTTTCCTCTTTCTCTTGAGGCTGATTTTGTTCATATTACAGTTTCCTTGCAACACATGTTTTCTCATTTTCTAGTCTGCTGTTTTTGAGGCCATCAGCAGTTTAGGCTATGAGGTCCTGCCCTTGTCTATACTTGATAGAAAAAGCATAGTGAAGACCACTAAAAATTCATAATTTGCTGCCAGCTATCTGTGGTAACCTTGACATCTCCTGCTTGATCATAAGGGCTCCAGCAATAAGTGCTGAATATAAATGGGTTTTTAGCATTGCCTTTGTATGCAGGGTGTGAGAAAGTCCAAGGCTCTTTATTTATGCTGGTATATTACACCATATAATTGCATCCATCTTTTGATCTGTGGTATGAATTAGTTCCATTGAAAACATGTTTTCTATTTTTAAATTGGTTGTCTTTATCCGAGTTCTTGAAACAATCTGCTTTTTGGTCTTGTTTTTGTGTATATTTTCCATATTGTGCTGGGTTTAATATAATTGTTGACATATTGACTTTCAGTATTTTTTCTTTACTGTTTTCTCTATTTTGTAAAAATCTCTTCATGTTTTGTGTTACACTGTTTTATTTATTGGATCAAGTATTTAAGTTATTTCATATCTGACCATTTCACAGTTCGTAAACATTTGATGGTGCAGTACTGTGAGCCAGTGTTAAAAAGGTAGAGTTGAGATTTGGGGACCTTAATGCCACGTTTTCATACTTGACTTGACTGAATACTCTGTGTTCCAGGATGGTTGGACTGAAATCCCAGAGCACCAGTAATTTATGAAGTCAGTAGGGATGGAGAAGGATCTTCTTGAAACTTGGGTCATAGGTGGGATGATCTCTGCAGAACCCCACTTTCCTCCACTGATCAGTAGCCTAGTCTAAATTTTTCATTTGAGTGGGTGAATTGCAAATCTGAGGTTAAAAGGGATTGCTTAAGGCCCAAGTTAACTCTTCCAAAGAGCATCATATTCTCCTTGTCTCTTCTGTGGCTCTTGTGATGCTCACAAAAACATGAGCTGTGCTACCAGCAGGGCAGAGCTGCTGTCCCTGTATTGTGAGTGTCACTTCAGTGTTTTCTGGTGTTCCTCAACCCAAAATCATTTGCTCTTCTCTTATGCTTAATGGCCTTTTTACCTGTTCTGTAGAGCAGCTTCTGTGGTAGAGCCCTGGTCTGTGATGAGGGCTTCTCTTTGCCATAAAATTAGTAGGCAAAATGATATGTATCAAGTTTGACAGAGCAGGAAAATGCCAGATATTCCAATTATTTGTTTCATGTGCCGTCCATTAGATGGTTCTCCTTGAGTTAAGATCCTTTCCTTGCCCTGCCCATGGTTGTAATGTGTGTTGAGAGTGCATTTGTGTGTGCATTTTTTCCTTTGCAGTTGTTCTGCTTGAGCTGTGTGCTTGCTGGGGTTTTTTAATCAGTTCATGTTGATTCTTATCGTCTGTTTGTATAATAGTTTGGGGTTGATGTAATCATTGTTGCATGTATTTCATTAAGAGATGTGTATGTGTATTTAGGTGTTTGCATAATTCACTAAGTCAAGTATGTTCACATACCCCTTGTTAGCACGTGAGTGCATGCAGTGAGTACGTACTTCTCTTCTTTGTATCAGTGGCTCACTGGGAAAGGTGCACGGCATTTATTTGGCATGTATATATGTAAAAAAACCCACAAGCTCTACCATTTATTTTCTTTCTTCTACACCCACCCTGAAAATGTAAAGAAAAACACACACTTCTGCTAAGGTTCTAGGATAGTTTATTTTTTCATTCAGCCATTAGTTTATTCGTTCATGAGTTGTACACTGGGAAAAAAAGTGCATCCATTAGACAGTGAGGGCTTTATTTATGAGGGGGGTGGTGTTTCAAAGGGGAGGCTGTCAAGTCCCAAAAGAGCCTTTCATGGTGTATTCTCAGCGTGCTTCTGAGGCCACTGCTCTGCTCATCAGGAGGAGAGGCAGAAATGTGGGCTTTACAGAGCAACTGTGTGTTTCACGGGTCCCTGTGCTCACTGACGTTTATTTACATATTGGGAGAGTAAATGGGTAGAACAGATGGCAACCAGACATTTGGTGGTTCTGTTCCCGTATGCTCCTCAGGGGTCTTGCATTCAGTTTTTGCAAAAAGCTTGTCCTATAGTGAGAAGAAAAAACCCAGGAGCCTGGTCAGAACTATGAAATGCTTGTTGGGTTTTTGCGTTAGTGACAGATTAAAACATTTAGTAAAATATGAAATAATTACAAGGTTTGTTTTACAAGTCTAGATACTAGTTCCTCAGGATAAGACTGTTGGGGTGTCGGTGTCTCTCATTTTATTACTTCTTATTTTCACCAGTGGTGCAAGTGCATTTAGATCTGAAGCTGGCAATTTCTTCCTTCTACAAAGTGAGTTTGAAAAGTACAGGTCTATTTATATGGGTCTTGAATACCTTTTGGCCTTTTCTGTAAACATTGTAACTCATTTGTGCTCTTGTAAAAACAGAATATCTGAAAATTTTGAAGGATTTTCCAGGATATTTAATATGTATTTCTTCACAGTTTACAGTTGCGAAGCGGGAGATTTGCTTCCATACCAAGCTGAATTTTTCTTACTTTCTTTGTACGCCCTGGAATGTTGGAGCAGGGCTGCTCCAAAGTGCTGGGCAACTTGCTTTAGTGGTTTGGGTTGTTGTTTTTTTTTCCAATGTGTGCATGTTGGGTTATTTTAGAGAAGTGCTAATTAAAACACATTTCCTGGGCAAAACTGTTATATAAAATACACATTTTGAAAATATGTTGAAAGGAGTGATGCAGGTCAGGTTTTGAACATGTAAAATTCTCAACCTGCACATTGTTCCTTCCTGTAAAGCAGCCAGGTGTTTTTCAGTAAAGTGGGGAGAAATCACATGAAAACTGAAAAGCTTGACCTTCTGCACAGCATGCCAAGTCAGCAGCTCCAACAGTTTGTGACATGATGAATTCCAACGCCTTATTGGTAAACACATGAAACTGCCTAGCAGTTATAGGAGAACCTGTCAAATAATGTAAATACCAGACCTCAGCTAGTCTCAATTACAATGTGGAATCTCCTAGTATTAGATAAAGTCTGTAAAGCAAGCTTTTCTATAATAAACCTTTCCGGAATGAGAGGTCAATCCTGAAATAGTTTGTTTTAAACCAAGATAGTCTTCAGAAGTAAGAGCAGAATTACTGATCAATCCTCCATGGATTAAGTCAGGTTTTACTAAGTATTGTCTAATGCCTTTCTTATTAAATACTGTCTTTTAAAAAGACAAAACTAGGCAGCCATGCCACACTGCAGGGAGGCTTAGTTTGGGAATTTGTAGCACAGAAAGTGAAAATGGTAACTGTCAGGAAAGAAACACTGTCTTCTTGAGAGGCCTTTAGAAGGTTGATCATTAACAAAAAGTGCAAATTTGCTACTTTTCTGTAGGCCATGCTGCACAAATATTATGTTAGGATTAGTTTAAATTAAGATAATTGCCGAACCCGTAGGTTTTTGGCAGCATACTCCACAACCCACATGAAATACAGAAAATTTTTTCTAAAGAAGAGTTTTTAGCTGGATTATATTGATAGTGTGCACTGTTAAGGAAGCTGCTATGTCTTATTCAATATGTGACAGTGTTCCTGTGATCTGTGCAGCAGTTCTCTTAAAAACTTTGTAAGGGACTTTGAAATCCTTTGAGATCAAAATTAAATACAAGCCTCCTATTAAACAGGACCTAACTTCCTTTTTTTTTCTTTTTTTTTTTTCTTTTAATATGGAGTGTTGCTGGTTTTCGGAAATATATTTCTAAATTGAGCCCACCATCGCAGTGCAATTACTGAATAAATCACATTCTAGATAGCCTTTGCTTTTTTTGTCCCCCAATAAAATAACATAGTTTAAATATCTTTTCCAGCGGTTTGTAGCCAGATGCAAAGTCAGCTAAAAAAGAGTTCTTCAGAAAGATTTCTTTTCTGCATTATTATATAACTAAAAGTAGCTGTTGAAAATACTGCAGAATTTCTTGTTAGTCTTGAAAGCCATGGCTTCTCTGTCCTTAGGAGCAGATGAAGACAATTTAGATGGTCACATATTCTTTATGGTCCAGAGCTGGATAAGCATTAACCAAATAACAGTAACAGCAGGACTCAAGAAAAGTGCACTTGTGAAAACCAGGAGCTATTTTTAGCAGTGGTAGATTAAAAAAAAAAAAAAAAAACAGTTAATGTGTATATTTGGTTTTTGGGTCCTCAAATGCTAGTCCATATGTGGTAATTATCTCTGAAAAGTTTGTTGGATTTTTTCCTCCTTTGACAGACTGATGTCTTGGTGTTGAGCTGCGATCTGATCACAGATGTTGATTTATATAAAGTTGTGGACCTCTTTCGGACACATGATGCTACTCTCTCCATGTTGATGAAGAAAACTCATGAACCAACAGATGTGGTACCAGGACAGAAAGGGAAAAAAAAGCCAGGTATGTAGGTAGGAATACATGTTTATTAATAAATTACTGAGAAACCACTGGTATGTATGATATGTTTAGTTATCAATCCCAGAGCAAAAGAAATAAAAAATGCACAGATACCCTATTTTCCCTCAGATTCCCTGGTGAGGGTGTGACTTGGTTTTTTCCAGCTCAGAATTAAGTACTAGACTCGTGTAATCTTGTAGGCTGTGATCCAAAGCTCACAAGAGTTAATGGAAAAACTCCAGGTGACTTCAATGAGTTTTGGATGAAACCCTGAATTTTTGTTACATATGAACATTAAAACCATTAGTTTTTTCAAGAGCACTAAGCATCAGCCAGATTATAGCTGGGAATTTTATACTGACTATAGGGACCAGCACTAGGTGGGTAACAAGCACTTCTAGAAATTCTTCCCTCTCATGGTATGTAGTGAATAACTCTTCTGAAATCACATGCAGGAGCCTCTTCCTAGGCAAAACTCCCACTGATTTCAAGGACTTGATTAGATGCTTATCTTGTCCCTCTTACCATAATATCTTAGTTAGTGCTTTGTAATCTTTAATGTATCTGTTCTCACAACACTGCTCTAAGGCAGAGCTGGGCTATTATCCCTGTTTCACTTATATGCTAAAAGTACTAAATACCACACTGTTGTTCCCACACCATACCTCTCATTTTATTTAAATGGTATCTCTTAAAATGCTGAGCCTTGATTATTGGCAGCTTAATGTGTCCTGGTCCTTGATTAAAGCTCAGAGGTATTACTGGAATATAAATAAGAAAGTGTAGCTTCAAACTGTTTGAGAGAGGAGTGAAATCCAAGTCAACAGTTGTCTGAAAGTGGAGGAAATACGTTTTAAAAAGAAAGCTGCTTAGGCTCTGCATGAAGATTTTTCTGGAGCGATGTGTAAGGTTAGTAGGGCTGAAAGCATTTAGTACTTGGACTCTCAAACAGCTCTAGCCCCCCTATTTTTGAAAAGGCAGTCTAAGTGCTAATGGCATGTAAAACATTGTCAAGAGCACTGCTACAGTGCAGAGTTGAGCATTCAGGAGTAATAAACTAATGGGTCTGTGGTTACACATCATAGAGCTGCCCAGCATGTGAGCTCTGAGCACACAGGGTGGGGGTGAGGAGGTCTGTGAGGATAAACAAGATCATCTGAAGACTTTGCAAATATAAACACATCAGATTGTACATGCATTCTTATTTTGCTTGATTTTTATGTCTGTGTGCTTGACTTTGTAGCAGAACTCTTCCTACATGACTTGTTAAAATTTGTGTGTGGTTTTTCAGATCTGTAAAAGACCAAACTTGAAAAGACTAAAATTCCATTATGCAGAAATGTTTTCTCACCCCTGGTGTTTTTCTGTGGGGCTCAATGCTAAGATCTCCCACCCAAAGCACTACTTGAACTGCCATGGACAGCACTAGTGACATGTTCCCTGTGAACTGCCTCAGATTAGACATGAGCCCTACCAGGCTTGTTTCAGTCATTTGTTGAAAGCAGGGGAGTGTCAAGACAGGGATTTTAGGTTCTTTTCCAGGTTATGGAGGAGGGAAGTACATTTTAGGGAGAACCAGACCCTCCTGGTTTTCATTCCTACTTGACTAAATGCACTCTGTTGCTGTCAACATTGCCTTAACTCATCCCTCTTTCCTTTTCCTATGCTGGCTTCTTGCCAGTTAAAACTTGGTGAAGCTTATAAGCACCTGAAGACAAGATATTAACATGGAGTACATTAGGCAGTTTTTCATAACAGATGGCACTATTAGCTTCTTCTCTAAATTGTGACACTTACACTTGCACTGTGCTGTTCCAGTGGTTGTATTAGGAAATAGATCCTTACTCATGATGAGCCACTAGATTTATTTGCAGCATTATTTTGTCACTGTTTCTACAAAACAATTCACTTTTGAGAAGGATCAACAAGATTTTATTTCGCATATGTCATGGAATCTGATACAAAATTGTTGCTTTGGGGGTATTATGGAATATTCAAGAATGTAATATAAAGAACAGTTCTTAAATTAGCATGAATTGCAGTGTTAATTGCTATACATTCATACTGATGGTTTCCTGCAAGGCTTAACTCAGCTGCAAATTACAGGGTCGAGTTCATTGGGTTTTATATGTAGGGGATCATATATTGACAATAATAATAAATTGGCTTTTTTAATGGAACAATAAGAGCCATGGCAATAAAAAAAACAACATGAAAGTGCTAGTCAATGGTAGTAACCCAAATAAACAGAGTGTCAGGAATTCAGATACCCAGAATGGAGCTGTGTGCTTAAAGATGACCTACAAGGGATTGAGTGAAAAATAGTGTCTGAACCTTTCTGTGTATAAAGAAAGGCAGAAAATATGGGGATGGTGACTTTTCCTGCTTATTTTTCTTGTCTTGAAAGCAGCAAGCATGTCATCACTGGTGTTCCCTGTGTTTGCCAGAAGACCTCTTGGTGGTCTTGAGGGCTGCATCCTGTGAAATCCTCCCCATTTAATTGAAAGGGTGGGGATACTGAATCTTTGTTAAAGGTGTCTTTTTCTCAAGTGTCAATTAATTATGATTGATTAAAAAGCATTTTAGAAAATCTGACTGAAACTTATTTCTTCTTGTCACTAAAGTGCTTAACATTCTCTTGTGATGTCATGATTTCTTTTGATCATTAAAGCTCTTAAAATTGATGGGTGTCTAATTTGTAAGATAATTAATAAATTGCAATAGCAGTGTCAAGTCCTTATTTATCTATCATGAGGAGGCAAAACACATCCTGCATTTCATTTTTATACTTTAAATGATTTTGTTAAGTTACCATCACTTTAACATTTTTCTCATACTTCCTTGCAGGGATTTTGTGAACTAGTTACATATCTGCTCTTCCATTTATTTTTTTTCCTTGCTAAGTGATGCCAGTGGGATTTGAAACAGCACTCTTGTAGCTCTGAATAAGATAAGTTTTGTCTTTTTTAGATTACAAAAGTAATGCCATTTATTGCCAGTGTACAAGGAAAAACCTGACCTGGCATCTGCTACAAAAAATCCCACAGTGCACTTTCATGGTTTCACTGTTTCTTATCTATCCACACAAGCAAGAGAAACCAGTTCGGTGTCAGCCATGTACCTGGTCCTGCTCTCATCAAGTTTGGGGTTTTTTTCCCTTTTTCCTGTTGCATTTAGTTTTGCTATAGCAGTGTAATTAATGTTACTGTAAGAACAGCCAGGAGATGGGCAGGCAGGACCTGAACTTTGAGAGAAGTGTTGGTACCTTGATGGAGGAAAGTCAGTCACTGTTGTATTTCCAGGCTGTCAGGAGACCCCAGTTAGGTGGTGGAGGTGAGGGTTCATTAGTCCTTAATCTCAAACTTCACTGCGCTTCATAAAATGAGAATTGGCACTCCTTTCAAGACTTCTGAGTTTTTATAGCAAGTAAGCTTTATGATAATTGTATTTAATTTGTCATAGTGTTAGATGTTCAGGTCTATTTTTGTACTTTGCTGTGTAATTAATTTCTGAGAAGGTTGGGGGGTTTTCTGAAGAAGGTATGCTTGAACACTTGGATCAAAGACTGCCACAGGAGAACTTTCAACAGCTGCATAGCTTTGCCTGTGTTTTAATAGTGGTTATTACTGTGGTAACTCTGAAAGAACAGGTAAAAGTAAAACAAGGGATGGGCCTGAACTGGGAAAAATAAAGTTAAAAATAGTTTGTCTGAAAAAGATCTTGGAGAATTAGCTACTTGTAGGATATGTTCTTACTCCAGTGTGGTTAAAGGCTTAGAATTTAGGAATTTAAATATGCACCAGTTTGGCCCAAAATAACAGTATTTAGTGGGAGAAAAAAGATTTTTGTTAAAATTGTACCGTGGTTTTCTTGTACAGCCTGTGTCTGTAAAGATCGGTATATGGCTGCCACCAGAGTGATGGCTCAACCAGAGAATGCAAATTAGAATGAGCTGCCACCACTGTATCCAGATGTTGTGGAAAACTTCAAAAACAAATACTTTATATTTCAATAGGCCAAAGTCCCTGTTGATGTGCACTGATTGCAGGAGATGGGGATTGCCACAATAATACGTGTGAGTGTTAGGTATTCTCTTGTCTGGCAGTTTTATAAATAGATATTTAAACCAAGTTAACCCACCCACAAGCATCCATGGTAGAAGTCTTAGAATCTATACTTTTATGTGTGATTGATGTATTGGTATTTATCTGAAATAGATGAGTTGCAAAATACTTACGTCTTAACTGAAATCATAATCCTCTCCAGACTGCCTAATTCTGATGTGGAGTGACCTATAATGAGGAAGAAGCAGTTGGATTTGAAGAAGTCACTGCTTGCCTTGGGTTTGTTGTTATTTTAATTCAGATAGCAGGAGTTTTTAATTTAAAAAATACTAAAAAGAGAGAAAAGGAAAGCACAGCTCAAGATGGAGTGTTGCATGTCAGGACCTGTAGCTGGCATCTTCATAAAAGGATGCAAAAACCTTTCAGGGCCAGTGTTTTGAATGCCATGATATATATCAGCTACTCCAACTGAAAAGAAGTTAAAAAAGTTATCCACAATATTTATTAAATTCATGGATTTGCTGGGATAGTTGGATTTCATATTTTGGGGGTGATTGGTGGTCCCATTTGTCTTTCCAGCCTGCATTAAAATGGGGTTATATAATGATTTTGTTTGGTTTTTCTACTTCAGTGGAGCAGCGCGACTTCATTGGAGTGGATGACACAGGAAAAAGATTGCTCTTCATGGCTAATGAAGCTGACTTGGATGAAGAACTTGTCATTAAAAGATCCATCCTTCAGAAGTAAGCTCATGAGTCCTTGTAATAGAAACTGAAGTTGGGATGAGATAAAATAATTGTGTAGTAGGAGAGATGGTTAAAGACAAAATAGGATGAGAAGGGAAGAGGAAAAGCCACTTTTGCAAAATTCAGGGAGCAGTATTTTATTATTTGTTACATCATTAGAACCAATTGATGGGCTGTCTTACACCTTTATTGGGAAAAAATCCAGAGAAAGAAAAGAAATGCATGAAAAGGTAACTCTTCTTGAAATGAAACCTGTATTGCAATAGGTCAGATACAGTTTTGAATAGAGAATGTGAGGTATTAGACCTGTGTCCATAAATGAAATGCTAGTCTCATTGGTTGAGTTCCAAATGGACTTGCAGAATATCCATGAGAGGCTCTCAGGATTTCATGATCCTCTTATGCATATAAGACACAAAACCTCAGCTGTCTTTCCAGGCCCCAAAGGATTCATTAGAAAAACCATGCTATATCCACCATTAAACTTCACTGGGGACTTGGATGAATTTATCAAATATGCCAGACAAGCTGAGCTTCCTGCACAATGTAATTCATATCCATTAGTAGGAGAAGGAAGGATGACTTGTTCTTTATGCTCTCCTGTACAATGAGTTTAGTTTTCTCAGGCACGTTGTCTGACATGTTCTGTGCAAAGCTGAGCTGGCTCCTTGAGAGGCCAACCTTTGTAGTCTCTCCCAGGCTGACAGTCAGACTTTCACCTCTGTGAGATGAGACACCTGCAGAAAAGCCATTTGAAAGCTGGGAATTCATCCATGTGGACCTTTTAAGTCAAGGATGCGGACATCTGGGGTCTGCTCTCAGATAAATCTCTGCTGTGAAAATGCCTCTGGTGTGTGCAGTTGGCCACAGCTCAATGTAATCTTTCCTTGAACATCCCGCTACCAGATGTGAGGGGGATGCTCTGTGCCCATGGAAAGATGATACCTTCTCTGCCCAAGTTTAAGGATTATCCTAGAAGGAAGGTGATCAGGAGTGGGCCCTGTTAACTGTTGTAATGGAAGAAGCCTGTCCCAGCCTGTTTCCACTGGCTCTCTCCTGGGCTTATCTTGGGCATGGCAGGGATCAAGCTGCAGGCAAGCCTTTCATGCATACACAGCAGCTGATCTGCATAGAGTAGGAAATTCATCACTGATGCATTCTGTGGGTTTGTGCACATGAAGATAATAGATCTGTTTTGGGCTAGGGGAGGAGTATTTTATCTACCATTAGTGACAAGCTTGTCTTTATGGCTTCCTCCTGGCACTAGAGGGTGGCTGTGGTATAATGACTTAGAAATTGCTGTAACATATGTGACCTTAGTTGACCCCTGATTTTACAGGTTCATCTAACCAGAGGATTCTCATTCCTATAGCTAAATTAATCAGGCTTTATCCTGCAGGCTAAACTTTGCCCTCAGTAGCACCTGTTCGGTTACGTTGTCTTCAGCAGATCTTCAGCATAACTGTTTGGGATTTGGTAAATGGAGTGTTGATGATATACAGATGGGATAAAAATCTGTGTGTCTCCCTGTCCTTCTTACATGCACAGCTATGAAACAGAATGTAAAGTGTTAGCTACCCTCCAAGGAAAGCCCAAAAATGCTAGGATAGTCTAGAAGAACAAAAAGAGATCTGCTAAGTGTTAAAAATAATTTTAAAAAAATAATAATTTTGAAGCATCAGGCAGAAATATTGGGCCGGTACCCACCTGGGTGAGCCTCTGACATCCTGTCAATGTTGGTGTGCTCTCTCTGTTCTGCAGCTGCCATCTTTGGGAAGGTCTGAGGAAAGCAAAATAATATATGGAAATCATCAAATAATTTCAATTGAGGCAGATCCAGGGTAGCAACAACTGTGGGAGCTCTAGGAAGACAAAGTGTTGGCAGCTAATGGTGTTTTAACCACTGTGTTGTCTAGACCTGCTCAACCCCTGATTTTCTCATGTAAGAAACAAAAGCAATGCTTGAAACAATCTTTGAAGTCTTTTTTTAATACATCATAGTAAAGAAAAGAGAGCAAAAAAAAAAAAAAAAGCAAAAAAAAGCAAGCCCAATCTCGTTTTCTTCATGGATCACTTGATGTGACTGACTTTCAGCTGCCATGTTGGCTGTTTCTTGATCTCTGGACTTTGTTTTGATGAAATAACAGACTTTGTGGCAAGATGGTGGGAGAATTTCCAGTACACTCATTTGTTCCTCTGTAAAATACAATAGACATCTTGAGGGTGTTGCTTTTGTTTGTTTTGCTTTTAATGGTCCCTTTGAAGGGCTATAGTGGTCTTGTTACATGAACTCTAGAACTCCTCCAGTGCTTGTTCTGTTCTTCAGATCCTTTTTCTATTTTCTTTTTTCTCTCTCTTTTTAAGGAGGGGAGTGGAAGGAGGGAGAGGGAGGGAGTGGTGAAAGGAATGGTAAGAGGGAAGATGTGGTTTTCTTTAAAGCTAGGAATCTTGTTACTGGTAAAAATCTAGATCCCATACAGAAATGGTTCAAAGGCCCTTTGGCTTCCCCTCCTCACAGGAGGGAAGTTGTGTTGACAAAACATGCAAAGCTGTAGAACGCTAATTTAAATCCTTGAAGAAAAACCTTTTTCCTGACCTTTGCCTTCTTCCTATCATTGGATTTCATGCTCTTCACTTTCCTGCCATAAAAGACCAGCTGGTGAGGAGGGACAGGGAAAACACACGTTCTCCTGAGTACTTTTTGAGTATTAAATATTTATTTGCTCTTGACTCAGGTATTTTGTAATAATGGAAATGTTACAGAATGAAACATTTTAGTGGGATTTCTAAGCTTATGGTGTAACCTGTTATTCTCTTTCTCAGTTTGGTTAGGATTTCTTTTCCAGATTTGTTGTTTTGATTTGTGTTGTGGTTTTGTAAGTCGTGGATAGCCATTTTGGGTTTGGGATTGCATCTCCTTGTTACACCACAGAAAGGAGTCTGGATTTTGCTCCTTTGCTTGCCAGAGCAAGTCTGGCAAACCTTTCAACTCTGCTGGTAAAACTGTCTTTTATTTTCCCTGTGCTGTTAATCACCCTGATGACAAGTCCCACAGGTAGCATCCTCCCTCAGCAAACAAGTGGAAAACAATATCAAACACATCTATCCAAGCACGTTTTGGAGTGCAACAGGCTGGGCCAAAAGACAAATTTATTGGTGGTGCCTAGAGAGACTAATGCTGCTGGGGAAAGCATTTTCAAGGAAATGGTTCCCTGTTTGGGTAATGAGAGCTTATAAAAAGCCATGAACAGCCTGTGCATGTCATTCACTTTGGCAAATAGCTGCAAGATGAGATACTAGAATGAAAGAAATACAGTTTGGGGAAGTTTCAGAGCCAGCTTAGGGCCCTTTGAGGAGGAAAAAAATAAAGTTATGTGCTCATCCCTGGAGTCTGGTTTTGCTGGTGACATCTCTCTGACTTGGGTCTTGACAGGATGAAGGAGTGAGGAAATGATGAGAATTCCATAGCTGCTGCCTCTGCTTTGGGAGGGGGCAAAGGTATTTGTTTTCAAAGTGCAATTACAATGGACAGGGAGCTTTTTGCTCCACCTCTGATATTTATGGTCATGCAAAGTGAAACAGTAAAAGACACCTGTTGGAGCAGGTCTAAATTTGGAGCATTTCCTTTTAAGATCTTGTGGGTTGTGTAGGGGTGAGTTCAGCCTTCGTGGGTGTTCTGTCTGCACAGATGCAGGTGCAGGGCTTCTCCTAGAGAATATGTTAATAAATCACCGTGACAATTCCAGCTACTTATTACCTCATGTGCTTCAGACAGAAAGGAATACCTCATCTATAAATACATACAGTACTAACATTAGTAACCTTGAAGTAACAATGCAGATCTGTTTTTAAGATATTTTAATAAAAAGAGGGGGTAAGATGGGGGAGTTTTTTCTTCCTCTTCTCTTTGCATTGTGAGAGTAAAAATGAATGGTGTAGTATAATTTCAAAAGTCAGCATTGCCAAGTGGGTAGGTAATGGGAGTTCAGAAATAGCTTTGATACACTTGATTTCCTTTCTGTTGCCTTGGGATATTGTGCTCTTTTTTTTTTTCCCCTGCTGATAATCTGTTTTAAATAAGTGGCTCATATATAAACATGCTGCAACTTCCTTAATGTTTCTGTTCTCTAAAAGTGTTGTTCTTGGGAAATTGGCATCTCTGAACACTCTGCTGCTCCTGTGGTGGTTCCTTTTTTCTTTTAAAATCTATTTCTTCTTGAAAAGCTGGGAATGACACTGGTATGTATAGGCTCTACAGCGTGAAGTATCCTAAACTAGATCATGGGCAGATGTCTTCCAGATCCAGCTGTGCTGGTGAAGGGGGCCACCACCCTGAGCTTGTGCCCAGCTGGACATACAGTTGAGTACTACATAAGCCACACGTGTCAAAAATAGCTTCATGACTTCTGATAGTTTAAACAGTAGGACTTTGATAACTTGGTTCCTTTTACTTTGTGCATTTGGGAGATGTCCCCACAACCAGTGCCACTGGCAGGGAAGTGGGGGATACAATAATGCAACTCAATAGGAAAATCCTCAGGAGCAGTTCAGGACAGACCAGGGAGCAGAAACTCTGCTGGTCTCAGGTATGTACCGAATGAATACACATCCTAGCTTTGGTGGTGGTCTTCTCTTTGAAAAATCAGGAGTTTTCACTATTCGCAAATTTTTCTTACTAAGTTTCTTTGCATTCAAGTGGTATTTTGAAAAATACCATAGAAAATTGTTGGCTATAACTTCTTTTCTCTAAAATATGACTTTTATAGAGTGATATCTTTTCTGTTGATCCAGATCTGCTCTTTCAATTAGTCCAGGTCTGCTCTTGTCACAAATAAAAATAAAATTTTCTGACTGGCACCCAGAAAATAAGTGAGGTTCTTTCTGGCTCCACCATCAAAAAATAGAAATTATATGTGTTGATTTAGGTAATATTCCTTTTACAGATGCACAAGCCAGAAAAGAATCTGGTTCCCCTTCCCAGAATTGAATTGGTTTCACAGTACTAATAGGAATTTAGAAAGCTGTAAAAAGTTATTTTATCCAGTAAAGCAAGCGGATCTGACTGAATCAAAACAGGGGAAACTAAGTCTATTGAATAAAAGTGTGTGACTTTTACATACTGACTTCTCAGACTATAACCACACTTTAAAAATGTTGGTGTAGCTTTAATCATATTTCTTTAGAAAATGGTGGGGATTTTGCTGAACATTTCAGGAAAATATATTGATCCATGAGTTGTTGTTTGAGACATGAATTGAGAGTAGATGTTTTCGGGATGCCCTGAGTAGGTTTTGCATGCCTGTTTAGTTTCTCAGCTCACTAAGAGTAGCTGCTGTAACTAAAAGGCATTTATTTTCTCAGAAAGTTTGCCCTTTTTATTATGCATTTAAACTTTGCTCAACTTGCTCTGCTTTTTCTGTAAATTTGTTGGGGATGAGTGTAGCCTTCAACTTCAGAAAATGGAGTATTTTAAAAATTATTTGCTATTTCTAAAATTAATGTAGCCAAGTATAACAAAAACTCTTTAATTTGGTGTTTTTATATGTTACACTTGTACAATAAATGTGAACATATTATAAAAGCAGTTAGTGAGACATTGCCTTTATATTTTAAAGAACATAGCGCTATTACTGATTTTAATACTGTTGCTTCCACAGGATTTTATTGTGGTTTGTTGCTGCCATGTTATTTTATTCATTCATGAGCAGGAGCTTGAAAGGAATGTACAGCATATCCAGGTCCTATTTATAAAAGAAAGGTCATGCTGTGTCTTGACAGCTTCTACAGGTAAGAGGTCATGAATCTCTGAATCTGGAACATTAGGAGGAACTTCTATTGAATGTAGCTATAGCAAGGCTTATTGGCAATGGCTTTCATTTTACTGCAAGGTTCTTGCCAGTGTTCTAGTACACATAGGGCTAAAAGCAGAGAGCTTGAGGCTCAGCGTTTGGTTTCTAATCGGCAGTAAATGTATGTTGCATGGATTGGCATTAGTCATTTGTCTGTTTGTCTGTCTGCTGCGGTCTCAGACCAGCACTTAGCTTGTGATTCTGTTTTACTTTTCAGAGGTTTTGAAGGAGGAAGGGATGACTATTGCTTGGACACCCTCGAGTCCATGTGACTCGGTAAATGCAGTACTCTGCATGAGTCATTCAGGCTGGACAGCACTGAAGTTGAAGCTCATTGTTACTCTAAGCCAGGCTTGGGTCTTGAAAAGATGATAAATGGTCTGTTCATTTTAGAAAGACATCTTAATACTTAATACAGTTGCCACTGTGTACTTTTTAGCTGTGAGTTATCTTATTTCACACAGTTGATGAGGAAGCATAGCCATCACTGGCACATTTCGTGACATACTTACCCCAGTTGATCCAGATGTAACCTGTATGGTCTAAAAGTTCCTCTAGATGGTTTGCTTAGGGCAGAGACACAGAACTATCGATTGCTTGCTTTCAACGTACATTTTCAGCCATAATGTGTATTTCAGTGTAGCTGCCTGTTGAAGTATTAGGATTTCAGCTTATGTCCAGTGATCCCAGAGTGACCAGAACGCGACAGAGAGGCACAGACTCCTCATTGTGCAGTTGGGATGGTACAGAGAGAAAAAAAGCCAAAGGTCAGAGGAGTTATCCCTGCCTGTGTGAGCGCTGTCAGGCTCTCCCCTACCACATGTCCGCCATGTGTTCCTCATCAGCGAGATGTGGAACTCCATGACGCAGAGCAGACTGGAATGCAGAGTTAGTTAACACCCGCCGTTGGGGAATTTATCAGCCAATGTGGAATATGGGGGGGGAGGAAACAGCCTAGTTTAAAGCAAAGTAAGGGTGAAATGAGGCATGTGACTGTTCCTCTTCAGTTAAAAGGTCTGATTCTGCATGAGGATGAGGTCCTGGCTTACGAGCCCAGCCAAAGTTTGTGGTTCTCGTATTGTTCTATGTTACAGATGGATTTTTAGTCCTTTAAATTGGCATGCTTAGCAGAAGGTTTTTGCAGTGGGCAGGAGGGAAATACCCCTGGGATTTTTGCAGGGAGCCATTAATCTAGTTTTTTCTGAGAAATCCAGATTTTGGAGAGCCTTTCCTTCATCCTGGTCACCAAGATCCCAAATCACTAATTTGCAAAGACACATAAAAGTGATAGCCTCTCTGTTAAAATTAGCTACACTTGGTATCAGTTGAACTGCAGTTGCATAATATTTTTAGTGCTGATTTACTGCAATTAGTTCGTGGCTCCTGTGAACTCTAACCTGGGTGATTTACTGTTATGTTTCGCACTGCGAAGAATATTGCAAAAGTCATAATGCAAAGAGTCACAATTTACAATTAGCTGATTGAAGGTGTATGTGGGCTCACATCCATATTGGGTTTGCATTCTACTTCAGTTGCAGCAAATATCTATATTTTCGAATGTTTCCATTCATTCAGAATACAATGTTGAATTCCCTGTTGAATAACTGTAGTGTGGTTCTCCCCAAACAGCATTGTGCTGGCAGTTTCTGGAATTACACAGGAAATGAAGAGCATAGCAAACTTTCCTTTCTCTTGCTAAGACATGCTCCCCAGGAGTTCTTCCAGTAGATCAAGTAAATAGCAGAGATCTATTCCTAAGGGCAACATGTTTCTGTATGTTTCTGCTTTGAGAAATCCTAATTTTCTCTGGCTTTAAATCCTTCCTTTTTTCATCAAAATTTATTGCACCATTTCCCCAGCTAGAGAAGATGAGATAGAGACTCCTTTTACAAGCAGTAAAACTGCTTATCCACTTTTCTTGGAGGTTTCTTGTAGAACTCTCCTTCCCCCGTCACCAAATACTATGTACTCTGTTAAGAATGAAGAGGAGGTGGCTATTAGATCTTGACATGTGAATTGGCAACACAGAATGCTGTATCTTGCCCAGTTACTCATTTTAAGTATAACTTGCGTGTACCTGCATACCTGCATATTGGCCAGCAGCAGCTGTTGGTATTTCTTGGGTTGATCATCTTGCAATTCTTTAATCTTCTAAAAAATGTGTGTATATGTGTGTGTGTATTCATAATCAGGTTGGTGGAAGCTCAAGAGTTTAAAAAATCTGGGTCAGTACAGGAAGATTTTTAAAAAGGAATAATTTAGGTCCTTCAGACGGAAAAATTTGGCTGATGGACTTTAATTAAACTCTGAGGGATGGAAGCAAACCAGTAAGAAAGCAAGGAAATTTAAGTTAAAGCTCAACTTCAAGTTTTTTTTCTGCATATAAATCATCCAACAGCTGGTGATATTTGCAAGAGCACCAGAGACTCTCTTCTAGTATTCCCTTTGATTTTATTTCCCCCCCCTTTGCTTTATGATTCCCGAAGTGTAGCATTAAATATAATTTCGGAGGCCGTGTATGTCCTAACTTCTCTGTCCCATCTCTATAGTACATGTGTTCATATATGTGTGTGTAGA
The DNA here is from genome assembly GCA_013400915.1 of Pardalotus punctatus. Lineage (NCBI taxonomy): Eukaryota > Metazoa > Chordata > Aves > Passeriformes > Pardalotidae > Pardalotus > Pardalotus punctatus. The sequence goes on along the minus strand of VZTX01020690.1, from coordinate 77,353 downwards.
TGTGTAATATATAGCTTTGTTCACTGATGTGTTGGTACAGCACTTGTAGAACTAAGTATATTTTTGGTTGGTTTTTTCCCCCCAAATGAACTATGTTAGTTCTGAAAATATCTCTGAAACTCCCACTTCTGTGACTTTGAGCCTTAGCCAGGTAGAATAGTAATAACAGAATCATGACCAGTGGTGCCATAAATTTCAACTAAAGTATTGGCCGAGAAGTCTGATTTCTGTTTGTACTGTTGTTGGAGATATTTATGCAGGACTGGTCTTTCAGCGAGTGTGATTATTTTCAGAGAGGCCCTCTCTCCATTCTTGCATTAGAATGTGCTGAGGATGTGTGTGGGGAACGCCACCTGACAAACAGCAGCCAGGCAGAAGGAATAAAATCCCTTGGGAATAAGACTTCTTTTTATGGCCATTTTTCACTTCTAAGGCCACTTGAAAAATATTGTTCTTCAGGTAGATCTTGTTCCTAAGATCCCTGGGTTAGCATTTGGGTGCCTGCCATTTTCCCAGACCAAGGAGCTACTGAAGACTTAAGCTTTTCCAGTAGGAAAGTATGCAAGTACATACTTTGCAGCACCAGACGCTATTGAAAGAATAATGGACCCTTCCCACATTCAACTCCTTTCTTCTTGTACACACTCCTAGACCTCTGGAGCCACTGTGCTAGCAAATGATTACATTCTGTTTTTCTTCCGTAACTCTTCCTAAACAAAATGTTGATTGAGACATTGATTTATACAATTCAGATTCCTGTATTAAGTCAGCATACTTAGAAGTAGCCTCTGGCTGTTGAGGGGATAGATCAGTGAGACAAACTGGTGCTTGCTGGTATGTTTTTCTATATCTCACCCTTTAAGAAAATAGTATTTATTTCAGATTTAAGAAATACGTCCTTTGCATGTGTTTGTTTTAGATGTACCCCATAATAGTGTAGCTTTAGAACACAGGATTCTATGTGTTTTCTCATTTACATTATTATATGAAGGAAGCATACTGGAAACAAACAGACTTCAACGGGGTTTTTTTATGTCCTTGATATTTGTTTGAAAAAAAGTGTTACAATACATGGGATATTATGTAGATTCCAGGCCTTCATATATGATAGGGGTAACCTTATGCCTGGGGGTAAAAAACTACTGCTCTTGCCCTAGACAACTGTTGAATCAAAGGGTTTGCAGAAAAGTTGTCTGACCTTACTTCTTCCTAATCTGTTCTTCTCTTTGGAAAAAATAGAAGTGTTAATCTGTTTGTTGGAGAGAACCATTAAAATAAGCAACATTTGTGTTTACAGAGGAAGAATTCTCCAGGAGATCTGGTGCTGGAAGGGATAAACTTCATATGAATTGGTGTATTATCACCTGTTTGCATTAAGAATGCCTTTTAATTAATACACAAAGAGATCTCACCTCTCTACTTGGCTTTGTGGCCTTGAGAAATCCGCTTGATGTTAGTGTCTTATACTTTCTTTGCTTTTTAGAATTAATGCAGTATTACTTTCGTGTCTCATAAGGGCGTAACTTTTGAGTATTTATGTCAGTAGTGTAAATGTAGAATGCTGCTCTGAGTACAGGTTTTTAACCGTTGGCTTTCCCACACTTTGAGTCAGAATAGTACTTGTTAAAATGATCTGCAGGAAGCAGCTGATCTAGACCTCATCCAGCATGAACTACAGATCATGTTTGAACCCAGATTTTCAGATCTAGCACTTGCATTTCTGTGTGTCAGACACCTGTAGTATTTATTACTGTGTAGTGTATTGTGTGTATTGTTATGCAGTGCTATTCTTACCACTCCACTGTTTCTAATACCCTTTCAGTGTACTAATTCTTTCTTTTTTTGTTGTTTTTTTTTCTGCACAAAGGCACTGGTTATGCAGTGAAAAATTAAATATATTTTCTTTCCATTAACATGCCACTCTTCCTGAGTGTGCATGAATTTGTAGATTGGTGACTCCTTGCATGCTTACGAACTGGTTTTACAAATGCTGGGTTGAGTCTGGCAGGGCCAAGCGATGCACCTGAGCTGACTCCCAAGCGCTGCCAGGGCCGGGCCAGCAGTGGCACTGCTGGGCAGAGCAGACCCAGGGCTTGTGCATCCTACGGAAGCGCTGGAAGGACTCCTTGGGAGGAGCCAGTCCTGCTGCAGAAACAGTAATATCATCTGGGCTTTGTCAGGTCCATATTGTTCTGCATAAAGGAGAAAAAGTGATGTTTATGTTTCTTCAATCCTTGCATTTGTTTGCTGCTCTCTGCTTCCAGTTTGGCCACCTGATGGCAGCTTTTAAATTCTGTGATGTGAACTGTGGTTTTGTTACCTATATGTACAGCTTTGGTTGGCACTTTCAGGATCTAGCAGAATACAAATATCAGACAAGAGTATAATCTTTTATAATTCTTCAAATAGTTTTTTTTCACAGTAGAAAAGTTAATTCCCTTTAGAAGGTGATCACTCCAAAGACTAACTTTCATTTCTCCTAAACATTTAGAAAACATGACAGCTATTTTTGCAAGCATTGTGTTGTAAAACATCTTCCAAGTTGATTTGAGTAGCTGTGTATGATCTGCTTCTTCACTTTTTTTTAATGACTGTTTGGTGCGTAAACAGAAAGAGGGAGTGTTTTCTGAATGACAAGTTATGGTAATAAAACAAGGTGATACTTCCCTACTAAATAGTGGCCTCAAAAAGGTTATGTGTGTAAACAAAGTTATAATGTACCTGTAAATCAAGAATGCAATGAAAAGCAGAAATGCCAAACTCCAGAGCTGAAATAACCTTGCAGCTCAGTAGCCTGCTGCAAAGAAGTCTGTCACTATACCTGCTCCTTCATTTCTGTGTTTTGAAATTCTGATTGATTCACTATCTTGGAGGCAGTGGATGAAAGGGTATGAACTTTCCCATATAAGAAAGGTGTCTAGTACTGAGTATGAGTGATAGAAAGATCATTGCAAACTGCAACACAATAATTGAAAAGTTCATTTCATTTTGACACTCTGTGTTTTGACTTCTTAATTTTCCTACATGAAAACATGTTGTGTTCACAGTGAAAGTCACTCACAAGCTCCAGTCAAGACTTCTGGAAGACTTCAGTCTGCTACCTGCCATATACCTGCCTATCTTCTGCTGATTTCACTGCTCTTCCAATGGCAATAAAAAATATTGGCCATGAGTGTTAATTCATGTCTCAGTGGAAATATCCAGAGTCTTAGGTATCTTAGAATATGGCTGTTTCCTAAGTTCTAGGTATGCTGACATGTAGCTGGTAAATGTTTTTATCATTGAGCAGTGCCTGAGAAGTTATTGTATGGTGAAGAGGTGAAAGCTGAACTGAACTGTTCAGCATCCAACGGCTTGAGAAGAGCTGGGGTTTTGGGAAGGGGATGTGAGGCCACCACCAGCTGTGTGGTGTGCACACATGAGAGTTAAGCAGAACTGCAGCATACACAAGGCAAAGATGTTGGGCCTGTATCTTTGCAAAGGCTGATCTGCCTTCTCTGTGTAAGTCTCCTTCTCAGAATTGTTGATCCCTGCTTGCTGGGTGGAGCATATGTAGGGATAATTTGATGAGGTTATAAAGAGCAGAAAAATTGATGAGCTTCGGAAGTATTCATTCACAGTAGGCATTGACTTGAACTTGTACGTTGTCTCGAAAAGTGAAGAATATCTTATTTACACTCACAGTTGAATGTTCATTCCCAAAATTCTGGGATGTTCCAGCTTTTAAATGAGGAAGGACAAACAAAGTCTGTACTCGTGGGGATCAAAATACAGTGGGGAAGAAAAGTGTATGAGAGGCCATTCTTAGTAGTCCTGTTTGTTATCTTAAGCAAAAATGTCACCCTCCTTGCCACTATTTGTGTCCTGAAGAGAATCTATTGTTCACAACCCTGAGGTGCTCATATTGTCATCCTGTTGAACAGTAAGACCCAAAATTGAAATTAACAGTTATCAAAAAGTAAGAAGCCAATCTTCTCTTGTTACTTGATCATATTGGGCTTATTTGCTAAACTAAGGTTTTGGCCACTTAGACATTTTTAGGATTCTGAGTATTGTTCATTAATATAGTTATTTCATTGCTGAATGACAGCATGTTTTTGTGCACTGCTGTCAGTTCTCACATTGTTTCAAAATGCAAGGTGATTCTTGTTGCCAGAAGTGGAACTGTAGTATGGTATGTACTTCCAGAAATTCCTTCATGGCTTCAGTTTGTGTTTGATTTTTGACTGGTTTGCAAAAATATATGATCCTATTGATACAGTCATGTTTTTAATTGAAAACATACATGGTTTGTGTATATTAAAAAAGGATCATTTGCATGTAGGGAAGAGCCCATGAAAGTGTGTTTGAGAATTCCTACTTGCATCTGGCTTAGAAAAAGTTTAGTCAATTATTTTGTGTGTGTCCACTGTGTATTTTTTTTCTTTTTTAATCAATGTACGTCAGAGGTCTGAACACAAATAAAGCATGCTATGCAGACTAATTAAATCAATGCCTCTGTGGAAGCAATTTAGTTTCTGGAATTGCTCTTCTAAATCTGATATGTAAACAAAAGCCTAGTTATTTTTATATCATTTCCCTTTGCCTCATGTACGTGATTCTGGAAGTTGGAGAGTTATATGTTTATGCCTCTTTTTACAGCAGAATATTTGCGTGGCTGAGTTTTTATTGAAGCATAATTCCTGGTTTCCTTAAAGCTGAGCAAGACTACTGTACAGTGGGAACACACTTTAATTTGAGTTGCCGTGAAAGGCTGTTCACGTTAAAGCTGTCAAGGCAGCAAATTGTCCTCAAGTGTTTTTTCCTTAAGAGTTGTTTGCTGCTTTTGTATAAACAGCTGCTTCAGCCACAGAAAGTAAATGGGGAGCTTTTCCTGAAAGAAGGGTGTGCAAAGAACAGTGTTTAGGTCATGGACTCTTCCGCTTCCTCCTTCTTCTTTCTCTACCTCCCTAGGGATGATACAGGTACCATTGCATTTTGTTCTGTTTCCAGATACTCCTTTTTTTCCTGAGATTGGCTTCAGCTTGTTGTTTCTTGGTTGCTGTAGTTTCCTCACAGACTATGAGCTCATTGTGCTGGTTCCTTTAAAATGTAGAACACAAAGATATTACCTGTCTTAAAAGTATAGAGTGTAAAGAACTGTACACTTACAGATATGGTCCATGCTCCCCTTAAAAGTGCAATTCCAGCTCTTCAGAATAAAGATATTTTCTAGTGAGGTCTAGATAATAAAATCTATTTGTGAAGAGTGCAACTTCTGCGGTGTGAAGAATCAGACCCACCTCTTCTGTTGCATTGCTAAAACTCCCTTTTATTTTTAATAGCAAATTATTTTGAGAGCAGAGCCCAGAAGCATGGAATTTTTAGAAGTAAACTGGTTTTTTAAGGCTTCCTGTTCATTTTTGTTGTGCTTATTGCTTCTTACCTCTCTTTGCTGTTACTTTTTTAAACTGTCTCTGCAAAAGCAGCCATTGTAGGCTTGGGCATTTTTTATATTACTAATATGGTCTAGAGGGTTAGCATGGGTCTTTATAGTTACAGATTGGTTCTAATACATTTTTTTCTTTATGAACTAAGGGCAGGACTGTACACGAAATCTCTGTTATTGTATTTGTGCTTTGTACTCATGCACTTGTTGACTGTTTTACAAGCCAGTAACGTAGTAGCCACAGGCTAGGAAGCTTGCCCAGAAATCTGGCATATTTAATTAGTGCTAGTAAACAAGCAGAGTTTCAAATTTAATTTTTCCTTCTTTAATTCCTATAAACCTCAAGCTATTTAAAACTTAATTTTGACACTAGTTTCGTTTATGCAGTTGGATAATACTGAAACAGTCTACAACCACAGACAGAATGGTCCCAGTCTTTTCCAAGCAAGAAGGGAATAGAAGTTGTTTTGTTTTAATAGTATCTGAGGCTGATTTAAAATTGTAAATTATAATCTTCAGGTCATCCACTACCCATTTACTTTTTCTTTCTGTTAGGCTAAATGTTTCAAGATGAGGAAATTGTCCTACCATGAGTTTAGCCTTGCAAAGGACAAGGATTGGTTTTGTTGTCTCTCTTGGTTTTTGTACAGAGAGCTCTTCTACGAGCAAATGATGGAACATCTGAGCTCTGGTACTTGCCATGGCCATTTTATTACTTCTAGGCTGTGAGGTCTCGCTGCCCCAGGTAGTATAAACAACAGAGAGTTCAGTTGCTGTCTTCTAACTTGCTTTTCAATGCCAGCTTAGGATCTGTGCTGAAAATGGTTCTTTCCTGCTGCTTTCACTGTGATGGACCACTGAAGTCTAGATTAATGACATTTGTCCTATCTGTTTCATTGCTGAAGTCACTCTGTCTCCAGACAAGTAATGTGCTGGTTGTCATAGCAATAAAATATGTAGTAATTTAGGCCAAAAACTGGACTTTATAACTGCAGCTAAAAATTTTAAATATCAATATTGAAATTGTGGAAATACACAGATGAACAGTGATTTACTAGCTGTCCAGACAGCTTTTCCTTCAAGAATGTGTTTTGGGTTTTGGAGGGCTTTTGATTGTTTGTTTGGGTTTTTTTGCCTACTTATTTATAAAGGCAGCTCCCACCTTAGCATGTGCGAAGTGAGAAACTTCATTCTAGTGTGTGTGAAGTTTCTCAGTCAGCAGTAACTGTTCCAGAGAAGGAAGGAAACCTACTCAAAGTACCATCTCACTGCATTGAATTCGCCAGGATTTTCTTCTGCAGTATTCTAATTGCTGTATGATCACTGTTCCAAAGGAGTAAAAGTCTTCCAGCTCAGCATTAAGCTTCTACTGAGGTGCTACTAATGGGTGAAAGGTGAGAGAGATTTTTGGAAATCCAGCTCTGTATATTTTTGTTCAGCTGGACTTAATGCTATAGAGCTCCAATTTTAGCATCTTTTTGAAAGCATTTTAGTTGTAAGTTCAGTTTCTTGTAGTAATAAGAAGCAGCAACTTCTGTTATAGCTATTAACAAGTCTGGAAATTTTAAATCATGAGTAATCTGGTCTAACCAGAAACTAATCCTGTGTGGTTGTAACCACCGTAATTACTTGTTTAAAAAATGCAAATTTGGACTTTGAGTGGATGTTAAGGTCATCTTGTGGTAATGATAGTTTTCTGTGTCTAGTATTTTTTCCTTTTTTTTAACCCCTGATACTTATATTCATCATTCCATGGTATTTCTAATGGTACTTTGTAAAATGTCAGTTAGCTATTAGAAGAATTAATCATAAAGTTCTTTTGGGCTGAAAAGATGAGAGATGTGTGTTGGTGGCTTCAGTCTGACTTCAGTTCTCATTTGGCTTTTAATTCTGCTGTCACTCTGCAAAAAGGATGTTACACTTACTAATTTTAAGGCATTCTTTTAATGAAGTTCTCATCTGATGTTGTCAAAATATCAGCTGATATATAGTATAGGTTCTTTTAAACTAGAAAAGTGCCTAAGTATGTCTGTATTTCTTGTGCAATGTTCCTATCACCTGAGGTATTTTTTTACTGCAGAGCTGGGCTGTACCCTAAAGTTGAAGGCTCTCACTGTCCTGAAATCTCATGGCTCAAGGTTGATGTTGCCTTAAATCGAAGCTAGAATGTCTTAGAGGATGTATCTGAATACACAGGCTGCCATGACTTCAGTATAACTAAGTCAGGAAACCCCTCTGTTTTCCTGTAGGGAAGCAGAATTCATGAAGTCTGAGTGCTGATTCCTTAGCAGAATTTCCTCTAACATGTATTTTTCTTTTATGTACCCATTCAGCATGGCTGAGATGTGGAGCAGCCTGTGACCTGGCAGTCACAGCCAGGCTCCCTCCACAGTGATGGCAGAGCCAAGTTCTTTTCCCACTTTAATTTCTGCCTGTGATAAAGCTGTTCTCATTATCTAATTAAATATTTGACACTTGAAGTTGGTGGGATCTTGTCAGGATGAAGAGTGGTAACTGTGTCAAGTGCTAAAGTGTCCAGGTTCCAGTGGAATTGAGATGTGAACAGATATGGTAGTAAAAGCTTATTTTTAATTAAAACTGAGGCAGAAATAGTAGTTGCCGGGGGGGAAATAAAAAAAACCCACAGGTCAAAGCATCAGGTAAGGAAGCTACCGAACCTCAAGGAGCAGGAACAAAGTATAATTCGCTTACAAATGAAGGAAATGAGCATTTCCAGGTTTATGGCAGAAGGGCTGGATTTACATGGGCTGGATTTGAGTAGATTTTGGTAATTTAAACCACAACACTTAAATTTTTCCCATCTTTGGACTCAAAGCTCATGTCTTCTTGCATTCTAGACTGTAAGTTTTGGTGGGAGCCAGATGCTGCTTAGTCTAACATGTAGTCTTTTCTTTCTTCTCCACGTCTCTTCTTCCTTCTAACCCTGAAGACCTACTATCAGGCCCTTGTCAGGTTGTTCCTCAGTCTGGTGAAAGTTAACTGTTTTGAATGCAAGTATCTTCTACAGAAGGACTCACGAACGTGCACCTTCTATTATGAAGAGCTCATTTGCTTGTCAGGCAAGGATCCTAGCAAAGGGAAATGAGTGATCAGCTATGGCCTCTCCATAGTGGCAGGTTGAAAGAGAAGTTTTTAATTGTAATAAACTGGTGGTGCAGAAGTAAGTGATTCTCATGAGTACCTGGACAGCAACTCACAATGGGAAACCAAAGGATAGAACCAGCTTCAGTTCGTTCTGCTCCTGGGCCCTGTGAAATACAAGGGAAACATTTACGCTTATTTCAACTTGGTAGGATTTTTTTTTTCTTACACTTTTACTTGCAATTTAAGGTTGAGGGAGGAAAAATTTCTTTTTGCCTATGTATTTTAGTAGCTCAAAGGTATGCGCTTAGCTTAAATTCCCAAATTTTGCAGATCATATATTCTAAGTAGGACCCACCTCACCTGGAAGGTGCAGAAGGTCTTTAGAGCCTTGTCAAGCAAGGCTCACACTGCTGAGTACAGTTTTGTTTGCCTTTAAGTCCAGGCCAGTGCCATGAAGAAATTGTGTCAGCCTTGCTGTGTTTAAGCTATATATTGCTATTGATGACCTGCAGCTTTTACCTAGTATTCAGTTTCACTGTTTCCCATGTATTTACTGTAATTATTTGATTTTAAAAAATATATAATATGTCTACTGCTTAGCCCTTTGGGAACTGATGTAGGAGGGATCAGCAGGAGCTGCTTTTCTTCAGTAGCCTCTATATAATCCTCCAGCTTCAGCTGTTTTCTTAATACTTGTTCGTCTGATGTGTTGTCATCCTTTCAGACCTGGTGATTTTAGGGAACAATTATTTACTAAGGTGAATTTCCATGAAGTAGGAAGCAAAATGAGCTGAAAAGTGGAAATTATTAGGGTTTCCAGGTGCAGGCTTCTAGTTCTTTCTCCTTCTTTAGCAGAGAAAGCATTTCCCAAATCTTGATTAAATCTCTTAAATCACAGTTTAGCCCAGCATAAGAAAAATAAGCTCAAACACCAGATCTGAACTAAGTGACTAAGCCATGTCCCGTTGTGTTGGAATTGAATTGGTTATAGCACACAATAATCTACTTTATTGTCATCCTGGCCTTAACTGTAGCATAAGATGATTACATTGAATGTGTATAATAATAAGGCTTACACTTTGTATATAGTCCTTTAAATATTTTGGCAGACCACAGAAAGAACCTTTACGTGCAAGGCTTGATTAATCCTTTTCCTCTGTGTATAGAACAAGTAGCTGCCAGAGCTCAAGGGTAAAACCTATTAATAATGTCTCTGGCAGTCCCCGCCCTCCTTCACAGTGTATTCTCTTCTGTTCACACCAAACTCCAGGCTTATTATCATTTTGGTCTCTCTCTTTTGCTTTCCCAGTTTCTACATAGCAATCAGGGTACTCTAGCAGAATAGTATCTAGTATAAAAGTGTCTAGCATAAAATATTTGCAATGAACTCTGTTTTTCCAGTGACAGGGAAAGACAAAAGGGGTGGCAGTGTTGTAGGCAGCCTGGCCCCTGTGTTATTTCCTACAGCTGTTCACACTCAGTATGGTAGAGAAGACCCTAAGAACGAAGTTTAGGGAAGTGCTTTCACCAGCAGCTGTGTCTGGTGTGCTCCCCAGGGGGATGCATGTGCATCCAGCGATGTGGCTGTGCACCCCCAGGGAGCACTCCTTGGACTTGGGGTGGGTGAGGAATTACTGTTCTCCTTTCCATATGGGGAAGCTGCAGCAGGATGAAGAAAAATATTTTTTCTAAGTTCATGGGATGAGGTGGCTGCGCAGCCATTGGCACCCTTGCTCTTCATCATTGAAGTCCAAAGAGATGTTAACGTTAAAGCATGGCATTGTTGCCAAGAAAATGACTCTTTCTACAGGGTGGTTACACTGGCTTACTGTAAACCATTACTGACCTTGAGCAAATATGAGTCCTGAGTTCTGACTGCTAACCTATACTCTTTATACTAGAGAAAATGATTTAATCTTTGGCTTTCAATGAAAGTTAGTTCCTTTACCAAAAAGTTTTCAGCATGTTTTTGTCAGAAGTAGGTTCAGAGTTTGTATTATAGTCTCATGGGTATATTAATAACATAATACAACAAAGAAAAATGGCATGTGGTGAAGGTTTTAAGTGAAAAATATTTATTATTCAGAAGACTTTCAAGCAACTTAGGTCACTAGATCAATAAAACATTTTCGTTTGGAAAGTACTTCCCATTTCTGGTGCAGTGTCTCTTTAGCAGCAGCAGTTGTGAGAATGGATGGTGGGTAGTTGTTACCAGAACTGCGGTGACCTGTCCTCTCGTACCAGGTGTCCTCAAGGGACCAAAGCATGTCTTGCCCTCCTGTCTTTTTAAATAAGGTTGTTACATGACTGGAGGAGGTGGAACAGTGAGGGGGTGCCCCTGAGCGGGGAAACGGGGGTCAGGGTCATCCAAGGCTCATAGCACGTGTTGGGTGACACCTCATAGTAGCATGTGCTGCCTTGAACTCTTGGGGTCCCATTGCTGAGGTGCTCCTCACCCAGAACTGCAGCAGTTCCACCCAAGAAGCAGCATTCTCCAGTTCCCCTCTGCCCACCCTCCTCTGCAGCAGCGCTCGAAGGGCGCGGGGGGGGGGAGCCCAGCCAGCACCGCCACCGCGGCTCTGCAGCCCAGAGGTGGCAGCATTTCACCGGTGGGCAAAGGAGCTCTGGGATACAGTGGGGACATTCATTTGGCTAAGTGCTTTGGGATCTTTCTGGCCAAAAGCACNTAAAAAAAATTAAGGTCGTAAGGTGTCTGGGATTTTTGAAGAGCCAGTGTAACAGTGGTCTTTTATTATTAGTGAGTTTACAGCCAAGAGCTGTCCCGTAAATGAGCAATGCGATTTAGGGATTATTTTTTTTTCCTTTAAAAGCAGGAATGCGTGAGACATTAAAGGTGGTCTGGCAGTTTTTGCTGTGAGACTTCTCTTCATGTTGATCTGTACACTGGCTTTGTATCAACATGAGAGCACCACGTTCTTGCAGACAGGCAGGGGTCAGCACTGTGTTTGAACTGGACTGTGTGCTGCTTCATGCAAGAGCACAGTTCATGGTGTGGGGGACAGGAAGAATGTGACAGAATGTTTGGCTGTATGGACTATGTGAGCTACATGCCATTAGTTAGAAAAGATGCAAGTGTGGAATGCATAGTTTGCACTTAGTGTACTGTTATTTATTTACTTTGGAAGGACAGGGAGGAAGATGAACTAATACCCCGTCAGCCCACAGTGGATGTAATTCAGGTATCAGTTCAGGACCCAGGTTAATAGCCGGTATGATTAGATTTTTATTGTGTCATTGCCTGGATTAGTGTTAGAGTATGGACAGCCTCAGGTCCTTGAGCTTATTTAAAGACCTTCATATTTTCCGTCAACAGCTGTATAAAGTTAAAGGGAAAGAGGCCATGGGATTTCTCTTTCTCAGCTAGTTTATTTGTGAGGTGGTGAGGTTAATGTGGCAATATCCCATGCTTAGCAGAGAGGCTTTTTGGCTTTAAGCATTGTGTGTGCTCCCTTCAGATTTATGATTTTGACCCCAGCCTGGCATTATCACACTGTCAGTGGGAGTATGGAGCTGACTGCAACCTCCAGCTCTTGGTGGTAATCTCTCTTAATTAGTTTACAGTTGAAACAATTGTCCGACTTTTTGCCTTTAAACAAGGGAAGTTTGCTCTATCAGTGGTTGGTTTCCCTGAGGGAGGAAATCCTAAGGGGGGTTATCAGGGAGAGAAAAGCTCTGGGCTCCACTTTCAAAGCGATGCCATGTATGAAGCATGCATCAATCCTGTTAGTACTGCTTATTATTTCACAATGGTGTGTCAGGAATTACAGGCACAGACCTTTCTAAGGATTCTTGCAGACCTTTATGCACTCTCATCCTGAGTCAGGATTTTGTGGAATTATGTGCTAATAAAAGCTAATTTTACACATTAATTTGCATTCTTTGAAATTGCTCTTTTAATTGCTGATCTTTCTCTGACTTCTCCACAGATCTCTTCTAGCCTTCTCATTGTCGACTTTCTGCCAGGGAGCCCTCCATGCCTCATCATTAGGACTAAAATCTGCCATCAGTTAACACACAGAGTGTATAACTGGGAGCAGCCCCCTCCCTTGCATGGGAGCACAGACAGTAATAGACACCATAGTGGCAGCACCAAAGGGAGTTTTACGGTGTATTTTAATGACTTGTGCTTGATTACATTTGCTAGATTGAACCGAAGTTCATTTAGTAATTGGTATGATTCTTACAGGGTACACATTTGACATTCCTCCCTCATTAAAGAGCTCCAACAATGGCTGTTGCAACTTTCATCTCAAGGGTGACCCTCTCAGATATATATCCAGTCTTTTTCTTTTGATAAACCACCCAACCCGGCATTCATTAACGCTTAACCATCTGCAGCCAGCCCCTCCTCGTACCTTCTCCCTTGCTTTGATGATATAATTAAAAGCCTTCTGTATTATCTCCCTTGGAGCAATAAGTCTAGGTGCGTCAGCTCCTGCATTGTTTGTTATTCGATTCTCTCTGTATCAGCTGTTCCTTGCGATGGGCTCATTTTTCATATGTTGTAAAGATTAGCTGATGGAGTGGGAGATCAGAGGCATGAGAGGGAGTGTGGCTCTCAATATTAGTAACCAGATGCTCATTTGAAATGGTGATGGAGTTTGCTGTTATCTGTTAGATTATTTGGCTGCTTTGCTTTTACCTGAAGATAAACTGGTTTAAGTACTAGTCAATGAAAATTAACATCATCTTTAGTGGCTTTTTATGATAGAGTGCTCTTATCAGTCTGGTTTAGTGTGGCTATTCTCTCCTTGAGTCTGGTTTACAGAAATCACAGCTTTGTTTATGCATGTGCCCAAACTTGCCTGTTTGACCTTTGAAGCTGTGATTATAATATTAATCTGTGGGACTATTCTGTTGCAAATCACTTAGGTGGTCTGTATTTCAGAGGATTTCATTGTAGGACCTCCCTCTTGTCCAGCATGATGTTCCATTATTGTTAGTATATTCTACATTGAAAGCTAACTCAGGCTGGTGTTTCAGTGCATCTTGTTGTCTGGCTGCTTTTTGTGGGGCTTTTTTTGTGTGTGATGGAGGAGCTGGGATAGCACTGTGCTGCTATTTGTCCACTTGCACTGATTTTGTATAACTTTATAAGAAAGTTGCTTAGCTACAGAAAAACTTGGTACAATGCTTGCATGCAGATACAAACTTCAGCCCACAAATCCTCAGTGTCCTGCGGTGTAGCTAAATAGCATTATTCCAGTTTGCAGGTGGGGAGACTGCATGTGTCAGAGCCACACAGACACTGGCAACAGAACAGCATTTACTGGGGAGTTCCTGTTTTACACCCTTGCTTGATGCCTAGCCCCTGCAGCCTTCCCCTGCCTGGTGTTTAAGCGGGGGTTGTGAAAGATCTTGAATAGGAAGAGAAAAAACTGGCATTCTGGCACTAAAGAAATTTTGTCTTGTTTGTCATCATCAAGCTAAGAATTGGACTTTTTCCTCTGGTTTTTGCCTCTCCTCCCCATGTTGCACCCATTTTGGTATTTTTACATGTTTATTGCCTTGTTCCATTGATTTGATAATTTTTCCAGTAAACTATTATATTCATTACATAAATACAAAGGGACCTTTCTCAGAGAAGATAGGAAATTTCTCCCTCTTGTACATACACAAAATGTGGAAACCATTCTCAGGATGCAGAGCAGGAGGGAATCTGCTGACTTCCAACTGCAAGATCTCATTAAAATTAGTGGATTCCCTATCCTCTTTGCATAAGGAACATTGCTATTTGGGCTGACTTCCACAGCAACATCTGGGCCACTGATAAAATCAGTACTGGAGCATTGCTAGGTGAGCTCATGTTTTGTTAATGAAGTAATCTACTGAAAGTGCATATATCATTTTCTAGTACCACATACTTCACTGCAAAGTGTTACACTACTATTATAGAAGCTTTCCTTTGCAAATGGGACTTAAAGAATTTTGTTATAGTCAAAAGTATGCGTAGCTTGAATTGAATAGCATGCTTGAGAAATGCCACAAAAGTCATGAAATGTTAAATACTTTGGTAGTTCAAGGCATTAATTGAGAAATGCACTGAAAAATGGTTTAGTAGAACACCTGATGTTCTTTGTAGCTTTGGTGTTACTAAATATTTGGTGTGATAATATTGATTTAGTATTTATATATAGATTTATGCATGCCAAATTTGTGAGTGATCCTTCTGCTGAGCTAAATACATAATGAAAGTGATCATGATCACAAAGATCTAACTTTAGCATGTTCTGGAATAAGCAAATGTAGTTGGATAGAGTGCACTGATAAAATATGTTCATTCAAATATAATTATGAAATCCAGACATCAAAGGAGGAAAAATGAAAACAGAGACAATTTCAGGTGTGGATTGAAATTTTTCTCCTTAATAGCCTCTGACTGTGAGTGCAGTTACGGATGTCTTGAACAGCTCAGCATAGTCCCTGGCTGTTGTTGTGTTTTGTCTTTTTTAATCTGTGGGCTAAATATTCTTGTGGCTTTTCTTTTCTGAGAACTAGTGGCCAGTGTTCAGACAGCCAAAATGCTTTCAAATGAGGCCACAGATCTGTGGAAGGGAAAGTAAAACTGGCCTAAAAATATCTAGCTGGTTTGAGACAGGTTCCAAAAAGGGTTTCCATTATCCAAGAATAGAGAAAGCATAAAGAGAAGCAATAGAAGCAGTCAATGAGTCTTTATGATTTAAACTTTGTTCTTAAAATTTTGAAGCTACCAGAGATTCCTGAGGTTCTGAAATATTAACCTGCCACTGCTCTGAAAGCAACGACTTCCCTGTTTGCCATTGTTTGGCTTATGATGAGTGGGAGTTTTACTTATCTTTCCCAGCTTACTGGGCTGGATACCCAATGCTTTGTAATTGAGCTGTGGCAATCATTTGTAATGTGTAGTGTAGAAAAGGTGAGCAGACCCCGTCTCCTTCCCTTCTCCCCCTCCAGGAAGGGTTGGAGAAAATACGGCAGTGTTGTTGTGTTTGCTGGCAGAACATGTCCAGCCTTGCATATATATTAAGGCGGGCACTTAGCCAGAAGCTTTGAATTATTGTACCCTGACATTACCCACTGTAACTTTTAGCACTCTGGGCCCATTACTTTGGCTTCCTGCCCAGCAATGTGCAATTTCCACTTACATGAGAAGATGTAGCAGGAGTAATGACTCGTTGGAGGTGTTTTCCTTCACAGCAAATCAGCCCAGGGCCAGCAGGTGTAAGTTTATAGACACAGCCCAGTAATGGCAGCCTGAACGCTTCTATTCTGGCAATCCAACAGTAGATGGAAAGGAACAGTCCTTTGCAAACTTGTCATTATCCCCTGACCTCATTGCAAAGTCCAGCTCTTGTAAACAGCCATGCAAAAGCTCTATGATTTCCCATTTTTATTCTTTTCCAGGCACCCCAGAATGCACATCAGAACAGGACTTATGGATGCCCATCTCTACTGTCTGAAGAAATATGTGGTAGACTTCCTGGTAGAAAACAGGTAAGAAACCAAGTAACACACAAGGTAGTAGCAGGTATTTACATTGACATATGGTTTACACCAGAGCTTTTAAGGGAAGATTTTTTTTTTCATTAAATTAGCTAGCATAAAATAGAAATATAAAAGAAACCAGTTTTCAAAATACTTTAACTATACCAAAAGGAATGCCAAGCATTATGTCTGAGTTTCTTATTTGGGTCTTTTGGGGGGGAGAAAAAAAACCAACAAACCAACAAAAAAACCCAAACAAACAAACAAAAAACCCAGAAAAACCCCAAACCCTCCCCCCTGCCAAGAAACAGCATAAGTGAACACTCATATTTTTGTCTCTTTTGTGCATCCTTCTTTTTCTAATGTATCTGTTCTTTTTGGCTGCTCATTTTACTAGGGCTTCCCCATTGTTAGGCTTGTGAATACATTTCTGACCTTTGATTTCCCCCACCACAGTCTGTTTTGGTCTTTGCAATCACCTTCTCTCTGCCCCTTCACATCCACCACCACTGCAGGTGGGCTATCTCTGTAGCATCCTATGTTTTTAGTTTGTGATATTCCTCTGTCAAAACTCTGAGACCACCCACTGAGAGTAAGAAAAACATCCATTTATGGAAGTGGAGAAGGATCTTAGCTATAATATTTCATGAAACAGACAAAAAAAAACCCTGTTTGTCTTTTAAAAACAAACAAATGAACACTCCCCCTCACAGTAGGTAGTTCAGTTTTGGAATCATGTCCTGTTCCTAGCCTTTTTATAGCCCTCTCATGCCCATTACATATACTGAATTCTCACTGAGTTCTCAAGAGTTTTTCTCCCCTTTTAAGTAAGATAAAAGATACAGGGGCTAAGTGTTGTGTTCATAGTACATTTTCTTAGCAGATAAACTGACATGTGAAAAAACATTGAGGGTGGGAGATTTATGTTAGTCTGGACCATATACAAATCTGGTGATACAGCTGGATACATGCTTGAAGGAGCTCTTCCAGAATAAGGGTCTGTGAGTGAGTTAAAATTAAATGGAAAATCTGTGTTAACCCCCAGGGCAATTTCTTACCACGCATAAGAATAAGGCTTATCCGATACTTTGACTGGTATGTGGGGCATTGTACAAATTATTTTAGTCCCCACTTGTGTACAGAAACATGTGTGAAAGGTGAGAAAGCTTCAGGAGCAGCAGATGCTTTAAACCTGGAATAAACCATTTATTCAGTATGTTTTAGAAAGTTGGTGAGGGTTTGGAATTCTTCTGTTTCCTGTAGTAGCATGAAGCAGTGTTTACACTTTTCTTTTGTCATAATACAGCATGTAAGACTCATTTCTTGAAATCCTAGCACCTAATTTTGCTGGGATTAGACATTTCTGGAATATTAGACATTTCACACATTCAGTTATTTTTCCCTGGTATTTCATTCGGTTTTGAATTTAGATTTGTGGGACAAGGATGGTCTTTGTCAGTTATGTCATTTAGAGAAGCCTCTGAGTGTAAATAACAGTAACTTCAGATTTCAATGCTTTATGCTATTTCATTGGAAACTGGTGAGATCTTTGTCAGTCAGGATTTTGCCTTGTATTAACCAAAACCAGTAGAGTGAAATTCTGCTCTGAACTCTTCTAGTTGCCTCCAGACCCCCATAGAACAAGTAGAATGACTTTTTGCAAGTATGACCCACTGGGATTTTTTTGTTGTTTTCTGTAGAGAGGTCATTCTCTGTCTTCACTATTTTTTGAAGCTGTGCTGCTTTTCTGTGACACTTCCATGACAAATAGATCATTACAGCAGCTAGGCAGCATTTCTTAAGACTTGATAGCAACATCTGGCTTACTAATGGTAGGTAGCTGTTTCATTCTCTTCATTACACAAATACTGCTTATTCAGTCCATTGAGAGAGTCAATTGCAAGTAATGTGCTTAACTGGCAAATGTGGGGAATGGGACTTTTGCCATGAGGAATAACTTTAGCTTTCAGAATTCTGGCATTGGTGGGCATTTGCAGCTTGTTTTTCTTCTCTGAGGAGGGGGAGGACAGTGCATACCCAAAGATCTTTCCATGTTTGGCAGCAATATGCCAAGACTATTGAAAGACTCTGGGGATTTTTTTTTTTTTTTTTGCCTCTAAAGTACTGACATCTACATAATTGTTTGGGTTTAAGGATTCTTTTTAATACTTTGGTTTTTAGTCTGGAGAGAACCTACAGTGAGATTTTGCCTCTCTGCAATTCTGCACCAGGACTGGAGAAGCTCAGATGCCTTGTTTAAGTTGTGCGTGTTTAAAACTAACAGCAGGGACTGAAGTGAACAGTGAAGCTCTTGTATGGTGCCAGGAAGTACTGACACAGTGTACTTCCTCAATATTACAATATTTACATTGTGTTAATATTTTAACAGCGGGGTTTGATGGCAGGCAGAACACCTTTTTTCATTGTTTGTAGCTCAGTGAAGCATTTACATTTTTTCAAATGTTTTTTTGACATACAAAAGTTGAAAAGATATTGCCCAGCAGTAAAAAAAATTCAGATGCTACAACTGGCTTTTGTAGAGGAAAACTATGATTACTTCCAGGTTGAAGCATTACATGAAAACTAATGTGGTTATCTGTGTGGGATCTGTTTCTTCTTCAGTGAGTCCCAGCTTAGCTGCAAAGCTGTGGCAAGAACAAGCTCTTCCTGGGTGAATCTAGTTTGTTTATAGCTGTACCCATAAGGGTAAATTGCATGCAGATTAATGCATGTGTTGTAAGTGAAATACGAAGTCACAAGCAACTAGTATGAAAACAGGGAAAAGAACATGAAATGGCTAGACCTTGGTTCTGTCTAAGTATAAAAATCTTTAGGATTTGGGACAACTTTGTTGTGTAGCAGCTTTGGAAAAATGCTGAATATTTAGCTCCAAGATGAAGTCATGATACCAAGGTTTTTTTCACCAGCTTTTTCACAGTCTTGCTTTGTGCTACTAGACAGATCCTTTAATTTTTCTATGCATTTGTTTCCTCTTCTGGGTGGGATTGTTTGAAAAATAATCAGTATTTGTTTGGCAGCAGTGAGATTCTATGATGAGGGATGTTAGGAGAGGTCAAAATACTGTTTGGTAGCCTGTAACTCAGTTTGTAGTCCTTTAATACGTTTTTATGAACTATTTTTAAAGGCCTGAATTTATGATTATCCTGCCTGAAGTTTTATTGCACTATAGCAAATCAAATTCTTGAGTTTTAAAAGGCAGAACTTGCTAGTGCCTTTGAATAAAAGTCAGAGGAAATATTCTGTTTATTAGAACCCCCTCAAATATGTATGTGCAGACAAAAATAAAAAATACTATGCCGCTAATGTAATTTAAACCTGGGGGATTTATTTTTCGGGAATGAAACTGCTTTTTCTTTCCTCTCCTAGGAGGAAAAAATGCATTTTGGCAGTTAAATCTCCATCTATCACTCATCCACTAGTTCAGCACTGGATCCTAGTGAAATCGAATGTGCAAGGGTCCTTCCCTGTCCAAATGTACCAAGCTCAAAGACTCATGGTTCCATGCTGGCTTGGGCAACAGCTGAAGAAATTCTTGCCCATAGCAGTTTATTTCCTACAGCTGGAATTTGTTCCTTCTCTTCTTTCCACACTTCTGCTTTGCTAGGATATATTGATTAAAAAGTGCTCTTTATTCAGCTGCATTGTGCTGGCAGCCTCTGCACAGGGGTGCCAGTACAAGACCGGGAGCTCTGCCCTTGGATGAATGTCTCCATCTCTGCATCTGCAGTGGATACCCAACCCTGGTGACTTCTGGGTCTGTCCACGTGAGATTCACAAGAGGTCACAGACCATACCCTGCTACCAACTGGATTTATCCTGTCTGAACAGGAACTGTGACATTAATGTGAAGCAGCTCTTGTTTGGGCTGAATTTTCCGCTGGTGGTACCTGACCCTGGGGCTTATTTCAGCAGAGGCCTTTGATCCCTCACCAGGTTCCTTTCTTCATCAGTGAAATTAGAGTTGCTGAGTTCGGTCTTGGTGGAGAGTGTGGAGTAGTATCACACCTCTGCATGGGAGGGAAGTCAGTTAAAAATATGAGCTCCTTGTATTTAGGTGAAAGCTTTCCTTTCCTCAGCATTTCCTCTTTCAGAGCAAAGCCAGCCCGGGGATCTCATAGGTGCCGTGCGATGTGGCATGGGAAGACAGGCAAGCACAGGCTGTGCGTGCTGCTGGAGCTGCTCTGCCAGCACAGGGCAGGGATAGTTGAAGGTGAACACCTGCACCACATGATGAACTGCACAATATTGCTTTTCTTAAAGCGATCGTTCCACGAGCTGAGCCAGCAGCGAGACAGAAGCAGAGGCTGTAGCTGGCTGGGGGCACGGCTCCACCCCACAGCTGGCGGGCCTCACACCCCTGGGGCCCTGGGGTGGCAGCCAGCACAGTAGCCAGTCCCTTTTTTGGCACTCTCCTGAGTGCTAGGTTGGAATCCTGCCTCGCTGCTGCATTCAGAGCAGATGGAAGAAGAGAGTCCTTATTCCTTTTCCCCCGTGAACTTCATGTGTAGCAGAGGGCAGGATATGGGCCTGTGCCGTGTGAGCCCCGCGTGTTGCACAGACATGTGCTGGTATTTCTTTGCTGTGTGCTGACAGTTGGCTTGCTAACAATCCCAGCAAAGCTGCTACCAGCAGAAACGTGATCAAAGGGAAGTTGCATGGTGGCTTGTGTTCTGTTTTTCCTGAAAATTCCTAAAGCTCTGGTGTGGTGAAGTGAGATACCTAATTTATAGGAAGGCGGGGGGAGATAGATACAGAGCAACCCCTTTCCTTGTAAAGTTTTAACATGGAAAATTCAAACTTGCTTTGGAAATTTAAGTCTTGAAGATATGTCTCACTGTATGTCCTGTGAATATGCTTAAGAATATGCGTTTATAGTATATGTGTGCATGAATGGCATTGTGCCCAAAGTCAGTTGTGCAGGTACAGATGACAATGTTTGTTATATTTTTAAGAATTTTACCATGCTTGCAGCTGAAACCTGTAGGCATGTGGAGACCGCTGTTTCCGCCCTGCATTGAGGCAGACCAGAAAATCCAAAGCCAGATCAAGGTTGCCTAAAGCAAAGCAGTATGTGGTTCTAATCAATAAGATCCCCAAAATAATTTTTCTCAGTGCAGAGCTTGTCAGGAATGTGCTAATCAAATCTTAGTTACAGGTTGAGCATATAAAAAGCTACATTTAAAAATACTAACTTTGTACGTTTTAGCACTTGATAGTTAATAAGTGCCACAGCTGAGGCTCCCTGTGCAACTTTTTTCTATTTGCCACATATTATGGTACAGCCCCCACTTACATGACTGTGCATTGTTTTGGGGGGTTTTTTCCCCTCTGTGACCATTGCTTCATTTATTGCCTGAGATGTTTACTGAAGGAGATACTGTTCAGTGTTATACATAACTTCAGTAGGTGAGGTGAAGGCCACCAGCCTTATTCCCTTTTTAAATCCTGTTCTGAAGATAAGGTAAATACTTCCCTTTTGGAAAGGTAAAGGTGAATACGTTCCTCTTGGTGCTCATCACTGATACTGTAATTCCCTGCACACACTTCATTAACTATCTTTCCAGCACCCCTATTAGTGAAGCAGTGGTTTTCCCCCTTCTGAAAGGGGGAAACCAGGGTACAAAAGAGCTGAAGTTTGAAGCATCTTTGTCCTAAGTATGCCATCTTTCAATTTCTAACATTATACAGAGAGTTCATAATGTTGAAAAAATCTTTTCCATTGATGATATCTGTTGCAGGGTGACAGTCAATGGCAACCTGCAGAAATTAGATTTATGTTCTGTATTCACCAGCATCCATAAAAAAAATTTAAAATCAGTTCTTCAGGCATCATTCATTTGCCTTACATCTTAGCAGTTATTTTCTCCTCTCGCAACTCTCTTGTACATTTAACACATGTGTTCTAACAAATGAGGCAGTCATTCTTCTGCCTCATTACACACCCATGATTCATCCCCAGAGCATAGTCCATCTTTGCATTGGGTGAAGAGATTGAGATTGGGGAGAGAGGAAAAGTATGTGTGTTTTTAAGGTTTGTATCGTAATGTGAACACATGAGGTCTTAACTGAGGTATAAGCAACATGCTTTCAGCTTTTCTTAATCTGAGTGCCCAAACTGTTACCACGATATTCTTTAAGTGTGGGTATTTATATTTATGTATGTGACACTTTTAGAATTAATTAGTGAGTCTACTGTGACTCTTGGTAATGGAGTAGCTGTTATCAACATAGATTTATCACCTTTCAGGTCAGCTGCCAGAAGGAGATGGGATGCTCTAAACTTCAAAGAATATCCATCTCAGCATTTATAACCTTGGCCTGGAGCATACTCTGTTTTTCTGTGGAGCGGTGCTCAAGCACTTAAATTACCTTGCAGAAAACAGAGAATGGAGTATGCCCAAGGTAGAAGGATTTCTACCTTTTAGAAGTAAGAAAACCCAAAACAAACAGGTCTTTTCCAAGCATGTGCAAACAGTGTTTTTTCAGGCTTAGCCTGATGGAGTATGGGCACTTTTCCTGTTTACAAATATAATGCCCAGACGAAAAGACAACCCTGTGCTGTGCCAGATTCCAGGCGTGAAGGTGGAAGAGCTTTTCAGCAGTGCAGATGAAATATTTTTAACATGGTCAAAACAAAGGGGTTTTTCCATAATTTTTTTCTTGGAAATAGCTGAGACATTTTTGATGATGCTATCCAAAAAATAATCAGCTTGAGGGAAACACCTGGCATGGGTAATTTCAGCCAAAACAGTTACACTTTGGCAAAGTTTACAAACAGATGAAGACAGAAACACTAAGAAATTCTGGGAAATTTTTCTTTAGGCACCCTATTTGCACCACCTCTAAATGTTGGTCATCTCAGCTTTGGTGGAGGCAGATGACACTGTGTGTTTGCTCAGATGCTCTGGGTCCTCTGTTCTTCACCAGAGTGTCACATGCACCTTCTGACATAAGATGATCTTTGGACTTTATTTCAAAAGACTGTGTAGGCATATGTAAAACAAACTTGACAATACACATCTTCCTCTTACATAGGAATTATTAATTAGGACATTTCACATACTTTCATCATGTCCTTCCCCCTTTTTGCCGCCCCTCTTCCTTCTAAAAGCCAGGTCAAATTTTACTGTGTGCAGTAATGTGCTTTGCAAATAACCATTTTGTCCTGAATCTAGTCCTTCTGAAGTTTTGGGTGCAGAAAAATCGTTTCCCTGGTACAGTCACCTGGGACGTGGGCAGCTCATCCTGCAGCCAGAAGGATCATGTGTGGTACTGGAAAGGCAAGAATGATAAACAGCAGCACTGTGGTCACTTCAAAAAGTCTGAGTTAGCAATTCATGGTGCCTTATCCTGGGAATGCTGAGTGCTAACATCTTGCCTGCCGTCAGGGAAATCCACTTTCCCGGGGGAGCCCTCCTCTCGGGGTGCACCCCACGACAGTCTGAGCTGTAGCTAAGAAAACAAATCAGCTTTCTGCAGTTCTTCCAGCGCTGGAGAGCTGCCCGCCAGAATTTACCAGTAGAGAAACTCTTTTCTGAACTGAGCAAATTTGCAGTAAACTTTATAGCCAAAGTCAGTATGATCTGTTTACAAAGTTAAACACTGGGGTTTGGGTTGGTTTTTGGTTTTGTTTCTTTTAAACTGCTGAAATAAATAAGAGCAAATTGTGTGAGGTCATAGCACTCTGCCGTTCCAAACTGCTTCAGCTGCAATCCCAGAGCACACTTCTCTGCTCAGCTCCCCTCTGCTGTGTCCAGAGAGCCTCCACCGGGCCAGCACCAAGAGGGGAGAGGAATGTTTGCAGTCTCAGTACTGTTGGGAGATCTGTGGCCATGAAAAGAGCTGCAGCAGAGCCACCCTTCTACCCCTCAATAAAGGGCAGGGCAGTGTGAGATAGCTGGAAAACTGGAGGTGTGAGTGACTGGCTCTGGAGCTCCTGCTTGGATGGCTGTGTGCTATGCTGTACACAAAGGCCCCTGCAGGTTTATATTAAGGTGCTGCCCAGACTAAACCAGTGCATTTTTTCTTTTTCCCCTCTAAATGCCTTTTTATCATTCAGGCTGTCACCTGTGTTTCCTGGCAAGGGCTGCTGGCTGGGGGAGGTCTGGCAGAGCTGAACACCCAGCTTTGGTGGTCTTTGTGTGGCTGCCTGAAAGATGGCTTAAAACAGAACCTGCTCTGTGAATACCTGCAAGTTAACATGTGTCAGCCGTGTGGCTGGAAGGTTTCTGCTTTGCTGTAAAGAGAGATTTTATAATGAATACTTTCCTTGTGATTAAAATGGATAAATAAACAAATAGCTCCTACAGGAAGTATACTGTGTGAAGACAGGGCAAATAGATTGTAGCTTTCCAAACAAGGAAGAGAAAAAGCAGGGGGGAAACCCACAATCAACCTAACCCAAGCTCCTCCTTAGTGCATTTAATCTATTACAATGTGAAATGGCAATTCATCTTTACTATTTCCTTTCCTTGTCAAACATATCCAGCTGTTGGAGCTTTCCCTGCTCCCTGTTGGAAATGCCAGGATTTAAAATTTGTTGATGTCCTCCTTCTCCAGGGTATCATTACTGTTATCATCTTTCCATGGTACCAGTCAAGCTCACTTCTGAAACCTCAGGGGGAAAAGCCCTAATGATCCAAACTAGATTTAAACACATTATGATTTTCAGCAAATGCCTTCTGTGAGAAATACAATTCCTTTTCCTGTTAGCAGACTACCTGGGAGTAGATGTATGTTTGGATGTGCTGAATTGGAGCTGGTCAACTTCATGAATAACTGCAAACCTTTCTGTGAGACCACGATACTCCATAGTGTCCACATGCCTGAGATGTCGAAGTATGCCTGGTCACAGCACACTATTCTGTGCATCCAAGCGGCTCATAATGCAAATTTTTCTAAAGTAAATGTTAAAATGTATTAATTTTGTTCTCTAGCTGTGATTTATAGCATCATGTTATTACCCTTTGGATTCTGTAAAAAAATTTACTCAGGGAGGGCATGAAAAACATCATTCAGTTATAGAATCGTAGAAGTATTTAGAATGGGGAGGGATATGTAGCAGAATCTAGTGCAACCTCCTGCTCAAGTAAGTCTAAATTGTTGTGTTGCTCAGGGGCTTTTTTTGCAATTGAGTTTTGAAAATCTGTAAGAATGGAAACTGGGCCTTGTCCCAGGACTGTACCACTCACTGAAAAGTTTCCTATATGTCCCAACTGGAATTTCCCTTGTTACAGCTTGCATCTGTTGCCTCTTGCCCTCTTATTGTGCACCTCTTGGAAAAGTCTGGCTGTCTTCTATATCACTTCAGTTGTGGTAGTGGAAAACTGTAATCAGATTCTCCTGCAGCCTTCTCTTCTCAAGGCTGAACAAACCCAGCTCCCCCAGCTTCTCCTCCTGTGTCATGTGCTCTTGGCCCTCTTGGTGGCCTCAGCTGGGCTTGCTCTGATCTGATAATAAACATTAAAAATTGTTAACTATTTTTTTCCACTGTTTGATGCAGTTTCAGTTTCCTTGGGTAATCTTCAGTCAAGTTGACTTTTGTCTTCACACAAGATGTGAATTTGGAGCCAAGAAGA
Source organism: Pardalotus punctatus (assembly GCA_013400915.1). Classification (NCBI taxonomy): domain Eukaryota; kingdom Metazoa; phylum Chordata; class Aves; order Passeriformes; family Pardalotidae; genus Pardalotus; species Pardalotus punctatus. The sequence continues at coordinate 51,736 of VZTX01020690.1, read as the reverse complement.
AATAATTATGCGTTTACTGATCTGTGTGCTTTTTTCCCCCTTTATTTTTTTCTTTTTTTAAATCATTGCCACTTGGACAGTATCACCCTAAGCATTCTTTTATCAATGCAGTACATTTTCTGTGCCTCTCTGGCAGGATACAATCATTATTCTATTATATCATCTATATTTCTCTTACAGTGGAAAGCATAATTCCCTTGTATTCTCCATTCAGATGATCTGAATGTACAATTTTCAAGATAATGTTTTCCTTTCTACCCATCTCTGTTTTGCTTCTAAATCTTTCTTCTTTCACAACACCTCAGTCACTGACGCATCCTTCTGAAATACTGAGTCCCCTTTTCCTGACAGGTTGAATTTGGGTAAAGAGAGAAAACAATTATTGTTTTCATTGTATTTCAATTTTTCTTATAGTTTTTGTGTTCTAGGTCTTAGTTCAATGTTAAATTTCATTGTGCCTTAGCCAGGCAAATGAAACATGGACAATAAGTGTGTCTGAAACTGTTGCTGACTTTATTATTTCATTGAATTATTATGGTGGGAGATTTTTAACTTCCTGCCTATAGATGGGACAATAAATGCTACCAGTGGTGATAGGGCACACATGCATGAATAGAGTAGCCAAGAAGTATCTTCATTAAGTTAGTGACCCATCATTCACTCAGTAATGGTACTCTGAGTTCCATTTTGAATGTGATAAGGAGCCTAGAGCATGAGGTAAGGGCTGATCTTAGAACCATCTTGAATCAAAGAGGAGCAACTGTGAACTTCTTTACTTAACATGGGAAAGCTAAAAAAAAGGGCATATAACATTTTAAATAGTCTATAGGAAATGCTGAATGCTCTCCAGTTAAGCTACTGGTTTTGAAGAAGTCCAAGAGCTGAATAGAGAGGAGGAGCGATATTTCCCCTAAATCAAAGATGCAGAGATGAACTGTAGGTCACACAGCATTTTACACTGAACTTTTATGGATTCTCTTCACCTGGAAAGAACATTACGAATAAAAGCGAATAAAAGCTGTCTCATGAAAAAGAGGAGATAGGGTTCATTGGCCAAAAAAACTTTCAAAGTTCTTCAAGACAGGATAAAATGAAGACAAAAAAAGTTTAGTCTTATCACAGACATAAGATCATGTTGCAAATGCCATGGTAAAAAGAACAGAGGAGTTGTCCTACAGGGAGGGGGTGGAGTAAGGATTAACAATCAGTATAGAGGATAGGAATTAATTAAGGTAGAATGATTGCTGGGAGAAGGGTATAGAAATGGTACTTGTATAGGTGGAAGCAGGATTGAATTACACACCAAAGCTTCCAGTTTCTCTCCCAGACTGCTGAGAGAAATTAATCAAACTGGGGATAGGTCCATATGATTGCAGACCACCAAACACATTATCTACATGGAGAAACAGCAAGATCATGGACATCTACGGTGCCTGTAATGCAGTCTCATTGGAGCAGGGTGGAAGACGTTGCCCATGTGAAGCTACAGCCATGTCTGTATTTTCTGACACTTACATGTTTTATACAGACAAGTCTGAAGTGTTTAAATCTGTTTATCTAAATACATAGTTATGCACCTGAAGTTTACATAATTCATCGGTTTATGGATACATGTCAGCCTTATCAAATGCATCGTATATGTGTGTTTGTTTAGGCAAATTGTCAGAATGCCTCTGTTTCTTTTTCAGAAAAGGAGCCTAATTTCAAAGGCATTTAGAAAAAAGTTGGTAACTCAGACCCAGATGGCTGCAAAGGCGGAGGTGGGAGAGAATGGGGAAAGATGAGTTCTGGCAAGGAATCACATTTGTTGCAGGTGCGCTTGTTTTAGAAGAATGGGATGCTGTCTGGGAATGAATGAGATCCATTCCTCAGCAGCGTGTACAACCTGCCAAACACCCTGGGTGGCCTCCGACAGCCTCAGAGACTTTTGGTCAGAGAGAAGTTCTAAAAATGTCTAAATTTGCAGGCATTCCCGTGCAAAAGCTGTGTTAGTTGGGAGCTGTGGGGTGTTCCTGGCCGTTTGGCAAGTGGGCAGAGTTAAGGTTACTTAGATGACCTGAGCTGAGTGTGCACACTCTTTCAAAGGATTTGAGTATGTAATTGAGGAGTTTTAATTTCTGTGGTCAGTTTTTCAGAAAGCTGCCTTGTTTCCCAAAGGGCTTTTTGGCAAAAGTGGAAGTTAGATCCCTGCTCCTTTAACTGCATCCAGACTTGGTGGAACTTGAGAACAGCTTTTTATGTGGTTTGCATCCATACCATCTCTTTTATACTTTGCTCTGATTCCTCTCTGTGTTACAGTGTCTGCGACTGTCACTTGCGTGTCTTCTGCTTTCCCTCCATCGTCCGGAATGTGGGGTTTTGGTGGTGATTCTGCAGTTTCGGGAAGTCATTCATAAACTTGAGCCTGCAAAGCAAAGCTGTGCAGTTTTACTGGCTTGCTGTGTAATGGCTTTTGAATGAGTCATACGCGTTCTTTTGAGCGTTGGGAGTATGTTGCTGTCAGACTTGAAGGTTTTAGTTAGAAAATTGTATGGAAAGATAAATGAAGCACAAATGCAGTCATGTGGAATTACCTTTTAGTAGAACATTTCTCAAAGTTTCCTGGTCTTCTCCCTGGGCTTTTAACTCCAAAAATAAGAGACACTGACAAATAATTAATTAATATGAAATTGCGGCACGGTGTGAGAAATATATTTACTCTTTTTGTGGTACAAGTTTTGAGAGTAGAACAGGAGAAATGGAACATAGCAAAATATAACAGATGTTTAATGCTGTGATGGGTGCTGCAGGTTATTGAATTAGGTACAATTAATTGTCTGGTAGTTTATTGGCTTGCCTGGTTACTTTGGAGTTTTCCTTTATTATGTTTGGGTTTGGGTACACCAAAGGCAAAAGGATTATTGCAAGATACAAGGGCAGAATTAGCCTTCTGCAGAGATGATGCACACCCTAGAAATTTATCACTTGATTTTTTTTCCTTTTGTATGTAGTCCCTCTCTGCTTTCTCCGCATTCTTAGCATGTCTCAGAAATTCCAGCATTTTTGGTAATGAATCAGTGAGAAGAAGGGGAAAAGTCCTGTAATTGCTTTTTCCATTGTGCTTGTTAAAACAGCGTTGTGGGAAATGGACCCAAACACTGTCTTTTAAGTGTTGTTGAGTCTGAGGCAGGTGGTATTAACTCAGGACTGCATTAACTCTTTTCAAATCTCTTTCCTGTTTCCTTGAGGAAACATGCCTGGTGTATATATGTGGCATGGGCTGTTTGCCTGCCTCTTGCATTGACATTTTAATTTGGTCCATGATATAAATATCATTTCCCTAATCCCCCCTGCCCTGACCCTGTTTTGTCTTTTCTTCAAAGTGAGTTGACTTTTTTTTCTTGAAGGAGGGGGGAGGAGATGGGAATGGTGGCTGGCTGCTCTAGTTTGGAGCATTAAATGCTCAGGGAAAAAATCTCAGAGTAACTGTTGTTTCTTTCTTTGTATTCACATGGAAATTTTTAATCTCCATCAAAGGATCAGGAGAAAATAACGTTGAGATTCAACAAGAGAGCTCCCAGCTTACATGGAATTTTTAAATGTTATTTGGCTTTATCCTTTAAACGATGAGAACCATGAACTATGTACCTACAGGGTTCAGAATTAACTTTTCTCTTTCTTTCAACACACCCTCCTTTTTTTTTTCCTTTTTCCCTCCCTTTTTCTTACATCTTTGTGGTTCTGCATAAACATGCAACTTCTTTCTGGCCAAAACTGTAAGTTGCCTTAGGATTTGTTTAGTTGTATTTATGTATACATTTCTAACATTAATTATGAGCACCAGTCTGAAATACAACCTCATGTTCTTTTGATGTGATCTTAAGAATCTCCATTGAAGGCCATGGGGCTAAGATCCGAACCCAACCCAGTGCATGCCTGCATGGCTGTACAAGAGCTAACATTTGCCTGTCTTAAAGTATACAAATAGGTATAAAAGGGCTAATGATCTGCTTGTTTGTAGTGAGGAATCACAAACACTATCGGCACTTGTAGATGTGCCTGATTGTGCTAATAGTGATAGCAAGGGAAACCCCCTGCAACTACCCATGGAGGGTAACAGCAGATTTCACAGGTGGGTGCTGACAGCAACAGTAGATTTCATGCTTCATCACAGATTAATAAAACAGGGAGGATATTAAAATGCTAATACTCATTAATACTATTTTATGGTGTTTAACATTAAACATGGAAAATGAAAATGAATGACAGCCGGTAAATGGAACTGACAGTTGTGTTCAGGGTGTCCGAAGCTGGTGAGAGCTAGCTGCAGGAAGCAAAAGCTGTGGATGCTCCTATTCTTGCTGTGGATAAGGCCAAACAGCACCTGCTGTTACCTAGACTTGTGCAAAGTCACCTAAAATTAGACTCAAATAGACTCTTCTATTATTGTAAAATATTTTATGAGATTTTTTTTTCTTACCATCATTGGTCAAAACCATTATTTTCTATGTCCTATGACAGACAGAGTCTTCAGCAGTACATACATCTAAGAGCAGAAATCACAGCCCATTAAAGAATAATTGTGAAATACTTTTTTTTCTTTTTTTTTGAAGGGTCAGTGTTAGGTTTTCTTCCCCCAAACTCTTCTTGTGTTTCAGTTGGCTACATTGTTCTTCATTTCTTGCTGAAGTTTCAATAAGCTTCATCCCAGAGGCAGTTGTGTTTCAGCAACAAGTAAAAGTTGGGCATCTGTGGGCCATAATGTAATGTAATATAACATACATAGATACAAACTTAATTCTGCCATGTTGTAGACTGTTTTAAGTTTATTTATGGTTAAAAGTCTCTGAAAACCTCTGCATAGCTGTGTTTAAATATGAAGCTTGTTGACCTAGGATGTTTTCACTCAATGTTCTTTCACAAGTAAAACTTTTTAATTTAGTATAAACCTTATCTGTGCCTTTACTGAGATGCAAAAATCCCAGTAATGCAGGGAATACATAGAGTGCACAGGTACCAGGGATAAAGGGATTCTAAAGATGTAATTGTCTTGCTGGTAATAACAGTACTTGGTAGAGTAACAGTTGTCTGACTAAGTAGCCATTTTTGCACTTTAATGTTTTAGATTTTAAATAAAATTAACCTTGAATATTCTAGGTTTATAATGCCCGAGTCTGAGTCTGCAATCTGCATAGCTGACTGCAGATGACTGATCTGTGCTTTAAGCTCTTATGTACATTTAATATTGAATTGTCTAGGAGGTTCTTTTGCTTTTAAAATATTTCATCTTCACTTGAATTCCCAGTTTTCTCTTTCACTTGCACTGTGAATTTCAACTGCCCAGTTGTCTTATTTTCCCCCACTTATGCACCATCTTTTGCCAACATCCCCTGTAGTTGTGACCTGCTACATGAAGGGCAGATTCCAGGCCAGAGATACTTCTTCTTTCTGCATGCTTAAAATGTGATCAGTATCAACCACTTTCAAAATTGCTGCCAACTCTTGTTCTCAGCATATTGGAGCCACATAAGGTGCTCCAGGGATTAGTGTGTGCCCCTCTCTTCATTTACAAGCAGACATCTAACAGCACTCTCTATCTTTGGTGGTTTCATTGAAAACCTGCTACTTTCTGTTGAGGTGAAAACAGAGAGAACTTCAAAAATCAAAGTTTAGGGAATGAAAAGTCATGAAAAAGGGCCTGTCACTTGGGCTGGATTTTATGAAAACATATTTATTTTGGCAAATGTTTCTCAAAGGCAGGTTCATGTTTATGCTCTCTACCGTCTGGAGTTTGCTGTGAGGTGTCAAGAGCATGCTTACTCCATGTTGGTTTAGAATTGGATTTCTGCCAAAATTCTGTGTGCCCTCCTCTCCTTCCGCTCACCCCTTTACTTTCTTTCTCCTGGTTGTAGCAGATTTTTCCCTCTGTTAATCTTAGTGCGTATTTCATTTTCACTTCTTGGTGCTAACGAAAACACAGCGAGCTTTAGAAACCAAGGGGCTCCAAGTTTTAAAACCTGAAGAGAATAAAAAAAAGATGCTTTCTTCAGCTTTTACAGTCTTGTGTTTATTTCTTTGTAATATAGGCATGTGAAGTTGAGGATTTGATTGTAAGGATTTTAAACACACTAGACCAGAAACCTTTTTGGTTTGTCTTCCTCTGTATCTAGATTACAGGCCAGTTGGTTCTTCCACACTCTGTCTAATTTTTCTCTCTCTTGCTAAAGGGTCTTCTGTCCCTCTGCATCTCCTTTGATTTAAATTCCTTTCCTCGTTCCAGCCAGATGTTTGGTTTCCCCCACTGCTGACAGTCAGATAATAGTCTCACACTATCACTTTGTATATCTACGTTTGCAAGACCTGTTACAAAAAATTCCCAAATCTTTCTCACAGAGAGTCCTACTGTGTATTTTTACTACTTTCCAAAGGCAAATTCCTTTAATGTAGTGTATAAATTGCTTCAACAGCAAGCAGAGGCAAACCTTCCTGGTTTTCCTTTTCCAGTAAGAAGGGTGTGTTTCTGAGCCACATCTTATGGATGACCCAGAGATTTGCTCCACCTTTGGCAAAGGAATGTGGCTAGCACTTCAGAGAATTGCAGGAAAGCTTCAGGAGTTTGGCCAAGAATGATTAAACCATCAAAAACTGGGGAAAACTGCAAAACTTTGTCTTTTTCCCTTTCCACTGCTTTCATTTCCTACCGTGTTGTGTTGTCCTCTGCATCAGACTATTTAAGACTGCCAAATACTTGGGTATTTTATAGGTAATATATCTTATAAATGCCATAGCCAGCCTCTGAGGGAAACAGAGGATTGTCGGTTTTGGATGAAGTATAAAACCCAAGCAGGAAATCATTGCTGAATGGCACAGCTGCAGGCAAACATTGTGAGCTAGTAAACTGCCCATCTGCACAGCCACACGTGTGTGGGAGCGCGGGGCTGGCGTGGCTGCGGCAGAGCGCGCCTGTAAGTGGTTAGCAGGCAGAAATTCGGTGATTAAAGAATGAAGTGTTTTGCTTCATTAGTTCCTGAAACACAGCTATCTGAAGGTGATTATAATCTTATTTTCAGGCAGGAGGAGAGACTAAAGACTAGAGCTTTTCCTTGTCTGTAATAAAACATAAAAGCAGAATTTCAGAGGTGGGCTGGGGTTGATCATCCCACTGCATGATAGAGGATGTGACACAACCTGCACTGAGGACAGCAGGAAAAGTTTGTAAAGAAAAAGGAACACACTGTATTTGTTCATAGGGCTGAACTGGCAATCACATCTGAATCTTCCCTTCAAAGCTACACACAGGAAAGACTGTTTTGGTCCTTAGGTCTGCTTCACTGTCATTGACCTGAACAGGGGCCTGGGTGGGCTTTGAGCTGGTCTTAAAGTTTGAACTATGTAAGATCCCCCTTTGCTAGAGATTTTGCCAACCAAAATAGTTTTCACTGTACTCTTCCTGGTACTTGCCTTTCGTAGTTTAATCTATTAGTTAGTTCCTGGTTTTGCTGTCTTCCATTCTAAACAACTCCTTTTTTTTGTGGGTTATTATTTGTTGAGTTCCTTTAGCCAAGCTCACTGTGTTAGTTCTCCCAATCCTTCCTCTGAAGTTTAGCACTTCCTCTTACACATGCCAAGTTTGAGTTCATTTTCCGCATGATTTTCCCAAGTACTACTTTAAATAATCCACAATTCAGTAACTAAATGGAGATTGTTAAAATAATGAAACAACAATAATAAAACTCTTTTAAGACGGCACTCCAACTGTAAAAACTGTTGATTTGGGTTTTTTTCCCAAATACTTTATTGAAAAATAAAATTATTTTCTCGTAGTCAAAATTAAATTAGCAAGGTTATAGTCCCATTGTACAATAGACTTTCTACATTTATATTTGTCTTTTGGGAGAGTTTTTTGTTGTTTCACTGCAATATATAAATCAATGCAAGAGTAAAGACAATCTAGTGATTGGGGCCCTTGTTTAAGGCATAGGTGGCTTGGAATAAAACCCGTCGTGGTTTCTTCTCCTCCTAGTATTGGGGTATCAGAATGGAGAAAATAAAAGTTGAAATCTGTACACAGAGAAGATGGGTATATTGCCAGCTGAAGCCTCTAGAAGCTTTCTGTTCACTTATGTGTTTTGCACAGGAGCAGCTAAAGGGCATGAAAGCCTTGGGATCTGAACTGGTTAAAATGTGCTAATTTCTCTTGGTTAAACGACTGAGTCTTTAAAATGTTCTGGATATTTCATGTGAGCAGGAATACCGTTAACGTATGCATCATAAATATTTTAATTTAAGGATCTGTTATTTCATATATCCTTCAGCATTTCCATATTTTTATCACAAAGAAAAGGAGCTGCTTTGGTTTTTCCTCTATAGGCCCTTTATTCTCTCTTTTCCTGTCAATTCATGCCATTTTTTAAACCACAGAAAGGGATTTCAGTTTTTGTCATTACAGTGTTGGTACTGTAGTGTGAACTGTAGGATGATGACATATCAAATCATCAGCATCTCTGGTAAAATATAGGGGATGTAGTTTTGAAAACGAAACTTTTTCCTCATTTTGAATCTTCCTTTCTATTTTAATGCATTAAGGAAGCAGGTGACTAGTGGATATTGGCTTGCCATTTTGATTCATCTTCATGAAGTGTACAAAATGTCTGATGATGTTATGCAGAGAAAATGAAGACATGTAAATTCTAGCATTCACAGACTTCATGTGTGCGTCTCCTTCCCCAGGACAATCACATCTCTCCGGAGTGAACTGATTCCACATCTGGTTAGGAAACAGTTTTCTTCTCCTGCATCATTGCAGCAAGGACTAGAAAACAAAGAAGAGGACCAAAAGAAAAAAGAGCAAGCATCTGTAGGTCAGTACAATATCAAAGATTTGGGTTTATGGAAGTTTTGAAGTCCATATGCTACAGTTGAGTTATTGAGTAGAGTACAGAACTAGCCTGAAACACTATTTTAGAGATTTGGGGGGTTTTTAACTCATTATAGCAACGATTCTAGTAGATTTCTTTTTCAAACAGTATTGTGGGTTATATAAATATTTTTGTCCTTCCTTATTTTGGTGTAAACCATAAGTAAATCAGCTAGGGGCTCAGTATTCCTTTTCTCTGGAAAAAAGTTTGTTTCCTTTTTGAAAACGTAATTTAAGGAGGGGTCCTAAAATTGCATAGGACAACAGACTAAGCCTTAACCATTCTGCACTGGGAGCTGGACAGGATCTCAGATCCTGAAATTTATTTTTAGCATTTCCGCTGTCTCCTTGTGTGACCTTGGGCAAAACATTGCATCTGTCCTGGTTCCTTGATTCACACCTGCAGAATAAAAATAAGCACTTACTCACTACACATGATAAAATCTGTTAATGATTGCTGAGTATCTACCATGGAGATGAGGTGAGGCAAAGATTTCCCTTCACCAGCAGTGTTTTAATGGTATTCCTCTTCAGAAAGTATTTCATTAAATCCTGTCTAACTTCATGCATGTGTGTGTTCCCCAGACATTTATAGTTTCATAAAGGAAGATAATAGCTTGCTGAAACCTGCTCCAGATAACTCTTGTTGGAATGATCATAGAGGAGATATGAATGAAACTCTCCACGAAGGAAAAGTGCGCTGCTACGTCCATATCATGAAGGAGGGGCTGTGCTACCGAGTGAATACTCTCGGGCTGTACATTGAAGCCAACAGACAGGTGAGGAGAATACAGAAGTACCACCTGGGAATACAGCAGTAATTATGGGACATTTCAGCCTGCAGGAGTGACTCCCTGCGATACAGCTGAGGAGTATGTGGGAATTGAGCCAGTGCCACGTTATCCAGGCACATCACCCTACTACTTGCTGGACAGGGATGTGAGGCCAGAAAACAGTTCTGTTGCTGATTTACTCTAGGTTTGATTTAGCTGAGAAAATCCTCACCCTACACACTCCTGTAGTTTTTGGAAGGGGCAAGACCTGCAGCCAAAGATCCAAGAAGTGTGGAAAATAAGAACAGAAGTAGCTTTGATAGCTCATTTAATCAATGTCCTCCATGTCCTAAAACCAAGATCACTTCTTACTGGACTCTTCTTAGCAGATGTTTGTTTGTGATAATAACAAAGTTTATTAACAATTTGCAGAAAGACTTAAACTACCCTTTCATTTAAATTGCTTAATTATTTCCATTATGAAATAATTCTTTTATGAACAAGTTTCCCTACTGTGGCACTCCAGGTAAACATAGAGGTGATCTCTTGATCTGATGCAGCATCTGTTCCAGCTTTCACTTTCACACTACTGAGAATTCATAAAATAAAAAAATCACAGATGAGAATTAGGGAAATCCTATATTAGTTAATGAGCTGATGATTAAAAGCTCTTAATATCTTTGTGGGGCAGAGATTTGGGTTTTTAGGGTCTTTTTACTACACTGGCTGATGTAATGTATGAGTTCTCACTTTGCTCTGCTAGTGATGAACTTCATTTCTGTCAGGAATGGACAGTTTCCTCTAGTTTTGAAAAACCAATAAGGAGTGCAGTAAGGAAAGACTCAAGATTTCTGGAAGTGGGGCTGGAAAGGTGATAAAGTTGTATTGGGAATTCTGGAAGTGGTCGCTGCCTTGCCTTTGCTCTCAGACTGAGCTAATTTCTTTTTAATAACATTAATGGATTAATTCATGCAAACCAGAATTGCAGAACGGCAGCATGAGTTTACACACTGCAGCTCTTTCTCCTTGATGTTTGTAGAGGAACACAGAAATAAGGTGATTTCCTTTGTGCTTAGGGACATGATGAAGAGAGCACTGCTGTCAGAAAGAGAAAACTTCTCCAAAAATAGCAGGAACAAGTGTGCCCAAAGGGTTAAGGGAGAATACCACTTGCTAAGGGAAGTGTGCGTGTACATTTGGCAGCAGTCACTTCAGTAAAAAGTTATTGAGTTAAGCCAGTCAGACTCTGTGTGGGTTTTTTTTGTGTTGGTTTTTTGTTTTTGGTTGGGTTTTTTTTAACCTAAATATTCTACGTTTTGGTTAGTTCAGGAAATGTGTTTGCTCCTGGGTGGTACAAAGAATTAGTGTTTTGAAGTCACATTGGGGCCTTCAGCGTTGGAAAGGATTTTCTTTGAATTTTGAATTTTTTCAGGATGGTAAAATTTCTAAGGAAACTACATGGAGGCAAAACATAAAATGGAGCCTAATGAGGATTTGTGAGAAAGTAGTTCCTTTTTTCAGTGCCACTGCATTTTGTTTCTCTTGCTAATCCTCATAAAAGATGCATATTTAATTTGATCTAGGGGCGGGAGCGGTTTACCTGTTTTGTTGGTCTCTAAGGAAGACTTTGGGTATTTAGTTTGTTCTTATCTTGGCCTTCACAGACCAGATTCTGATTCCCTTGCTGCAAAGCCAGGACATATAACTTTGAGGTCCCAAAGGACAGACTCATGCAGCAGTAGCAGTCCAGTCCAGTAGCTGTGGGAAGGAATGGCATCCTAACCCATTGCCCTTCTGGTGAGGAAACACTTTGCTCACATCATTTCACTTCCAGCTGGGTTTCTGGATGCCTGCAGCCTGTGTGTGGGCAGGTGGGTTCAGGAGGGAGTTATCTTCAATAGCAGGAAATAGTTTCTTTGTAAGATGAATTAAATCCAAACACATCTTAAACCTTCCCTTGACCCAGGCACTCCCTCTGACTCCTGCCCCCAGTCTAACCTTTCTTTTCAGAGCAAAATGCTTGAGCTTGTAGCTTTCGTGGGTTACCCCTCAGGCTGCACTACCACTGACTGATTCTAATAAGGGCTTTGCTTTGGCCAGTAAAATCCTTTATTTATTTCACCACACCACCTTTCCACTGAGGAGGGCAAGAGATTTTCTTCATTTCTTTCCCTTCCTGCAGATCAACACTGGATAGTAGGAATCTTCCCAGCCTATGCTGTAGGTATTCTTTGGTGTGTGTTCTTCTCTTGGATCTATGTGTCAGGTGACATGTCAGGACAACATCGTTTCACCCAGCCAGCAGCATCATCCGCGTAGATTTGCTTAATTTATAGTGTTCTGGTAACCTGGTGGTTTTCTGCAGTGCCTGCACCTTGGACTGAAGGATCTAATCTGCCCTTGTTTTTTAAAAAATTAACAAAATGCAAGTCTAGTGGGAAGGGTGAACTTCAAGATTTAAATAGCTACAGATGTGAAAATGTCTCCTGGCGACAACAGGTAAATTGAAATGATAGCTCAGAAATGTGAGCTCATGTGATCCCAGCTTCTTCAGATCTGTGGGATTTGCTTCTTGATGTTCACTCCTTAGCCATCAGCCCTTGTTATCCCAGCTTTCTAAGGAAGACATTTTATACAATTGTACTGTATAGCAGTTCCTTATTAGCAGCTTTGGAAATTGCTGGCAACATTTGGCCAAATTTAACAGAGCAATAGAGATCTCAGAGATAAACTTTTCTAACAGTTCTGTAAAAATAGGTGTCTGGGTAGAGAAAAGGGAGACTTAATGAGTGTTGCTTTGTGCCTTGAGGCAAACTCAGTTGCACCATCACTGTGCTGAGACTCCAGTTGACCTCCCAGATGGACAGTGAGTGCCCACATCCTGGCTGGCCAAGCAGCATGTGCAGAACTCCACAGCAGCCCCAGCACATGCTGCCTCTCATTCAGCCATACAATTTGCTGTGACAGTGTGACCTCTTAGCCCTCATGTATCTGTGTCTCCTGTGTTCCTTTGACTGCCGTCTCTGTCCTACCAAGAGGCATCATACATTGCATCACCCCTGCCAGTAACTGTGCAGCACTGTGTCTGTGCATTGCTGCAAGGCTTCCACCTCCCCTGACATCCCCATCCGTGCTGTCATCACCTCTTCTGTGGTGTGACCTTGGCCTCAGCCTGACGCCAGGAGATGCAGAATGCCTCAGGCTGCTCTTTCACCCACAAAAGGAGGAATGATAGAATGACATCCCATCCTCCTACAATGCTGGCTCCCCTTCCTTTCAGGAGCCAGTTCAGAATTGCTCTCCATGGATTTGTTCTTGGCTACCTCATGGGTTGTGTCTCTCTCTGTTACCACTGCTGCTCTCTCTGCTGATCTAACACCTGCCTTCTCCCTGTCAAGAGCCTTTTCTTGTGCAGCTTTCTACCATCTGGAATAGCCACTTGATCAACTTTAGTTTCTTTCTACTTGAACATCTGAAATACAATTTTGTTGCCTGTGCCTCAGAGCACTACCTTGTGGAGTGGGCTGGGCACAGTCATCTTTCTGTGCCAGTTTACTGGTTTCTATTCAGCATTACTTGCTTCCCTCCCTTGCTTTACTGGACAGTGTAAAACACGCTGAGCTGCATTTGAAATGGCAGATACTGGACATTGTGATAACATACAGGATGTCACTGTGTTCACCTAGAGCCAGTCTGCTTGCTGTTGCTGATCTGCTGCTTCTCCACAGGTCGGAAGCTGAGAGGAGACATGCAGTACACTGCAGTGCACCTGTCTCCCTTACAAAAGTGGAAGATGATAAATCACACATAGCTGGTGGACATTTGAAGTGCAGTAACCTACTTTTTCCCATAAATTAAAATGTTTATGGCAAATGCAGTAGTGCAATGGAAGCCAAAGCTATCTTTGAGCTGTTTATGTAACATATGGGTACAGCACTATCGTGTTAACTTGTGATGTGGCTTTTTTCATCCAGGTTCCCAAGTTATTGCTTAATCTGGGTCTGGAAGAGCCGCTGGTTCATGGGTCTGCACAGATCACTGATAGAGGCATGGTAAGTGTTCCGTTTTCCCATCTCTGCTCTTTCAATACAGTCTGCACACACTGTTTCAAGAACTGCTTGCTAAAATTCAGTCCCATTGTTGGAAGTGAAGCCAAGTTCTGAAGTGTGGAATCACAACATATGTGATACAGCCCAGAGTCTTCTGTAGGCTCACCCATGGGCTCCTACCTTTCAGTCTCTCTCTTTTAAAATGTTTGATAAAAATTCTATCTTACTCCCAAGTCAGACACTGCAGTCTCTTGTTCCCTAATGGTAGTTCCTGGTAGTTGAGCAGTTTGCCTCCCAAAGGACACCAAACCCAAAAAGGATCAGTGTCTTAGTTTTGCTTCTTGCCAGCGCGGTTGGTTGAATACCAGTGTCAGGCCTCCCTTTGACAGGTCTCACTAGGCAAACCTGAGTGAAAGCAGTGAGTACCAGCCGGACTGTGCCTGTTGTGCTTACCTTTCTGCATGAAACCTTCAGAGCCAGATCCACTAGTGGAGTTTTACCAAGCTGATGGACCTTGGGAAGACTGTCTGCCAATGGGGTGGGCCCCAAATTTGCCAAGGATCTCTCAGAGTAGAGCAGGGTAAACTTTGTTGATGAGTGCTTGAGACACACTTTGGAAGAGGTGTATGGAGAACACATATCAGAGAGCTCGATGTACTTTTGCTAATTTCTGTTCTTTTCTTCCCTAGGTTGGATCAGACAGTATCATTGGGTCATCCACACAAATCGGGGAGAAGACATCCATCAAACACTCCATCGTTGGCAGCATGTGTACCATAAAAGACAAAGTGAAGATAACAAACTGTATCATCATGAATTCTGTTACAATTGAGGAAGGGTAGGTCACATTTTTGTACATTACTTCTCAAAACTTGCAGTTTCTTTTTCTAAATAGATCCTGAGTCAGTAATTTGTGTCCTGTAAAGAATCCTCAGCCAGAAGAGATGATACCAGGGGATGTGTTTTTAAAGACCAAGTCAGAAATAAGTTTCTATAAGCAGTCCAAAAGTGTGGAAGTAAAATGAATTAACAAGAGGGCTGCAGTCTTGGAACATAAATTTCTTCTTTTTACAGTAGATCCGGTCATCTTCAGAATGTGTAAGTAAGTTAAGTGGATGTATGAGTCTGTATGACCTTCTGTGTCATGCTTCCAAGCTTTATTTTAGTGGATGGATCAGTGAGTATACCTAAAATATTTGAGGCACAAAGCATATTTTAAAGTGGTACACTTACCAGCTAGAAATTTTCTTCTCACCTTTGAACATTACAGTTTCACCTAAAATGTCATTTTCTTTGGCCCTTTTTTGTCATCCTGCAGCCTTTACCGTTGCCTGTGCTGAGTAATAGAATAAATGAATAAACTTTTCAAAGAGAAAATCTGCCAGCTAGTAGAGGTTTCTCATGCACTAAAGACACTGACTAAATAGTTAGCCTTGAGCTGTACATTTCCAAATGTGGGAAAAGTGGCCTATCTGTAATTGTTGATGTCTGCATGCCTCCATCTTTCCATACATGCTGGCTTCCTGTGAATGTCAGTGGAAAGGAAACTGCTGATTGAGTCTGTGCAGACCTGTATAAATTCTCTGCTCCTTCATGTCTTGAGGTTTGCTTAGGGCCTCAGGAAAAAGGCCAAGCTCTTAAAAAATGCCAAGTTGGCTCTGAAAGTTGCATATCTGAAAAACATAAAACCCCAAAGGATGTGGGGTCTATGGAGGATACTACTGTTACATAACTAAATTACAGGTAAGTATGGTACCTTACCACAAAGTGTTTGTCTTTAATAGAAATCCACAGTAATTTCAAACACATCATAAATCAGAATTCCATTGAGTATAGAAAATAGCTGGTTTCCAGTTCAATCACAGATGGATCCAGTATGGCTGTATCACAAGCACTGCTGTCATAAAAGGTAGAGGAACCTCTCTCATTTGATCATGAGACCCTCTGTCATTTTGATTAATGAATTGATGCCACAATCATAATGGTATGGTTTTGCCTATGAGGTCAACAGCACTACCATTAAATCGCAGAGGCAGCTAAGTGTATAAATAGCACTGTTTTTTTGAAGAGTCCCAAATCATCTTGTGTTTGTCTGCATTGGCATTTAGTAGTATTCTAAATCCAAAATCGAGCCCAGAGCTGTTACGTTAAGCATTTCACAAAATTCCTCAAGCATCATAAAGTTGGTGATGCATTATTTTTAAGAGGGATAAACTGACTTCTGGGATAACATTTTTGTGAATTCGAGAAAACAATGTGATCCCTAGAAACTCTTGGTGAAAACAATATAGCCACCAAAGAGTGAAAAACCTCACAGTGCCAGGGGTTTAATGCCTCTAGCTGCTCCATGGTTACTGCACACTGATGCACTGGAGTCAAATTTGTAATTATTCCTCTCCAGCCAGAATTAAGACTATAGACCCTGGATCTTTATTGCAAAGCATACTGTAATTAATATGGTGTAGATCTGCATAGATACTGAGCTGATAAAGTATTTCTTATTGCATCAGGGTAAGTCTTAAGATGAGAAGGGCATGAAGTCATGCATAAACAGGTAGTGAGAAACAGAAATATTCTGTCTGCTGAGTTTTGTTGAAAGAAGCCTTGCTTGTAGTGAGGGATTTCTATGTATTTTTTCTATGTATTTTGACTCTCTTTTATTACTTTGGTTAAATCTGATGGAGTTTTGTTAAAATGCTAATCATTCTTACACCTGTCGATGGATCCATTTGCAACAGGTGGATAAATTATATGTGGTTTTGGTTTAAACTGCCTGCAGTGGACAACTCGGTATAAACACCTCTTCTCCCAAGTGTCTCTAAAATAGCTCAGGCTTTATCTAATCGCCAACTTCAGAAAATGTCTTCATCTTTAATTGGAAAGTCAGTATGTGTTGGCTGATATGGGTCAAAATGAGCATAATAAAGTGCCTTGACAGATCGAATTCATTTTATTTTATTGCACAGCAGATGTCCTACAAGTAAGCCAGTTTTACCATCTAAGATATTGTATATTAGAAACTTCTGAAATTGCACTGAGAAGTGGATAAAAACTGTGTTATTTAAAGAATATACATTTTAATGCTGACTTGAGCAGCTCAACCAGACTAATGGTCTACTATAATAATGCCCAAGTTAAACGTGAGTGGTAACTGAAGGCCATTCCCAGGAGTGTTCATTGCAGTAACACGAACTTGAAGCAGTAGGCTGAGAATATTGCAGTAGGGCACTTATTATGGAAAAGAAAAAGGTGTTTAGACAACTCAGAGGAGAAAGAAAGATCAGGTAGATCTTTTCTGAAAGTTGGGATACTGGGAACAACCAAATGCAAAAATTGCTCTGCATTCTAAATTCATTTATCAAGAGCTGCATGGCACTGCCTTGGTATTTCCCTTGCCTCTTCCATCACTTCTAGGTTCTCTGGGTTGAATCTTAACTTTTTTTTTTCCATTTCAGCTGCAAAAGTGATCAGCAGCTTCAGTTCACTATGTCAATACAGAAAAAGCAAAACAACAACCCCAAAGGAAAAACAGACAAACAAAACTCGCCAAAAACCAAATGAAAAATGTTTATCTCTTGGTAGTTTTCCTAATGTGATTTGAGAATCCTGTGCCATAATTCCTGCGGCGTCATGATCCACAAATTGTATCTCCAAACCAGAAAAAAGGTTTTGAATAACCTCACCACATTTAATACCAGCTTCTGGAATGGTTAAATTCTTGCTATGCAGGTGGGAACACCACAAGGTACTTAGAACAAAACCAGGTATCTCTTGTTAGGCTGTGGTTGCCTCATTATTGGAGGAACAAAGGTCATAGCCTAAGTGATGGTTACTTTCCCAACTGAATGGATCAAGGAAGTGGGGTTAGTTTGGACAGTCCATTGCATACTGTTTGCAAATTATTATCTGTCCTCCAGCAGTGTCTGGTGCATTTGGTACTCTGGAGTACCAGAAGCTGGGTTTTTTGTTTGCCCTGGTGTTTAGGGCTTCTGTTACATTATATATGTCTCCTGTGAAGTGATTTGAGTAGATATGAATCCCCCCTTAAAAGAGATTACAAGGGATTAAAGAAGTGAGTAACAGGGCAAAATAATTGGTAGTCCTTTCTTAATGTGTTTCCCACTGTGCAGCTAATTCTTCCATCAATGAGACAATAAAATAGCGAAGATTACATACGTGCTGAGTGATGGACATACTTGACCAAGCTGGGAGGGATGTAATTTATACAACAGCACAAGTGCTGAGAGATGTTGACTGCCCAGGTGACAGGCTGCAGTGGTGAAACGGTTCTTTTTTCCCTCTGGACGGCTCCCCAGAGCTCAGTGACAAATGACTGCACTGAGTTACATAGTAGGAGAAAATCTACTAATCAAGCTAAAATCATAGGTTACTTGAAAACTTTGTCTGTCTGGATGTTCCTGCAGTAGCTGTGTGTGTCCTTAGTCTCCATAGTGGCCTGGGACTGCCTCTTATCTTTGTTCTGTTTGCGTCAGGGGTGGAGCAGCACAACAGGGTCCCTGGGTTGTTTCATCTTTGGTGCAGGAGTCCCCTCATTGCATCTCTCTTGCAAAGGGGCAACGTGTAACACCCATAGACTGACTGAAGCTGGTTACCCAGGGGGATTGTGCCATTTGCAAATGAAAAGTAATGCCTGGTAGATTTATCCCCCTGATAAGCAAGACTGACAAACTGGTCCCAACAGATGAGAAGGCTGAGGTACTCAGCTGCTTTTTTTGCCTCATTCTTCACTGTCAGTCTGTCTTCCCACACCTCTCAACTTGATGGACCATGATACAGGGACTGATCCAAGGGCTGGAGCACCTCTCCTGTGAAGACTGAGAGAGTTAGGGTTGGTCAGAAGAAAAGGCTCCAGGGACACCTCATTGTGGCCTCTCACAACTTAAATGGGGTTTATAAGATTGATGGTTACAAACTTTTCAGCCCTGCTGTTGCTATAGATCAAGGGCTAATGGCTTGAAACTAAAAGGTAGACTTAGACTAGATATAAAGAAGAAAATGTTTACTGTGAGGGTTTTGAGGTACTGGCACAACTTGCCCAGAGAAGTTGGGGTTACCCCATCCTTGGATGTGTTCAAGGCAAGGCTGGATAGGGCCCTGATCTGTGTGGTCTAGCTAAAGATGTCTCTGCTCATTTGAGGGGGTGTGGACTACAGAGCCTTTAAAGGTCCCTTCCAACCCAAATTACTCTATAACATTTCATTTGGTAGACTTAGACACGCTTCACTGTTTTGAAATGAGACCTAGATATGGCTGGATTAATTTAGTTACAGGTTCCTGTTCTGGCTTTTGTTTTTGCAGTCAGTGGTTGGTTTGTTGGTTTTTATCAAACATTGGCTTTATTTTTACCAGTCTTGTTGTTTTACTTAGTTTGCTAGCTTCTGGCAGCAGGAACATCTAATTGCTCTGGTCGTACAGGACCTTGTGTGGAAGCGCTCTGAGCATTACAAATAATATTAACAGAAAAAACATGTTGAATCCTTTATTCCATCCCTGCAGATAAATATTTCGAAATCTCTTGTTTGTTAGTAAAACTATCCCAGTGTATACACTTACGGGAAGGAGCTTGGCCATTTTGTTATGTGTGCATTATATCCTTTTTCCGTGATTGTTGAAAATGAATGTTTCCCTGGGAAAGATTCAGGAGATGAGACTATTTAGTAGGGGAAAAAATCTGGTCTTTGGACTACTTAGAGGTTAGTTGAGAAGGCAAGCAGGAAAAACTCAGATAAATACTGAGTCCACGGTAAGCCATGCTTTGAAAAGGTCTTGTTGACATGGTGGTAGTTGGTACTGTAAGGACTCTGTGGTAGATTTAGTCTGAAATGAAGTATTTTGCTGCTTTTCTTTTTTCATGGAAATACAGGAAAGCATACTGCTTCAAATTTTGTTTTCATGGAAATCACAAATAGGCTGCTCTTATTATCAGAGAGAGAAAACGGCCCAAGATTTGCATCTAGATTTCACCTCCACAGCAAGAAAATACCAGATCTTCACAGAGCAGCCAAGGAAGCTACACCCCTCTCACCTATAATTTTATCAGAAAAACTGTATCCCAAACCAGGATTAGTGGTGGAAAAGGAGAGAGTTCTTCCAGAAAGGTGTTTGCAGCAGACAGTTGCCAGATAGCTTGATGTAGTGGGCAGTTGGTTCAGGAACTGTAAGACTGGGATTGCAGGTGTGACTGAGGTTACTGAGTTTGTGCAGGGGCAGGAATCACTGAGCAGTAACCTCATATCTTTGTGAAGTTTACAGCATGTTGTTGGAACCACATACAAGCACACTACCCAAAAGAGCTGCTGAAGTTCCCCATGTGGCACGTATGACCGCTGTGGTCACCTTTTGAAAAGGGAAGGGGTTAAAAAGACAGGTGGATATGTTTTGAGTCAGGCTGCACATGATGGCAGCAAATTGCAGAGTGTTGCAGCATCAGGAAGCTTGGAATGCAAGGGAGGTGACACCAAAGGCTTCAGGTTACAAACTGCAGGGAGGTGACTTGAATGTTGAGGACAAAAGGAAAGTTAGACAAGTCCCACAGGAAGATGTGGTAAACCTTGGGGAGTTCTGACTCCCTGGGCGGAAAGAATAAACTGGATTAAGAATTAGTATGAAGGACTAAAGTACGCAGATATGTGGAGAAAGAACTGGCACGTAAAACGTTTTGTCAGCCAAAACTAGCATCATCCTTCTTCAGTCATGTGAAGACAGTAGGTTATGCATTGGATTTTGTTGAAGGTGTTCAGGCTACTTGTGTGAAAGTAGATGGACAGATGCTGTAATATTGCTCAGTGAGGGGACTGGAGAGAGACCACATGTGACTGGTTAAGGCTACTCTAGTTTACCACATGTCTTCAATTTATTGCTACTTTCTATGAGAAAATGTACAAAGGAAGAAAACAACAAGCAAGGTGAGCTGGATTGACTACTAACTGCAGATTGATTGTGAAGTTTATTGGTTGTTTCCTCAATGGTGCCAAATCAGCACCTGATGTAGAAACAGTCAGTGGTTTGAAGAAAGTTCTAATTAAAACCAGGGTGGAATTGAGCGTTTACAGAGGTTCAGTGCATAAGTAGTCTTTTTCCGCTTGGACAATGGCAGTACAAAGGAATGATCCTATTGCCAAGGCAACATATTTTACAGTGCATAACTTCATGAAAAGGAATGAGGAGGTGAAGTTGTTTCCAGCACCATAGCTTGCAAAGCTGAAAATAAAGATCTGCTTATGCTGAAATTGCCAAACATTTTGTATCTTGAACCATTTTTTGAGACGGCTGTTGTTTCCTGGGCACTTTATTTTATGCCACCAGTTGGCTCCCTGCCTCCCTAGAAGGAAGAGCGAGTTTAGAATAGATACCGCAGAAAGCACATGAAAAGTGAGAACTTAATTCAGGAAAAGCATAAACTTAGATTAAATATATGGATAAGGTATATAATGGATATGGATAAAAATTAAATACATGAAGAAAACTATGTGTATTGTAGTTCTCACCTGTAAAAAGGAGTCTTATTTCTCTTGATTATGTAGCAGTTCTATCCTTTCTGTCATGCCTTTTGGTTTTAAACTGTGAACATTGTTGGTCAGGAACCATAATTTTCATCCTACTGTTTAACTCACTGCACATGCTATGTAAGGTATTGAATAGAGACAACCTCTGGCCAGCAGAGTTTGCTTTCTGGAAGATAAATTGAGGAAGAAAGTGTAAAGTAGGAAGCTAGTAAGTAGGAAGCAGTGGAGCTACTTGCAGGACTGGTTTTCAATTACTTTCAACTGAAGTCAAATTCTACTGTATCTAATGTATTTAGGAAATTTTTCATATAATACCTGTTATCTTGTGAGTGTCTGAAACATTATTACTAGCAGCTCCTAAAAAAACCCATTTTCTTCTGGCTAGCTTCCTGGTACATCAATCTGTCTTAAATAAATCACCTGTTCTTTAATCTCAGATGCAGATGTTTCCCTGATAGTGCAGGGAGCTCTTCCCAATTTTCCAAACATCTTGTACATCAAATGTTGAACTTAGCACACACATGAGCTCTGAAAAGTGGCATTTAAAATTATCTCCTCTCATTCTGCTGATCTGCTTCTTCAAGTGCCCGGGATTATGTCTGACTTCAGAGCTATAAATAAGCTTCTGCTTCCTTCTAGCCACATGGGTCTAATGGAAGAGTATGGAGATTCTTCACAAGCAGCTGATTGCTGTTGGATTTTGGTGGGAATCCGGGTGCGAATTTCGCTAATGCTCTTTAAAATCTTCCCCCACCTGGGTATGGAAAAGGAAGAAATTATCACATTGTGCCTTTTAAGTTCCTAAGGAGATGAGTTGAACAAGTTCAGCTTGTAAGGGTGACATTTACAAAAACCTTTTCCATGTCAACCTAGCCCATATGCTATGGAAACTGACTTAACCAATAATGTCTTTTGAAGGGCCACAGCTCCCAACCCAGAACTGTGCTTCAAAAACCCCAGAGAAAGTGTCTTTTTACTGTGTCTATTACCTTGCTCAGTCTAACTGTGCAAGCTGGTGGGAAAGTGAAGCAAGCCAGTGATGATAATGAACATGTAATTTTCCTGCTTTGTCTCCTTCACATAGACACCAGTAGCTTTTCCTGGCCATCAGTGGAATGTCTTTAAAATAGTGTAGGACTTGGCCCTCCCACTCTGCAAAAGAGAATCCAGAGGGAGGTCAGTTTTCCTGTGTGTAGGGTTTCCTGGTGTAAACTCCTTGCAGCGTACTTTTGCTGAAGCGTGCAACCCTGAGCTTGTGGCTACATAAAAGGCCACCAATTTGTTTGTTCCAAGATTAGCTGGATGTAACCAAAGTTTCAGAGGTGAGGCATGACCTTCTTGGCGACCTCCCCCCACACCCTAAGTTTCACTTAATAAAAAACATTAAGGTAGGTTTGAGGCAATCTTTTAAGGTCAGTTGAACTTTCACTGGAAAATACGAGTGCTGGCAAGTATATGTAATATGTAATGCAAAATGTTTAGGGTGTGGGGAAGAAGGGTAAGGGAGCCATACCACAGTGATGAGCTTGGCTAGAAAAGAGACATGAAACAAGTTCCTTAGTGAAAACACCCTCAGAGACGGGCAAAGAATTTAGAGGGGTTGGTAGAATGATTTTGTTACCCCCAAGGGGGAAAACAGGAGATCAAAGCCCAAATTCACTTATGAATGCTTGCTTTGAAATGTATCTATAAATTATAGCATGTACTGCTGGCATCTATTGTAGCCTTTGGTATTTACTTGAGTGTATAACGTAAGATTCACATGCCCTGAGTTCTTCTATTTGTGTGTAAAAATGTATTAGTGTGTAAAGCATGTTGGCAAAGGCAACATTTTAGGTTCCCAAGTTCCCTAGCTGTGTTTTTGCTTCTCCCCTTTTTTCCATGGTCTTTGTGCCTCGCCCCTGTGATCATGAGTCCCAACTACCAGCTCACTAGCTAGCGGGGAATTCCTTGAGGGGTTGCTGGTAGGTTTTAGAGCTCTCCCTGATTCCTTGCCACCTCTTAGTGTTAAGGTGCCTGTGGTGGCTGTTATCTTCTTGGTCAGGGCAGAATGGGATGTTGCTCCCAGAGGAATCCACATCTGTTACCCCTCAGTCAGCAAAGTAGCTGCTGAGGCATGTCACCCTTTGCTTTTAACTCCTGCGTCAGTCTCTCCATTTCATAGCTCATCTGGAGGAGCAAGAGACCTGACTTCTTGGCACGGCAGAGCGGTACCAACAGGCTGTCCTAAGCTTTGTGCTCCAGGCTTTCTTTCTTGTGAGTCTACAGTTTAAAGTGTTGCATTATAGACACCTCATTTGCTTTGCTGCCCAACAGAGATTATGTCGGGGTTTTGGCACAATTGGATTAAAGTACCAGACCTGGATAACTTCCATTGGCATTTCAGGAGATTTGCTGTAAGGCAAACCTGTGACATTCATACCTTCCTAAGCTTGCACAAGTAGGGCGAGAGCTGCAGTTGAGGTCTTGACCTCAGTTACTTAAGCCCCTTTCTCCCAGGAGCGTTCATCACTTTAATCACAGAGTCCTAAATAATCAGTGGGTAGCCTGTAATTAGGGGGTTGTGTCTTGGACTCCTGCTGCCTGCTCCCAGTGTGCTGAGCACTGCGTATTTTGATTTCCCGTTCCCCCAAAGGATGTTTGATCTCAGATTTACACTTTAGAAAATTAAGAAGGGTACGGCACCTCAGTCCCCTGGCAATCTTCCTGCTTTCAGTGGTAGGTGCCTTGCTTTGCCTGAGTATCACAGTGCTGCAGCGATTGACACACTTGATTTAAGAGTTTGATTTATAGACTGATACTCAGGCTGAAAGTCAGCAGTTCCAGGGCTGCATAAATCAGCCTGTCTCTGGGATTAATACTTCCTTATTTATAATTTCGACAGGAGATGGAATTCTTTCCCAATTCTTTACATTTCTTTCAGATGTAATCGACCACCCTGTCCTTTGGTTTAAAGCTATGTGACTTTGCCACAAATAGAGGGAGGGGAAAGTAAGCCGAGTCCAGGAATTGCTGTGCTATAAAAGCTCCATATTGTGTGCTCTTGGACTTTGCTTTCTCCCAGCTTCCTTCAAGCCCACACAAGAGATGGACTTGAGGTTTTTTTGGCTTTTTTGCCCTTCCCCCTCCCTCCATACATACACTGACCTTTTAGAAAAATAAATAAAAGATAAAGAAGGACCTGGAATGTTGCAGAATGTGTGTACATTTTGCTCTCTGTTGTTTTCTGCTGGGATTAGTTGTTTACAATGGGGGAGAGAGGGAGGGCAGAGGAAGGGAGGTCTGTGGCCTTAACTGAAATTAGTGGCATTTCAGAGTGATCTTGTTAGGTGGTCTGCAGTTTAAAGACCTAAATCCTTGTAATCCCCCCATGCCTCCTTGGCCACTACTCCTTTTGCTCTTGTTCTCTCACTTTCAAAAAAACCCACCCCAAAGTCAGGCTCTGTCTCTCAGATACAGGCATGTAGCAGACACACAGACACAGACGTAGGCGCACACTCTCTCATATGCTCCCATTTGCACATTGTACCTGTAGAACAAATTAATGCTTTAGCTACATCTGTTCCCACTACAGGACTGGGCTTGTAAAATGCTCTCTCTAGAATGCAGACACACACTGAATATTTTTATTTATTTTCTGAAAAACACCCAGCTGCCAGACTTTCAGTTTGCGATTACACTTAAAACAAATTCAAATTGAAATTTCAGCCGTAAATCAAATGCCCCAAATTAGTTCCTCTTGTGGGTTTGAACATGCTCTTTGGATTTTAAGGTCAGGAGATATCCGTTTTCACCGTGCTGAAAAGCTTAAAAATATACTACATTTTCAGGGGAAAAATAAATATGGTTTGCATTATAAAGGAGTACATCAATGTGCGCATATGCGCACACACACCAGAGCTGGTGAAGCTGGATGCTGTCAGAGCACCTTTGAGGGCTAATAGCACCTAATTGTTATGGGAGGTGGGAACTGTGGTGGCAGTTTAGCCAAGGAGACTACAGCAGTGCCCTGAGATGTGATATTTACCCTGTAAGAGAATAAAAGTTTATTCCTTACTCTTCAACTTGAAAAAATAGTAAAAATTAAATAAACACACAAAATACTTCCCTTGGCAGGCTTTATAACTTTTTTTTTTAAAAAGGAAAAAAAAGGCATTTACAAGTGGTTTCAAAATGGCTGTGTTACATCTGTCAGCGGGTAAAGGGAACACCCACAAATTGTGTTTTTATCTCTTGAAGTTTTGTTCCACTTGAGCAATAAAAGCCGGATTTGCTGCTGGTTTGTGTGATTGGGGTAATCTGAGAGTTGAGTATGGCTTTAAAACTTCTGCAGTTGGTTGGGTTTATAAGTTTTAAGAAACTCCTGGGGTGGTAGAGTTCTTGGGTTTTGTTTTACCCTGGCACCAGGGAAGGGTTGATTTGCAAGCACCTGGCACAGACAAGTTCATCTTGGTTCCCTGGCCTGTCCCTCCCAACAAATGGTTTGGCAGGAACCCCCATTATCTTTGATGTTAATATCATCAGCAGTTTCTTGGTTACAATGCTATTCTTTCTTGGGAAGTTGAAAGCCTATCCCCAAGTAGGCTCTGAACACACATTCAGTATTCTCCAGCCTTAACTCCAGACTGACAGTTTAAATCCCCTCTCTTTTGGGGAATATTCTCCTGCATGAGGGTACTGCTGAGAGGTGTAGTGCACTCACAGCTGCTCTCATGCTCAGGAGAAGTGATAGATGGTGGGAACCTAAAAGTTTGCAGGGGAAAGCTTTCATCTGACTGGCTCAAAGCAGCGGAGGAGGAGGTATTCTGTATTGCATGTTTTGGATGGGAGCCATTTTAGGTTGAAATTAGCAACTTCTCCCATTCCCTTCATTAGTCCTGTTGAAAGCCAAGTCAGGATGGCAGTGGTGGGTAGTCCTGCTTCCACTGATTCCTTCCCTAGCCTGGCATAAATGCCAAGTTGCTCTTGCTCTCAGCAGCTGCTGTTGCACAGGACGATGGCCTGAGCCGCTGTGCGGGCACACAAGGCTATTGGAAAGGAAGCAGATTGTGACAGTGTGAGAGCAAAGACAGGCAGGGGTCTGCTGTGTATCTTTGCCGCTTTTTATCTTATTAACATGTTAGTAAAAACCTTGCCAAGGCAACCTGAGCTGGTTGCTTGTAGAATAATTGCTCATATTGCCTCCTTATAGGTCAGCAGAGGGGGAGTTTAAGTGAGTTAAAAGAATAATTGTTCAGAGGGGACAGTCTGTTCAAGGGGGGTAGTAACTGCGAACCACTGCAACTGAGGTCCAGTTTTATTGCTTTTACTCCTGCAGAATTAATGGTGGTTTCATGGGGCAGATGGTTTCTGCTCTGACTCGCACAAGCAACAGAATTGTAATATGTTTAATGATAAATTCTTTTACTAGATAATAGGGATGTATGAGCAGGAAAATACTATGAATTAATTTTGGGATCAGCAGTCTGGAACAAGGATCAATGTTTCTCACTTCTGAGGACCTCAGCTGACTAGTGCTCCATTCAATACAGAATTGAGGCTCGGGGCTTTGACCTGATATGAAAACCCCTCTGTTAGTTCAGACTCCAGGCTAACAGTTCTGTCCATAAGCCACCCTGATTGTGCACTGCAGCTGTATTTCACTAGTGCAGAGAGTAGTGGTGATGCCTGTAACCAAGGTGGGGAATGGCTGCAGGTCATTAAACTGTGCAAATCGCTGTGCAGAAAGTCACTGAAGTAAAAAATGTCTGGTTTTGACAGAGATCAGTTGTGCCAATATTCACAGTTATTGTAATAATTGTTAGCAGAAATACCGGGGAGCAGATATGAGATGCTATGGTTTACAGTAGGATTAATATTGGGGTAATCTGGGGGAGCAGATTACCCGCATCTCTCCAGGGTTATAGATGTCGCCTATACCTTCTTCCCAATCAGCTGGTTTTGATGTGTATTAGACTTAGTATTTTTAGATACATCTTAGCTGTGTTTTCTGTCCTTCAATGACTCCTATCTACCTTTGCACACATGAAAATAAGGAAAGAAATAATTTGATTCATAGCTGTTTTCTTCTCTGTAGCTTTGAAAGAAATTACATTTAATGCTATTTAACACTACTGATCTTGCTGAGGGAACAGCATTTCAGGACACATCACAGATACTAGTAAAGATTGATAAGTTCCAGCTTACTGGAAGAAGGCGCTCAGAGCAATGCAGTAACTCAGAATCTGTTAGCAGAGAAGTTACAAACCCAGCAGTTGGACTCCTTTCCTCTCTGGACAGTTGGATTGGCAGATTTGAAAGCTGATTATTACAGATTCTAGTACATTTTGGCATAAGGTGGCTTTTGCTGAAGTTACATCCTGTGTAGCATTTCAGAGTTAGTAATGTCAAAGGCAACGTGAGCATGAAGATACTGAAGGCAGGTAGAGTATGTCTAGTGTGGGTTTCATTGGTTTAGTACTGCAGAATAATCATGTTTGGGTGCTTGAATGTAAGATGAGCAAAGCCAACCAGCTGAGTTATTAATCTGCCCCTTTTCTCCCCCTTTTCTTAGTGCCTGGCAAGCTGGAATGTATAAAAGTGCTCAGCAAAATTTGCAGGGAAAGACTGGGCTGCTGCTCGTGTTTTAGCTGGGGAGCTGAGCAGAGAAGCCACCCCTGCAGTTACCCAGACTTTCTGTGGAAAATACAAGACTTGATCCAGGTCCCAAGTCTTTATTTATTCAGTTAAGTATTTATTCTGTTGAGGAAATTTAGAGGAAAGCTGTTCTAACAGGAGGTAAAACTGCAAACTCTTTTTTGCAAACCCCTTCTGACACCTGGTATTTAAGTTTTTCCATCAGCTGGGTGTGAGGATCAAGAGAAGAATGGAGTTTTTGAGAAAAACTGAACCTACTTACAGGATCATGTCACAGAGTCATTAGATATTCCAGTGGATACCTTTGTTTTGTACCTGTCATTTAAATTATTTTCTTGCTTTGCTTGTGTTGATATTGTAGGTGCAGTCTTCAGGGCAGTGTTATTTGTCATAATGCTGTGATAGAGAAGGGTGCAGACATCAAGGACTGTTTGATTGGAAGTGATCAGAGGCTGGAAGCCAAAGGTAAGTACAAAAGCTGTATTTACTGTGCGTTTGTAATAATTTTCAGAACTTTTTCCTTGAGATTTTATTCTTGTTTCTTCATGAAGTGCCAATAAACTGTGGCAGTTCTAAGTGGTGTGTCCTATAATATCGGGATGTGTTTTTCATGGAAAGTACAGCTACTTGGCATAAGCTCAGGGACTTGCTGCTCCAAAGTTGGCAGCAAAGCTCTGTTGTTCTTATAAAGAACAAGATTGGGTGCTGAGACAGTCTTTTCCCAGAGACCACAATTAGATCAGCCTGAGGTTGTCCTCAGCAGAAGGAGCCATTATTTTGACTAGTAATCTTTGTCAATGACAGGGGTGAAGCAGGAAAATTATTGATCACACTAACATCCTTCTCTGTAGGTGCCCTCAACCCACAGTGCCAGTATGCTCCCATTCACTTTGTCCCAAGCAAAAGCTCCAGGTGGAACATCACACTGGGAGCTGCTGTGCTCCATATGAAATACAAGGGCAGCTACATTCAGATCTACTTTACTGCCAGAAAGTGCTGTTTTGGGGCTTCAGAAAGGATGCAGCTACGTGGCCCTCATTTATACAAAGTTCAGCCATCCAGTGGGAGTGCACATGGTGAGGGCTCGGTGGTAACCGCATGAGTGGAACTGTTGATTTCCTGCCCTAAGAGATAATGGGCAGGAAATGGCTGTTTCAGTGACTGCATCCCAAGCAGAGGTTTTTTAATGAATATTTATGGTTGGGGTTTGGCAGATCCCTGCCCCAGTGTGTGGACTAGGGACAAAAGTGAGTTCCTTTGCAGGCTCCATGTGAAGTTACTTAGTCAGATCAGGATTTATTTGCTTGCTTTGTCTTTGTGGGTGGATTCCCAATTCTAAGTGTCTTGATACAGAGCAGGGTTTGAACTTAATGTAGTATTAGCATAACCTATTGTCAGCTTTGCATATGGCAAATTTTCCTTTAAATTGAAACTAAAAGTAAAGAGGGCTCATGAAATCCAAGTATTGATCTTGTCAAGTCTCTGATACTGTGAGTAACACAGTGAGTTCGCTGTGGTCTTGGTCTCTGTGTGACTGTGTCTACTCATAGCTTTGCCCATCACATTAGTCTGAGTAAGTGTCCCTTGTGGGGTTCACTGCCTCCTATCATATAATTATTTAGGTTGGGAAAGTCCTTCTCATATCATCAAGTCCAACTGTAAACTTTATGCTGCCAAGTCTACCATTAACCATGTCCCTAAGTGCCACATCTACACATCTTCATCAATCACCTGGAGAGATGAATTGGGTCACATTTGTTAACCTGCAGTGTGAACTATGAGGACACATGGTGTAGATTTAGGTAATATTTTGGGAAATAGGAATATATTTGATTTCTTTAGTAGCTGATACCAAACAGAAATATCACCCTTTGACCTTGCTCGCAACTGCTTCAGAAGTATCTTCCAGGGCACTGATCCTACCCTGGTTGATTGTAATATAAAAACTGGCCTTTCTTCTTGATTGTCCTTGTCATCTTTGTCTGAATATTTTTCAGGGTCTGTAGAGATGTATTTGCAGGGAGAGTACCAGAGCTGTACCCATGATTCATTTGCCTATTCCTGAGACTCTACTGCTCCCCTTCCCAAAGCTTAAATGCCCTTCTTGAGTTAACTAGAGGCTGGGGGCCCTCTAGTTAAACTGTTTAGAAATGTATCATTGACATTAGCAGAGACATATTCAGGTATATTATAAATACATCATTATGCTGAGCAAGAAAAAATAATAAAGCCTCAGTTTATTTTGCTGCCTCAGTTTCCTAACCATTCTAGAATTTCTTCGGGCTGGGGTCAGGTTTGCCTCGGTGGTCTGGGATCTGTCTGTGAAGTTCATGACTTACTTCCTGCACTGTGGAGCCTTTCCAGCCCAGCCATGTCTCTTCTGACCTTGGCTGGTCCCGTAGTAAACTGGGTCTTCTCTTTTTCGCTGTGAAAGCATGCCATGACTTCCTTTCCCCTGCCCAAGACTTCCTGTATCTTGTGCCAATCTTTTGGTGTGGCCCTGTAAGTCTGTTTCCATATTGCCCCTTTCATCAAGGCTTTGGCTGTGTTTTTCTGTTTGGTAAATTTTCCTTCTTCAAACTTGAGCTTCCATGGCCAGGTTAAGAAAAAATGTAGTTCTCTTGGGTAGGAGCCATCTTTTCTTGCAAGCTGATCACCCTTCAGCAGACATAAGCAGTAGCTGCTGGCTGCTGACCCTAGTCTGGGGGTTACACACTCCAGTTTCTGGGAGTAGAAACCTTCTCAGAAAAACTGCATACACCTTCCCAGAAACATTAAAAAAATTAAAATACAGCAGTCCCTTATTCCAGAGCATTAGCCAGGATTCATCAAAGGTAGAAATATCCCTGAATCATCCTACACAGCCCCAAGCTGATCCCACAGTTGACTTTGCTGCAGAACTGGCTGTGTGCTCGCTGCTCTACTATATGAGTCCTGCCCACACTGCCCAGACAGCTCGGGGTACAAGAGCTCTTTGAGCTGGTGATGCACTGACCTCCTTTCATGAAATGAATTCCAGTCCCATGCAAGAAAGATGGCAGGAGAACAGCTACCACAAATGATAGGCAAACGTAACTTAAACCATCTCTCATCCTTCTCCTTCTGCAGAATAATATGGGCATATTTAGGGTGGTCCAAATGGTACAGCTGGGAGTAATGGGATTGAATTAAACACAATTTAGGTTGGCTATCTGGAACATTTTCCTAACGATGTGGTCTGGTAGGCTGTGGGATAATCTCCCTGGGGATATGGTGGGAGACCTCATCACTTAATAATGGGCTTGGCAAATTTTTGGACACCTAAATAGAGGGAATACTCCAACACTGGTTACTGGGGTAGATCAGAGGCAGCCTGTTACTTTCAAATTAAGAAGAAAATTGGAGACACAGGAGTGCAGGTAGCTCAGCAGTGTCATCCTGGTCCTGTATTGACTTCAGCCCTGTCACAGCACTGGCCAGAGACAGTATTTTTAAATGTCTCTGGTGAAGCCAAGGTATGGCGTTTTGTTTAACTTCTGGATTTGCAAGCCATGCCTCCTGACAGCCTTACTGTTTTCCTACTGCTTTTATTACCGTGCCTTGGAAGCATCCACTTTCCTTCCTCTTTGATACTGTAAGGAATTTGCTAGCAGAGAATTAACAGATGGGCTTTGTGAAAGCTTCCTCACCAGGTAGCAGTTTGAAAGACATGTTGGTACCTAAGAAAAAGGCAGTAAGGCAGTAGTTATTAGAGCAATAGGAAATGGCAGACAGCATTCTGAAAGAACATAATTGCACAGAGTATTCAATCACTGTTTCGAAGACAGTTATTAGGATTATACTGCAGCCTTTTTGATAAACCTGGTTTTAAAGAGCTCAAAAGCAGCATGTGCTCAGTGAAGTGGGACTAGAGCGAGAGAATGCTAATGATGGGCCAGTCAGGGAGTCAGATGAGTCTGGAGTCACTAAGTGCAGCTCCCAAAGGAGTCTCTCAGCCAGATTCAGCAGGGAGAACATTATACATCTGGTATAGGTTAGCCAGGAACAGGCGTATATGGTAAAGCAGCCTAACCCTTCTTTAAGGTAAAGCAGTCTAACCTTTCTTCAAAGCAGCACCAGGAACAGAGACAGTAAACACTCATACAAAGTACAGAACTAGCAAAATTGATATAAAATTCACCACCTTATCCCTTGCTTTCACCTCTGTTGTCATTGGGGCGGGGATGTTTTATTTGCATATTTATTTTTGCTTCCAGCATCAGCCACGGGGCCCCAACTTGATCACCTATGTCCTACCTGATACTGACTCCTACTTCACAGCTCTCCACTGTGGCTTTGTCCCAGCACCAGGCTCATCCCAGTCCCAGCCTTCTCTTGGTTTTTTCTCCTGGTCTTTCTCCCATAAAGGCTTTTGGTTTTCTCTCTTACTCGGTTATTCCCAGACACTTACCTGACTCCTCCTCTGGTCTGACCATAGCTGCTGTTTCCAATCCCCTTGCCTAACAGTCCCATGCTCCATTTTTCATCTGGCACTCATTCCCTGACTGCTTTCAGTTGGACTGCATCCCTTTCCATCATGCCTGGGTAGGCTCATACTGGGCACAGGAGGGGAGTGGTTCTGTGCAGAGTGCTCCATTGGTCCATACAGCTTGGAGGAAGCCTTGCCTTCCTCCTGCACTTCCATGGTCAAGAGTGTTCACTGCAGACACTCTCTAGAGCTTTTAACTGCCCTCCTGAGAACATGTGCAAACTTGAGATTTTTTTCAAAGACTTATCACATAGCCAAAATTGTGTGGTTTCTCACAAGAAGAGAAAAAGATGCATATCCAGTAAGGACTGGCTCCCATTTCCAATCATTTTCCAAGTCCTGTTCCAAGCTTGGAGTCCTAGGACTTCTCAATGAAACGGAGTAAAATTGTTTTATTTATGAGGGCCAAAGAGCACATTTTACTCTAATGTCATCCTCTGAAGGCAGGTACATTTTATGAAACCTCCACATGTGAATGGGTGCCTACTTGTGAGGAGGCTTCACCTGAGACAAGATTTAGCAGGATAGGGACAGAAAGGAACCAAGAGACTTTCTGGTGCTCTTGCTGCATTCAAGTAGAGGCGAGCATCTGCTCTTGCAAGATGTTGAGTACCTCCTGGTGCAGTCTTCAGGAACTGAAAACACTTAGCACGACACAGGGTCGGGATCAAAAAGCATGCTGCTGTGCAGATGGGAGTTATGAAAGCTCATGAAGAACAGACACAGACTAAACAGTGCACACATGTATATTGTGCACGGGGGTGCAAAATGAGCTGGAGGTGATGTAGGAATGGTGTGAATTTATAGCAAAACTGAGAGATCCGTAAGATTTCTTGCTAAAGTAGTTTAACTACTGAGTGTCCATGAGAAAGATATTGTTGGCAGTTAAAACAGGCATCTCTTAAATAGTTGACATTTTTGTTTCAGTGACTATGCAGTGACTACATTGCTAACTAATCCTAATAAGCCTCCTTTCCAAGTTATATAAAAATGGTTTATGAGTTCTGGCCTTAGCAGTGGCATAAAACTTCACTAGAATATCCATCCAGCGATGCTTTGTCCTCCCCTCTGCTGCTGGGGACTGTCACACTTGTGCATACTGTCATTCCCAGCCGGGGAAGTTCAGGCTTCCTGAGTGAGCAGGTTAAATTTGCTGCCACATTCGCAGCATGCCGAATGTGAAGTCTACCCATAAGGCAGCAGTTCATAACCTTGCAGAAATATTTTTGCATGCTCCACACAGAGAAAATAACCACTTCTGCTCTGCTAGAGCTCAGCCACATGAAAGAGCCAGGAAGAACACCCCAATGGATGATGAGAAAGGAAGAGGGGCTTGTGTCCAGTGCTGCAGGCAAATATGGCACCTCTGCCATCATAGCAGGAAGTTAAGATGTGGACAGTCAGACTGTTGTTTTGACATCCCTGCTTGCATATGCTGTGAGGTGGCAATACCCCACAGGAGCACAATGATTGATACAGTCCGGTCCCTTCTTGCACACTTTGCTAGGGCTCTGTCCCAAGATGAGGACTTCAAGCATGTCCCCCTTCTCAAGGAGCTTGCTGTCTTAGGCACATCCCCAGCTCTCAGTCTCTTTTTTCCTTTACTAACCTTTCTTCTAAGACCCTGACTGATCACATTCCCATATATCTCTCTCTTGTTCCTTCACTCCCTCAATCTGTCTGCTCCAAGCCACAGTAAAGTCATCTCTCTTCGGGCACTGAATTCACTGTTACCTTTACGCTCTCAAGACACATTTATTCCCCAGAAGGGTTTGAGAGCAAAGGGATTAATACTGGTTGAACTATGAGAAAAGCCTCAGCTGAACCATGGGGCCACCAGCACTGAGAGCTGGTGGTTGTTGGATGTAAGGCAGAAGTAAGATCTCTACTGCCTGCCTGTTCTGTGCGCTGCAGGCCCCAGCTGTGGGCCAGAGTTGATCTGCTTGAAGCTACCACCAGCCCCTGGGGTGAGCTGCATATCCCACCCTGGGAGCAGCTGGAACACTCGGCTCATGAGCATCATCATTGCTGGGGACCCATGGGCACAGCTTATGGCTGCACAGTGGGGCTGACCTGGCATTTGGGAGAAATTCTGAAACATTCCTGGCCTTTGGAGCCACAGTGTGGTCACCCTGGTCTCCAGTGATCATGTAAGTAAAGCTTGGCTGAGGAAAGAACAGGCCTTGACTGGAAAGTCCCACTGCTCTGTAAACACAAACAAATCAGCCCCCATCACCTGCTTCCCTTCTTTATCTGTACATGTAATTTAAAACACCCTCCAGCCTCCCAAAGTCAAGCTTCAGCTGCTTCCCATCCCCTTAAGCCCCTTTAGTTCCTCTCCCCCCCTCAACCTGGCTGCTTTTCCAGAGCCAACCATCACTGCAGAGACAAGTTGCTCTTCTCTCCCACTCTCTGATCCTTTCTGTCCTGGGTGAATGTGGTGGGAACCACCCACAGCGTGTTTTCGTGCATGCGTTTCTGCAGCCACCCCTCCCCCCCGCCTAGTTTTTAAGTTAAACTATCTCTTGCTTTAAAGAGAGCAAATACACAGCAGTGGCTTTCATCACTGCTGTATAATAGAGCAGTAATTCTGTGCCAGGGACTGTTTTCTATTTTATTTTAAAGGGTTTATAAAACAGTGTATGTAATTGAGTGAGTAAACTGAACGTTTTCTGGAGCCCCTGAGGGCTGAAACTTCGTGGTGGTCCTGGGCCTAGGCCCTAACCCTTTTTTTTCCTCTCTTTTTTTTTTTCCTCCCTTTCCCCTCCTTCCCCTCCTCCTTTACAACCCAGCGTTGCCACCAGCAGCAGCAGCAGCAATCTGTCTGGGGCTAATTGAGCAAACAACAAGGAGATGCTTTCACATGGCTTTTAAAGGAATGCTCCGGCATCCCCTTTCTGTGAGAGGCTTGGCAGGAACCTGCCAGGAAGGCTGGGGAGCACTGGGTCCCCGGCCCCCAGCCTGCTGGTGGGGTTTGTGCTGGGCTGCGCAGTCATTTCCGCCCCTCTGTTTATTTGCATTACAATTTGTTTTTAGACAAGCACCAAAAGCTGCTCTGCTCTCTAGCTCGCCTTGTGCGTATGTTTTTAAGGGGCTAGTGTACAGTATGTGTAAACAAATGTCTTCCCAAGCAGGAACGCATATATAACGAGTGACAGGTTTTTGATTTACACTCAGTAAAGTCTCCGTGGACACTCAGTTCAAGCACCCAGGCTGACTTCAGGCTGGGCTGCGTCAGCAAGTTGAAGCAAAGTACTAATCAGGAGGTTGAATGTGTTGATCAGCTCTGGATTTGCTTAGCACCAGATGCTCCCAATCTGAGAAGATCTAGTTGAACATGATTTAAGGTTGAAGAGTCCAGCTCTTAAGGCTTTCTGAAAGTCCTTTCTCTAATCCCTCTTCTTTCTCTGTGGGCTGAATGCATCTGTAACCCTGCCAGTGTCAGATAAAAGGCAGCCTGGTAAGAAATCCCTAATGGGGAGCTGGGGAAGGAGAAAGGGAGCTGAACAGCGAAGCATGTGAGGTACTTCTCCCTCCTCCCCCAGAGTTTCAGGCAGAGTTTCTGCAGGAACTGAGCTTGCTAGTACCAGCCAGAGCCACTGGCAACTGGCAGCCACGTCTGATAATGAAACGCTATCCGCAGCTCAGCTCTCTGGCACACACACTGGAGTCTGAGTTCCCTTCGCTTCTCAAGGAGGGCTTTGGGAATGGAAGAGGGAAGCAGGGTGAATCCTTATCTGCCTATCGCATCCCTTCAGGGTGCGGAATAGGGCTTTGTTTCTAGCAAAACCATTCCCTTTATCGCTTAAAAACTTTCTTGCAGATTTTAGACAGGCAGATTCATGTGTTTTCTTTAAGCCTTTACAAGAAGAAATGGGTTTGGTGATTTCATGTGAGTCTGAGGTAGCAGTGACATACCAGGCAGGCCGTGTGTGCCCACTTCAGGGAATCTGGGCCACATGGATCAAGGAGGAGATGAAACAAGCAGAGGGATGAGAGATGAGGGAATGCAGGCTCCAATTTCCCATGTGGCTATGGCTGCTTAAGATCCCTAAACTCATTGCTGCCTTGGTTTTCCCATCTGTAAAACAGGAATGCTCTTACTCACCCATTCTCAAAAAGCATTTTGAATTCATCAGGTATAAAATACAAGATACCATAAGGCTGCAAGCATGTCAGTGCAAAATACAAATAGTTGGTACCACCTCTTCAGCAAGGTATGTGACAGAACCCATCCCAAATCTGCACATTTAGGACCGTGGAGGACGCTGTCTGAAATGGAGCAAGAAGCTCCATATTAAAAAGTATTGCTACAGATAATCTATATATAGAACCATAAATTGACATGGCTCTCTACAAGCCTAGATGAAGGCATGTTTAATCTGCAGAGGCATAACGTAATGACTCTCACTGGATAGTAGCCAGGGTCTTATTCACATCATAGAAATCAACATGATAGGTAGTCTGCTTGGAGGAGGTTCAGGAATGGAGTCACAGGAGTTGCTACAGGGCCTGTTTGAGATATATTGGGAAAGTTGTTGGGGTGAGGAATGTTACAGCAAGAAATGCTGCAGGTTGGATTTGAGGTACCTTGGCAAAGCTGTGTGGGGTCCAGGACAGGAGGAGAGAGGCGCTGAAGGGTGGACTTCAGGCTATTGGCAGAGCTGTGCTGAAGAAGTTGTGTGGTGCTACCTACATCATGCTTGCACCTGGCATTTGTACAGTCAGCCCCTCATTTTCCTGAGCACTGCATCCACCTCTGCTCATCCTGCTCAAAATGCTGGAGATTGAGCTCCAGGATGTTAGTGTGAGGCACCAGGATTAATTATCTGTTGATGATAAATACCCTCAGCAAAGAGCTCAATGTCTGAATCTGGTGCTGCAGGTGAGAAGCAGCCACTTGATCTCCTCATTTTAGCCTTCATGAAGGGTCTCTGAAAGGAAGTGGTGTGGCTCACCCATTCTGTCCCTCAGGCTGAGGAGACTGCATATGATCCATATGATTGTGGGGTTGAGGTTGTAGTGAGAAATTATCTTGCCACAGTCCAAAACTCCTTGAAGTTTATAGAGCAGAATTTGATCAAACCTTTACTGGAGCAATGGTTTCATGGTACAAAGGTTGTACTGTGAATTTTAAACCAAGAGAAACATCATGTTGGCTCAGTCAATTTGGGGATCGCCAGAAATTTCTTCCTTTAGCCAACGGTGGCATATTTGTTGTTTTGCAGCAGTCTTGCAAAATCCACTCCCCTGAGGGGAGGAGTTTTAGGTGGGAAAATAAAATATAGCTCATCATTTCCACCATCCTTGGCTATCTACCCCCACTACTGTGTAAGGTGTGGGAGACACCAGAGCCTCCATTGGTGTATCCCAGCACCACACAGGCCTTGACACTTTATCCCAGGCTCCAGAGCCAATTGCTATTCCTAATTGCAGGAGGTAAGATGAAGAGCCTGGGGGCATGGGACATACCACCTGAGCTCCACCTGAATAGGTGTCCAGCTCCTGGAGAGCAGTTTAGATTCACCACCTCCCCCACAGTACCCTGAGGACACCCACTTTGAGCACACCAGCTTTGTGTCGTGCTCTGAGGCCACATGCTTTTGGGTTTTTTAGGCACTGGGCTTTCAGTTGCATGTTTTTATTATTTTGGCTTTAGATCCCTTATTTGCAGTCCTTCCCTGACAAGCTGCTTTTGCATTTTAAAGGGAAGGCTCTTTCAGTACAGTGCATTAACAGTGCTGGGGCAGGGACTGGCACATTAATGTGTCCACTGGGGCTGTGCAAAGCTCCTGGGAACACGCAAAGGAGTGACCTTGCAGAAATTGCCTCTCCAACAAATGTGCTCCACAGGAGGGTCAGGTTTAAATGTTAAAAAAAACAAACAAACAAACAAACAAAAAAAACCCAAAAAAAGAAACCTCTTGTTTTTAAGTTGCTGGGGCTGAGTTGAGATTGCTGAGAGGATCTCACACTGTCTCAGTGATGGCCCCTGGTGCTGAGCAGCCCCTCTCCTCCCCAAGCAGTTTGGGGCAGACAGTGCTCTTTAGGGCCAGGGTAGATTACTGATCTTTAATTTTATGTCCAGTTTCCATGTTGGATGTTGATGGTTCCTTGCCTTGACCTAGGTATACACCTGTCAGTAGCAGCTGTGACTTCCGCAGGGCCTCTCTTGTTTATTAGTGACACATACATGTGAAAACTCTCATTAGAGAAATCTCCTGATGTTTAGTCAGTTGTTTAGGCTTTCACCATGTGTGTGGGATACTGTCGGAGAGACCCTGGAGTCCAGCAAATCTCTGTTTGAGTTACCCAGAATCTGCTTTTCTCATTTGTTTTAAAGTTGCAGATTTGAAAAATGCAAGGTCTGAAGCTCTGCTGCAAAACTCAATTGCTCTTCTTTTCCTCCCTCTCTCTTTTCAGCCAAACATGTTAATGAAGTCATTGTGGGCACTGAACAGCTGATGGAGATATAACCCGAGTGGTTTTAAAGATGATTTTATGGAAGCCAGCAGCAGAACCAGATGTTCAAGCATCGTAAGATCATCCATACAGATCAGGACTGGCATGGTTTACCCTGTCATTGCGCCTTTCCTGTTGAGCTTTATATTTATGTCTTAATAAAGAAGTATTTGCAGAGCGGAGTGTCCGTCAGCCCCTCCCCCCTCATTGGGATGCGCGCGGGTTTGTGCTGGGTTATATCGGTTCCTGCGCACCCGGCCAATGCACTGTACTTTTCCAGCAGAAGGGAGAGCGGGGACCACACAGACTGTGCCCACTCCAAAGAATGACTTAGCCGCCCTCCCTGCGGTGTAAACCACGTCCCTGCAGTCCTGCACCACTGTCCCTGAGCCTGGGAGAAACTACTCGGGATGCTGCTTGTGCATCTCATCAACGCAGCAGGCAGACAGCGAGAACAGCAGCGGTGCCGGCTGCTCTTTGCAGCCTGGCGGCTTCGCCAGCCTCCTCCTCCTCCTCCTCCTTCTCCTCCTCCTCACTGTCTCTCATGATGCTGCTGCACAGGACAGAAGTGTTTAATCTGTGCCTCTTCTCCTCTGTAATGGAGTCGAGGAGTTTGGCACCCATTTCCATCATGGCTGAGTTTGGTCTGATACTTTGAAATCCTGCCCAAGAGCAAGTATGTGAGGGCTGGTGGAGTGTGAAGGAGGTGCGGGGTGTAAGCAGTGGGTACTCCCTACCTTATTTTGATGGTTCTTCCTGTCAGTCCACTGTTCCTAATCCCAGACAGGAGGTCCCTTCCCACACTTGGATGATCTGTGGATGACTGTACCTATGTCTCTGAGATGAGTCGCGCGTGCTAATGTGAAAGGCACAGCCTTGTGGTCAGGGCTTGTGCCAGGATTGTAAACCACCTGGATGGGATTGAAACACAAGCTGTTCTTTAATGTTTATAAATTGGACACAAGTTCCTACCTAAAAGCTGTTTATTAGAATGTAGTAGGCTTGAACAGGGCATTTATCTGCCCCTGGCAGTTTGACATCCAGAGGTGCTTACAGCAACTGGCAGGGATGGTATTTCATTGACTGATGTGATAAATGTTAAATGTTCATGGGCATCAGTGACCCCTGAGGAGAGTTACCATTTCCTAGTTAATTTGACAGGAGAGAGATTATAATCCAGACATTCCCTGAGTTTCATAAACAAAATCCTTCCTCTAAAGGACCAGATTGGAATGGAAACTATGGGTAAGGATGAGCTTCAAGGCCTCTGACAAGCTGCAGAGAGAAGAAACGCACTGCAGTTCAGCTCCAGCTTTGTACTGGAGGTTTTGCCTCACATATGTGCGCAAACATGTTCCTAAGGTACGAAGCCTTTTTCATCCAAGGATCGCAGAGGCTTTACAAAGGTTAATTAAAGAGAGTTCTTGTCTCTGTGTGCGGCAAGGGAGAGAGGCTCCATTTTGGGTGTGTAGAAACAGAAGCAGAGTGGAGTGTAATTACCTGGCTTTGCATTTTACCAGAAGGCTGGCAAAGCCACAAGAGGTTTACAGGGACTTTGACTCACAGTCCTTTTGCTGAAACACAAAGCCTTCTCCCCCTCTGTTTTTAGGATACATCTTAACTTCTGAAAAGTCCACATCGCTGTTCAGCAGCTACAGCTTTACCTCCTTGTGCCTTAATTATATGGTGAAGTCTCAGTCCTTTTGTTTAGCTAATTTAAGAAGAGGGTGGGGGGCTCTTTACTGTGTCGGTTAGAATTTAGCATTAATTTAGTGTTCTCTGACACTTGAAAACCTGGCCGGGATTTGAGGCATTTT
Organism: Pardalotus punctatus; assembly: GCA_013400915.1. Taxonomy (NCBI): domain Eukaryota; kingdom Metazoa; phylum Chordata; class Aves; order Passeriformes; family Pardalotidae; genus Pardalotus; species Pardalotus punctatus. Next base: position 11,070 of record VZTX01020690.1, on the reverse strand, counting down.
CTTTTCTTTTTTGCCTTTTACGACCTGCAGGTGTTTGGTGTGAGATAAAAGTAGATCCCAAAGTGAGATTTCACAGCACAAATTATCAAAGTGAAGATTCACTCTTGATGTAGTCTACGTGTGTGGCAGTAATTACGAAAAATAGTTCGGGATAATAGGGCCTTCAGGAATCCCAAGGCGGGCACTGGGAGGTTAACCCTTCCTCATCTAACCTGGCCTCCACAGTGCTGTCATCATCAGGTGAGCATATGATGGGTTGGGTCAGGCAACTTCACAAACCGAATGATGTTACAATCGTTGAGAAAACTGGGGAGACGACTGAGGGCATGGAGTTCTGTTCCAGGTAGTTTTGGATGTGACTGTTTGGTCCCAGGTCATAGAGACCTTCAGGAAGATGTTACTGGTACAGGCTGCTCACCAGATTTGAGGAATGGGGCACCTCTCAGACACGAATAAGAAGTTCTGTCACACCCAGGCAGCTGAGCATCACAGCCCATGCCCATCATGGTGTTACTGACATCACGGTGGCGCTTTACAGGCAACACTTCTCTAAAAGAGATGGAAGTTACCGAGCTCTGTAGGTGCTGACTCTTTATGGACAGACTTGTCCTGAACACTTACTTCCTTGGCAGATGTTCCGCTGGGGTTCTTGCGGTGGCTTGTCACGTGCTGAATCTTCATGGGGTAAAGCAGAGGTTTGCCATGATGGCCAGCAGGACCACTGGCTTGTGGTTTTCCCTGAGCAGTGTCTTGCCAGCTGCTCCCAAAAGGCTTTTCCTGTGACCAGGGCAGCAGGGTAGTGTGGGTGCAGAGCAGTGTGTGTGCACACCTAGCCACACTTCTTCCTGTGGGTCCTGACCCCCTGGCACACCATGACAGGGGAGCCTGAAGCTCTGCCCCCTCAGTGTGGCTCCCATGAGAGCTGGGTGTGACCGGCAGCAGCTCTGCAGCCAGGTCCTTGCCAGGATTTTTGCAGCCAAGCCTATTTGTAAGACACAGATTTGGGAAGAGCATTTGTTGGGCAGTTGCAGACCCCCAGAGCTGTGGCTCGCCTCCCTCAGCCATTTGTGTTTGCTTTTGTAGGTGACTGTTGGGATCTCTCAGGAAGCAGCAGCTCATCTGATCCCTTCTGCAGTCAAACCAAAGCAGATGCCTCCTATCTTCCTGGCAGCCCTGGACCAGAACCACATGAGGTGAAGGCAAACAGCCAGCCATTCCCAGGGGTGGTGGGCTTGCCACCCCCGTGGTGTTCAAATGGACACAAAACCTTTGCACCCAGCTCTTATCTTGCTTTTAGGACAATATTTTGGCTTGTAGGAAGGAAGGGGAGAGCAGAACCTTAGCAGTCATATAGTCTCAGGTAGGCAGGCCTGGCCCCCCTCATCACCTATCCAGCTGATGCTGTGTGTGCAGCCCTAGCAATAGGACTCTCCTGAACCCCTTAGGGCTGGGATCACAAGGACTTGGCAGTGTTTTACTGCCTTCAGTCTCCAAGGTAATTGTGCAGAGCCATGTTGCTCCTGCTGGCTTCCTTGCTGGCTTCCTTGCTGGTTTCTGCACCCCACTGTCCTTCCTCTGGCTGCCCGGAAAGAGTGCTTTTCACCATGTCCCTGCCCACCCTTTGGACTTTGCTGGTCCAGAGACTGGAATTTTCCTAATAAAACCCCACAGGTCTGAGGAATTCCACTGTTTTCCGTAGGTGTCTTACTGTCTTCATGCTGTCCCAAGTCCCCAGTGAGGGCTGTTAGTGGCTGCTGTGGTCCTGTCCCTGCCTGATGTCTTGTGAGGGGCAGAGAAAGATCAAGCCCCACGTGGGGCTCACAGAGGAGCTGCCTGTGCTGGCAGCAGTGGTGTGACAGATGCACGTTGCCCAGTGTGTGGTGTAATCCAGCCCTGGGACACCCCAGTGCCGCCTTTCCATCACACACAGCCTCTCCTGTGGCCTTTGGTCACCTGTTTTAAAGGACTTACTATTGCAGCGGGCAGTTGGGGCTGGGGCCTTTGGCATTGCATGCTGCCAACTGTGCCCCAACCCAGCCCATCCTAGTGCCACGGGGGAGTGCAGAGTACAGGGCCCTTCTCACTGGCAACCTGCAGAGTTAATTTGAGATTAACTCTCTGGAGCATGTGGAGATTCCCTCATCAGCACCCAGCACCTCTGCAGCAGCCTGCCCACCGAGGCTTGCTCCCTCTCAGCCTGGAGGCTGATTCCTGGATCCTGTTGGTTTTCACTCCATCTCCCAGGAGCCAAGGTCCACAGCCGCGCCTGTGCCTCCCAGACGGGCCGGCAGACGGGAACTTCCTTCCAGGTCCTATAGACAGACATTTTATATACATTAAAATACGTGTGTATATAAATATGGAAAGCAAGAGCTTGGGAGAACTTGAGTCTAAATAAACTTGTATGTTTTAGGCTTTTAAAATGCTAATGTTGAATTTCAGGGGATGGGGGACAGCAAGGGGATTGTTGGACTGAGGACCAAGACAGCTGATGAGCTTGGATCAGTGCCTTTACAATTCAAGGAAAAATGGGATAGTTTGGGAAGGGAAAAGGGATTTTCTTGTTTTTGTTTTTAGTAGAAAATAAAAGAAGCTGCCTTCTTATTTGCCTCCCTCCCCCAGCACCGGAGCAGCGAGCGACTGGTGTTGTATGCATAAGCTATTCCTTTGTGCAACATCTAAATGGTTAATTGTGTTTGAGGAAGATGTACGGGCGAATGGAGGGACCACCCAGCAAGAGACAGACAAGAAAGAGCGATCTCTGAAATGTTTAACCAGAGAGAGAGCAAAGTTGTTTAAAAATATTTAATTTACAACATTCCACACTGCTGATTATAAATCGGCCGTCCAAAAACACTGCTGCGTGCAGGGAGGGATCCAGGCAGCATGAAACAAATTCTTGTGATTGTTTTTCCTATCTTCCTCCCTCCTTTCCTTGGGGAGTTTAACCCTGTGGCAGGATGCGGGTTGCCCCAGGCAGGGAAGGCATCACTGTTCCCCAGGACTACGGTCTCTGGTGCGAACACCTGCGCCTGGGGCCGGGGTGCAGCCTCCTGCTGGTGCTATGAGAGTTGGAGGGGATGGTGAGGAGCAACCAACCAGCAATGCTGGCAGCGGTGATGGGCATGTTCGAGATGGGCAGTGGGTAACGGCCCCGCAGCCCCTGCTCTCTGATGTCCACTGCAGCACCAGGGTTTCTCAAAGCATCCAGCTGTGCTCCCAGTCAAGGAAAGCTATGAATCCCCTGGTTGAAAGACTTGAGGAGGCAAACCTGGCCAGTCTGTGCCACCCATGAGAGGTTGCTCACCATGGTGATGATGGTGCCTGCTCTTTGGGTTGGCAACTCAGCTTTGTCACGCAGCCATTTCCAGCAGCGCCAGGAAGGACCCAAACCCTCACAGGGTCACTGAGCAACAGCAACATCTTCCCCTGCTTGGGCCTTTCTGCAAAGGGGGTGGTTGGTGCTGGATGCTGGGAAGAAGGGATTTGGCCGCAGTCTGCTTGCAGCCAACGCTGATCCACAGCTGGCTTTGACACACTTGGCCCTCCCAGCCATGCTCCCCCCTGCAAGGGGATGGGACTGCTCTGTGAGGAGTCCAGCCTGCTCTGGATGGTGGCCAGACTATCCACCCCATCACCTGGAGATGACTCCTCGATGCTCTCACCATGATGTCCTTTCCAATCTTCATAGCCCCTATTCTTCCTGCAACAAGAGAGTTCCGGGAGAGGAGGCTCCTGGGAATGTCCCCAGGAGACCGGACAGGTGAAGGATGCACATGGTGGGGGTCTGCCCCTTATTCCCCAGCCAGCGCCAACCCTGTCATTATCCACCCTCATGGCCGTTGCCTGTGGGGTTGGAGAGCCACTGTGCCTGGAGGGTGCTGGGGAAGGAAGGAGAGGCACAGCCCCTGGCTGGTGACCCCACTCTGCAGAAAGGATCAGAGTGGAGCTGAGGGACAGGAGGGATGCAAGAGGAACCAGGATCCAAAAGCAGTGGCTGCTTTCACTACAGATCCCTCCTTGGAATCCTTTTGTAGATGCCACCTTGGAGAGCAAAAGCCAGGGTGCTTTCACATGCGTGTTGCCCCCGGACCCTGGCCGTGTAGCTCGGGAGCCCAGTCAGCAGGGAGGGCAGGGGTCTCACCTGTTCCCAGTCTCCTGGCAAGAAGGGGGCACGGCGAGGACTGCAGGGCACTTTGCCGGGGATTGCCACACATTTCCTAACCTCTCATCAGCCAGGAAGCCTTGCTGGCCACCTGGACGCTTCCTCGCGTGCAGCGAGGGCCTGTGACAGCCCGAGGAGCCGGGGTGGGGTTGGCTGCTTGCCCCGGTGGCGAGCTCGGCTCTCAGTGGCTGCACCGCTCCGGGCCCTGCCAGCCCCAGCCGGTGCCGGGAGCGAGAGCGGAGACAAAAGAGCTTGTGTCCGCCTGCCAGCAGCCGGCCCCGCCGAGCGGCCGCCCGCCCAATTAAACCGTGCCCGCTTCCCATGCGGCAGGGGCGCCCGGCGGGCTCGCTGGCCCCCTCCCACCACCCACCGGCCCCAGGGGACCACCACCCTGTGGGGCCTCCCCTGCTTCCCTGCAGGCGCCAGCGCTTCCGCAGCCCTTGTCCAGCATGAATACGCTCCCTTGGTCCCCCAGCGAGGGCACCTCCACCGGCTCGTGCTGAGGAAGGCTCGCCCCATCCCCAAACATCTCCTGTTCCCCCAGCTTTTCCCGCACCTCGGGGCTCGCAGCACCCGCCAGCGCAGGTAATGGAGTACTGAGCATCCCTCCCTGCCCCCAAGGGTTGGATCAGGATGAGACCTGGCAGCAGCAAACTCTGCCGCGGCGGGAGCATCCCCACACCCCGTCCCGACCCACCGGCCCGGTGTCACATCCACTTAGTTGGCTCCGAAAATCCCTTGCCCTGACACCTTGTTAAATACCCACCAGGGGTCACAGTTCCTGGGATTCTTTTTCCTGCTTTTCCTTTACCCCGCTGAGACGTTTCGGTTGGCAGGAGTTCTCCCCCCGCTATTAGGTATCTTTCGGGGAACAAGAAACCTAGATCACTTACAAATTAATTTGGAGTTAAACCTACAGAAAATGAGAAACATGCTGCTTTGCAGGAGAGAGTGCTTGGCCAGCGATCAAGAAAAATACATCCAAACCGCCCGATGCGGCGGCTCGGCCGCGGCCGAGAATGGGGGCTGCGCTCTCAAGGTAGCCGGCAGCTATATTCGGGTGCACCTTAATGGAGCTGACGCCTTTCCTCCCAGTTAAAAGGGAGAAAAAGAGAGTGCCAGCTTCCCAGCATGTGGGGGGACGTGGGGAAGGCTGGAATGGGGTGCAGCACTGCAGCACGGGGGGGTCTGCCTGTTCCAACACCTTTGCCAGCGGGATGGGGACCAGCCACCCCATGGCACGTGGACACCTTTGCACCAGCGTTTCCCCATCACTGCATCCTCGGGGCCACAGCAGCTTGTGCCCGGGCTGGTTCCCGCGGCGGGGGAGGGTGCCACGTCCCCTCATCCCACGGCGCCTTGTGCCAGCCCGCTGGCCAGCAAGGTGCCGTTGGACGAGGGAATGCTGAGCGATGCAAAGGATCCTGAGCCCTTTGGCAGGCGGGTGGGAGCAGCCCCCTGTGCCAGGCACTCCCGGAGGGTCACGGGTGCGCGTTTGGCCGCCACCGCCCATTGTGTCTGCGGCGCGAGCGGCTGTGCCGGGAGGGGGCCGTGCGGGGGAGGCCGGGGCGGCGGAAGAGCAGTGATAAGATAAAAGGTCTGCTTTCCCATGCCGAGGAGCCGGGGGGGGGAACGCGGGGCGAGCGGCGAGGCCACCCAGGTTTCAAGCACTCGGCCTCGGCGCCTGACCCCGGCACATTCAGAGAGCACTTCCTAAATTTGTCTCCTGTGTTCCTGACTCACAAGCAATTTCCTCACCCATAAAACGGCGTCGGCATGAAAGGACTGGCCGGGACACCAATTACTTGTCACCGTTTTACCACCCCGCTGCTCACCAGTTTGCAGCCCCCGGCAGTGCCTGGCCAAGATCTGCCCCCTCCTCATGGAGCCCCTCTGCCCAGGAGGACATGGCAGTCGCATCTCCTATTCCGGAAGGTGCAGCACAGCAGAGGGATCCCCAATGCCCTGCACCTGACAAATCCCCAGGCAGAACCATCCCGTGTCTCCCGTGCTCCTGGCCATCCCGAAGGAATCACCCAGCCCAGCCTGCAATCAGGGAGATACCGACCATCCCCAGGCCCCTCAGCCCTGCAGTGGTGCCATCCCTGTGCTGGTACTGGTATTAAAGATGCTCCTATGTGTCTACATGGGGGGAAGCAAGGCTCCGTCATCACAACCGTGGTGGCACCGTGCTCAGTGGTCAGGGCACAGCCAGTGGCCCTGACACAGAGCCCATGGATCCATGCTGGCACAGTGCATTGCCATCTGAGTGTCTCTGTGCCCTGCCTTGTCCCTGCTCCCTGTGCATCTGTGCCATCTCATCTGTCTGTCCCTGGTCCCCAGTGCCATGCCTGGTGCTGTCACATCCCCAGCTGTTTCTGTGCTCAGGGGATGTGGAGGGGGACAGACTGGTGCAGAAGGACAGGGAGCTGTTGGGGGTCTCAGAAGGGTCTGAGCACAGCCAGGACTCCTGGGAAGCCCCCATCTGCATCCTGGGACTGGGGAGATGCTGTGCAGCTGCGGCTGCAGCCCGACCTTCCCCAGCACAAATTCCCCACTGTCCCCACAGAAAATCACTCCAGCTCCGTGCCGGCAGTGGGAGAGGTTTGCCCAGGACCTGGCGAGCACCACAGCGGCTGCTAAACGGGTTTTATGGTGGGATTTAGGGACTTTTCTGCTGGGTAATTGATTTGCCCAGGCAGTAAAAGATCAAGGCAGGGGTTCAGACAGTGGCTCCCAGCATCTGCCCACTGAGCAGGCCAGGGCATGGGTGGCTTGGGGCATGGCCAGGGCCAGTGGTTCCCAATGCCACAATGCACAGCTTGGGGTGCCATGGCCCCACAGCGATGGTGTGGGTGCTACAGTTCTATCCAGGAGCTCCCTTGCAGCACACCCCCGCTCATGCATCCTCGCATCCCCCTCCCCAACCCCACCACAAAACAGCCCCCAAAGGAGACAAAAGGGGCTGTTTGGGGACCTGCCACCTGCTAGTCCCCATCCTACAATACCGCAGTAAAGAGGCACCAAACAAAGGCCTTAAAATCCTAAAGGGGCCCATTCATTAGGGTGACAAAGGGGGAAAGAACTACATTATCATAATTAATCCTGGTGCTGGCGGTGGGTGGCAGGGCTCTCTGTCTTCCAAGGTGGTGTGGGGACGGCCGGTGTCACCACGTCCACACACTATTGTGCGCCGTGGCCTTGCGGGGCTTAGGCGGGTTTTAAGCTCTGTAAACACCACAGGACCCCCGCCATGGCTACCAGGGATGCCGTCCTTCCCCCCAGCCCCTCCCCAGCCCCGGCTGTTTGTCTTCTTGATGCAGACCCCCCCAAAATCCCAGGGCTGGGATGGGTCCATGGTGCCCCCTCAGTGCACCTGCCCCCGAGACTGCTGGGGAGTGGGGAAGAGCTTGGAGCCCGAGGTCCTGCTGGCGGTGCTGGTATGGGGGCTTGCTGTCCGTACTCCATGTCATATTTCCCATGGAGAGTTACACCAGGTGTGATGTGGCAGGGACTGCTCGCCTCCTCCTCCTCCTTGGAGATGGGGTGTTATCCCTTCCCTGCTATCTTACCCCTGTCTGGGGGGACAAGGTGGACTCTGACCTGTGGAGCAGCTGTTGGTTGTTCCCTGCTGTTTGGGAGGTGCAGGGAAACTGAGGCATGGTGTGGCACACAGAGATGCATGGGGCGTTTAAGGGATGTTAACACCCTGTCTTCAATCCCTTCTGGTGGACGCTGCCTCCCTTCTCCATCCCTTGGGACACAGCATCCCTTGGGACACACGTGTACTGGCTGAGGAAGCAGTGGGGCAGGGGACACACTGACCCTACCTGTCCATCTGTGGGGCCCTCCCTGCACCCCCAGCTCTCCAGCCACCCCGATGGGGTCCCAGTACTGGGTGCTGTGCGGCCCTGGGGTCCCTGAGAGCCTGCACCTGGCTCCGGGCCGTGGCCAGTGCGCTGTGCTGGTGGTTGGGAGAGCACCATCTGGTTTCCAACTAACAAACGCCCGGCTCTGGCTCCCGGCAGAGGAGTTGCTGCTCTGGCGGCGGCTGTTTACAGCGTGCTGAGGCTCTGGCATGTCCCTGCCAAGTCCCCTCTGCTTCTCCCCCCGGCCACGGGGCTCTGGGGCTGCATGGTGGCCATGCAAAGCCTGGTTCCACGCCCCAGTCTCTGCCCAGTCTCTGCTTGCCCGGAGGATGCTGCTGCCCGCCGAGGCTGTTGTCCTGGGCTGCCCTTCCTGAGGAGTGCTCGCTGTGGCGGGGCTCCCGCCACGGGGATTTTCCCATCCCCTTTGCTCAACGGGGTGGGTCACGCAGTGTGGTGACAGGGGACAGGGTGGACTCCCTGGACACTCCGTCCTCTCTGTGGGCGCCCTGCGCTTCCCAGCTCCCACCGCATCCTGCCAGCTCACCCCGGCATCTCCCTGCGGCGGGGGCGAGGGGCCAGGGGCGAGGGTGGGCAGAGCCCCGGGTGGCCCCTGCGCGGGGCTCCCGCCTCGCACCCTCGGCTCCCGCAGCCACCAGTGCCACAGAGACACCGCGCAGGGTGGGGGCTGCGCGGAGCCATTTGCCTTTAATTGAATTTATTTGTTACAACCCCAAACAATGTAAAGCAGGCTTCTCCCAGGCTCCAGCTGCCTGCCTGCCCATTAAAATACCATCTAGAACAGCAAATCCCCCTCCCGCCTTGATATAAAACAGCCGGTCAGCAAGAAGCGGCAAGAGAAGTCTCCCTGCGTGCGAACCGAGCCCCTGCTCCCCATCCTGCTCTCCCAAGGCCAGTGGCCTGCAGGGCTCCCAGTCCCCGTCCGGGTGGCTCCGGGGGAAATAAGTACCCTGCAGGGAGACCCAAAGCCCATCTCTGTGGCGTCAGGGCAGGGCAGGCTGAGCCTCGTCCTCCCCACAGGCGTTTTCCAGTTGGGTTTTCAATCCTCATTGGCGTGGCAGGGTCTGGCCCTGTCATTGGTATTTTCACTCCCGCTGCAAATCTTGGGATCCCCAAACCAGCTGCCCTCCTGCCAAGCCCTATGGCCTCTTGCTTGGGGTGCAAATCACCACACTGTGATGGTGCTGCCAGGGCACACAGGTCCTGGGGGACAGCTGGCTCCTGGGGACCACAGTGGCAGTGGGTGAGCAGTGAAACAGGGGTGCATGGTGTGCTGGAGGCAGGGGTGCCAGGGGTGATCCTGTCCTGCATGGTGCTCCTGTGGCACAGCACCCTGGTGCCAACATGTGTAAGCCAGGATGGGGTCATGGAAGCTGGTCCTGCAGCATTGGGCACCCATGTCCTTGGGAAACCCTTGATACCCTGGGATGGGGCAAATCCAGTTTATCTCCAGGCCTAGAGTATGTCTCCATGGACCGTTCCATGACTTTTCCAAGGACATTGGTGACATTTTCTGGGGTGCAGGGCAGCAGTGGGAGAGCCCCAGGTGGAAAGCAATGATGACAAATAGGGAGCTGATGGCGAACATGGGGCAGGGGAACCAGCCATAATGGAAAGGAGGACGCCAACTTACTTTTTAAATATTAAGTTGATAAAAAGCTGCAGCTGCCCAGCAGTAGTGCGGGTCCACTGGGAAAGGGAATGGTGGAGCTGTTAATAGCAATCAGGCAGCAGAAGTGCTGAATAGCCGTTTCCCTTCTGTATTTGGGGACACGCCAGATGCTACAGGCCTATCGCTGGACGAGGGAGAAACCCTTTACGTGCCGCTAAGGCCCAGGAGAGCTCAGCAGCAGCAGGCCAGGCTGGCAGGGGCCGTGACTGGGGGGCACGAAGGAACTACCCCAGGAACTCCATTTATTTATTGGGGTTTCCCCATTTTTGGCCAGTAAGGAAACACCAGGTTGAACATCACCGACATTGCTCCAAGGGAGTGGTGGCAGGGGGAATTGCACATGTGTTGGGTGCTGCTCCATGTTGGTTTACTGACCTACCTGGATGCCCTCAGCAGCTCCTTGGGGCACCTTTTCTAGTGGGTGCAGCACCAGGTCTATCCAATAAAGACCTGAGAAGGGAGTGAAATAAGCAGAGAAACAATCTTAACCACTCCACAAATTATTGGTGGCATTTACCCATGGCTCTTTTGCCCTTCCTGTGCCCCATGGATGGGATTTCTATGCCCCCCTGCCTCCAATTCTGGGGTGTTTGGCTTGGCTCCCCATGGCAGGGGATGGGGCAGTGCTTGTGGGTACACCCAAGAAGTGGAGTGTCTTCCTGTCCCCCACTATGACCTGGAGGAATATCTGGCCTTTGGGGAGGGCAGCTGGCATTGGGGGTGGGTGGGCACCTGGTTTTTC
>VZTX01020687.1:44885-73312 GCA_013400915.1 Pardalotus punctatus | reverse complement strand
AAATTCCACACCCCTCCACCTCCGACAAGAGCATGAGTGGAAGAAGACAGACTGAACTCTGTAATCAGGTAGAGATCTCACGCCCTGATGAGCTTGCAGCACACATGTACTAATGCTGTTAATGCACTGGTCAACCATTCGTAAGCAGAGAGAAGCAGGTGTTACTGGCAAAGGGCGTCTGTGCTGTTTGGTTTCACAAGAGGTATGATTAGAGAAGGTACTTGAAGGAGGACAGAATAATCACTTGACATTCAAAAATGAAAGGCAAAACCAAGCAGAGGGTTTGGTGTATCGTTATGAAAAGTACATTTATGTGTATTCATTTGAAGAAGATAAACGTATAGAACCAGACAATGGATTTTTTTTTCTTTGAAACTTCAGTAAAAATAAAGTAGTAACAAAAAGATTAGCATGGGGTTATAGAACATCAGTTTTATATAAGCCCTGTAGCTTCTTTCAAAAGGAGTACAAACCACAAAAGCATTTTATTATTTATAAAAAGGAGGTAAGAAACTTTCCATTTTTCTGTGTTACTGGTATACATTTTTGTGTGTGCGTAGTTTGTTAGATAATGTAAGTGTAATAACGTTTTATATGATTCTCCTAAACACACAATTAAAGTACATTAGTACTTGCATACTAGTTTATTATTAAGTGTAAAAATTTAAGAACTCTATGTTAATGGAACATAAAATTTGAGACTTTAGTTACACATAAGTTAGGAAATTCAGATGGGTGGTTCCCATAGAACCTAGCTCTTCCTCTGTGTTACTCATTTCAGTAGAACCTCTCATTACTTGATTGCACTATACATTGTATCATGCAATGTCACTATAAAATTTCATCATTATATAACCGAGAGTGGACCTTGTCTTCACTCAACACTTTATAACTTTAATACTTCTGTTGCACAGAGAACAAACTGATGCTTAAATGAATCAGGCTCATGTCTAAACATTTTCTGCTCTTTTGGGGGACCTCCATAAATTTGGCTGGGTTCTTTGGAATCACAGAATGACTATAAGTAAGAAAGCAGTTGAGCACAATAGCAAACAGTTCCTTTGTAATTGGCTATTATCTGCCTTACCACATAAATACGTGGCTTCTGTGAAAAGAGAAAAAATAATTTTTAATTTGTGGCTAAAAATTCATTCCATCCAGATGTAGAAAAGAAAGTAATAGTGAAAATGGAGGGCACTTGAAGATTTTTTTCTGATGGTGGAATACAATTTACCAAATTGCAAGTCTGTGGATTGTCACTAGTGGGTCTGTCAGTTAAAGAACATTGTGGTGGCTTCTAGACAGCATAAAGAATATGGGAATTTGTAGAAGTAGACATGTAATTCTGAATTTTTCTATACCATAAAATTTGATTACTGATGAAGACTCAGCTTCATTACACAAATTAAGATAGTGATTAACCTTACAATTGTTAGGTCTTTGTGGCAGAGGATATCAAAAAGAAACATAGTGAGCTGGTCTGAACCTTTTGGGAACCTCATCAACTGACCTGGTCTTTTTAATTTGGCAGCTATACTGTCAGCACTTCCAAGCCCTGGAGTGCTGTGAGAAGCAGTTGCATAGCAGATAAACCTATTAAAAAAAAAAAATAGATGAACAAACTAAATGCTAAGATGGAAAAAATAAAATAATTTCTAACCTTCTTCACTCACTCTGTTAAAGAAACACTAAAAAAAAAAAAAAAGGATAAAACTTCAGAATTAGAGACTAGATTAGGAAAAGGAAAGGCTTTTCCTCCTCAAAAACCTTCAAAATTACAATGATTTTCATTGCCTTGATAAAATCAGACCTGGGTGTTACTGCCATATTTTCTTTTGAACTTCCACAGTGACAAGTTTTGCATGAAATGAAAGTAAATAGTTGTTTGTACTTAATTTTACAGCAGTCAGCATGTCACTAAGTTAGCACTTCTTCTCTAAGATTTACAGAGTAGGACTTAGGCTAAATTGCTGGCACAGGAGATTTCAACCACAGGTTGTTTTCCTTTAGCCATTTTGTTTTTCATATGTCTTGCCTGATTTCAGGTTATTGGAGTCCAATATAATTACTTGTTTAAATGCTTGGAAGAAGTGGAGCTTGCTTAGATGCAAAATGGCTTTTTTTAAAAAAAAATAACTGAAATCTATCTTGGGGCTCTCTAGAATGCAGTGTGATATACAATTGTGTTATTTAATCCTTTTAAAAATTCCCTGAATAGTCACTAAATCTTTGAAAACTAGCTAATCTCCAGGAGGATGTGATAGGTCTGGCTGTTTGCCAGGGTTTGCAAGAGGCTATGACAGCTTAACATCATAAGAAAAATTGTTTCTAAATCACTGCAAGACTGGGTCTAAGACTCCAGAACCAGCCTCTGCTTTCAAGAGGTGACATGGAATAGAGAAGAGGGAAAAACTGACACGAAGTCCAGAGAGCTTGTGAAAAAGGATTAATCAGTTTGACATTGGTCAGTGCCAGTTTTACTTGTGCTGTATCAATTTGTGTTGTGTTGAAGCACACAAATAATGGAGGAAAAAAATGAAGGAAAAAAATTAGAGGTTTAATGTAATAGTTAATGACGTGGAGTAGAGTAAAATAAAAAGCAAGGTAAAAAGATAGGGAAGACTGTAGCCTGTATGTTGAGAAACCAGAGAGAATACTAAGATGTTCAGAGTCATCAATTCTGTTCTGAATACAATTCATTACCTTAGTGCAGAATTTAAGTATGACACTTCCAGCCTGCTCTACTCTCCAGAGGAGGACTGTGATGTATGTGTGTTCCTGTCCGTGTGTAGTCTATCAATCTGTTCTTCGGTCTTTTCCTTTACAACTTCAGTTTTTATTCAATGCCAAGCAAATCTAGTGCAAATGGAGGGGTCTCAAAGACAGTGACATTTCAACAAGTTTCACAAAAATTATATGTTCTTGTGCAAAAAAAAAAAAAAAAAACACCACAAAAAACCACAGATTACTCCCAGGAAGACTCCCCACTGAGGCAACATTGCAGCCTGAGTCCTTTACAAGATAGAGCAGCAAAGGATTAGCAGAAGGATGGGCAGGAAGAAGTCCCCAGAGACCCTGTCACAGGAGATCTCTGCATATTGCACTTTACCCCAAAATGCAATTCACAGGGAACAAGGCATTAGTTCCAGCACTCACAAAGCTAGAAGCTGTGCCTCTGAGTCCAGTATACATGGGGAGATTTCTGTTGCCTAGCCTTAACCCATGTCATTGAAATATGCTCTTGTTCTTGTTTGGGATTTGTGTAGTGTTTTGCTGATGATGGTTGGGGATTTTGTGTCCATTTATGTTTGTTTGTTTGTTTGTTTGTTTGGATTTTTTTTTTTTTTTTTGAGGTATGGTGGGCAGGAAGTAAGTGGACTGCATTACTGAGCTTGATTTGCCCCATCTGCCAATGTACCAGCTAAACACACTAGACTGATGACTTTTCAAGGGAAAGGTCTGCTTCTACTCTTTAGAGTTAATTTTGGGTGGAATATCAACATGATTTTACTAAATTTGGTCCTTGGTTTTTTTCTGGTGAAAATAGAGATTGCTTCTTTTCCTGGTGTGGCAAGCAACCTGCTTTCTAATGGTATGAAAATAATGTAAAAATAAAGACGTATGGAAATAAAAACACTTCTATGATGGGAGGGAATCCAGTCTCTATGGAGACTGTTGCAAGACATACGTGGGCTCACACTGCCTCTCCTCTTCTGAACATCTGAAAGGTACATCCCTGAACCTCTACAAACCACAGTAGCAACTCTTTCCCATGAGTGCTAAGCAATCATCTGCAGAGCTTTAGGGAACTTTGAGTATGCTGTGGACAAGATGCATCTCCCCGACACAGTCTTGTGAATGCAGCAGACAAGGATTTGGGAATGATAGGAGGGGAAAAGATTCAAAGAGGCTACAAAACATTCCTCCTGTTCTTGTCTTTCATATATCTTTTTGTCTGTCTTCTCAAAGCCCAGAGTCGAGGGTGCCATTCAGTCAAACTCACATCCACATCAGTCCTCACAGAGTCCATGCAAATCAGCAGGACTCCATCAGTGTACCAGATGAGCTCAGGAAATAGTCTCAAGTGTGCTGATCTTGGTTTCATGTCTGGACAGCTTGATCTAATCTTTGAATATTTTATATATTTAGAGGACAACTGTTTTGTACTTACATGAAAATAATGTTAGTTGAGATTACAATGGGACATTTTGCTTTTACTATATTATGTTGTATCTATTAAATCTATCAAACAGCAGCTGATTGCAAAACCCTCTTTCTAATTGGCTTGTTTCAAGTTACTAGCAGTAGATATGGTGCACAATTATGTCTGTTCTGCTAACTGAACATTTAACATATAAAAAGTAAAAGAGAGATAAGAGGGAATGGATAAAGGTGAAGGGAATCATTCAGGTTGTTCTAGCACCTTAAGTTTTTATTCCAAATGGATTATAATTTTGTTGGTGTTTCAAAAGTAGCTCATGGAATTGACCTGAAGTTTCTACAGATATGAAGCTTGAAAAGAAAGGCCTACATTGAGCCAGCCTTCCACAAATGCCTATATCTATTTCAGAGGTCTACAATGTGAAATTGGAAGGCAGATCACCTCTTAGGGTAGATCACCATCACATTGCTTAGTTGAAGAAAATGGAAGGTTCAAGGGTTTTTCCATAGTATGGAAGCAAGGTATGACGTAATAATACTTATGGGTATTAACAGCAGTAAGCTGAACATTGCCATAAAGTAAATAATTATGAAATGTACTATCCCTGAAGAAACAAAAAGCTGAGATGATATGCTACTGTTCTGAGAAGGCAAAAAGAAACCAGAGCATCCCGCACTGGCAGACAGCGCAAGTATAGCCACTTATTAACACACATTAGGTGTTATGTAATCTTTTTTGCTGTAACTGAGATTGCTTAGCTAGGTTTCAACACAGAATGGACTGCAAAATGACTTCAAAAATTTGCAGACAGCCAAGTGGACTTCAAAAAGTTTTTGAGTGAGACATTCTTGAAGCTAAATATGAGAAATCATGAAAATATTGGCTTTATGTACTATTGTTTGTACTTGAGGAATCCATACTTTCTTCTCATATTCTTTTACCTTAATATAGCCTGCAGCTGTTCTTTGGCATTCTGTAAAGGTAGATCAGTTAAAGGTAGATCAGTTAAAACCTATTTGAAGCCAGGCAACTGTTCTGAATTACAAGCTACTGATTTCATTCTGTTTTTAGGATTTTTCAACTCTGTTATCTTAGTGATGATAATCATGGCCCTGAGTGTCTATTTGAGTAGCTGAACCTGAAATCCTTTTGACTTTTCACTATGCATATGTTTTAGCAGTGCTTTTTCCTATTCATTAAAGCTTCATCCCTGTGCATTTGTAGCACTGTAAGTGTAGTCAATAAAAAGTAAACACTATGTCTAGAAGATCTTAAATGCTATTTTTTAGCCATATTATCAACTCTGTCCTCCTTCTTGTCCTATGAAAAGCATATGCTTAGGAATGACATTGCTAAAGTCATTCCTTGAATTCAATTTAGGTAATTATTCTTCTGTGAAGAAATTGATCCCTAAAATTGTTGCAGGTTTGATTTTTTTTTTTCTTTCCATTTCTTCCTCCAGTATCTGTCTTAAACAAAAAAAAACAACAACAAAAAAAAAAACCCAGTGTATTCCACTGTAAACAGTATGGATAAATATGTTAAGCCTGTTTTGTGTAAAGTAAATTGTATTCCATGTGTTTAGCTTAAACCTTTAATGCGGTGGGATATGGGGAGCACAGGGCAGCAGAGATACTAGCACAGGCACTTTGCTAGTTGCCAGATTCATTCTTTATTGACTGGTTCCAGCTTAAGGACAAAGAGATGTGTATGGTCCTTACACAGTACCCGTAATTGGAGACCTACAGCATTAGTGTGGTGGATCACTATTCACTTTCCTTCCTTAAAGCATATGTAAAACTTTTCTATGATAAGCAGTTTGTGTTTCTTTAACACTGCTGAGTCTTTTTTGCAGCCTGTGTCAAGGATTGAACTTTCCAAATTATGTATTTCAGACATTGAGAAAGAAAGGACTTAATGGCTGTGACAGTCCAGACCCTGATGCAGATGATTCAGTAGGTCACAGCCCTGAGTCTGAGGACAAGTACAGAAAAATTAATGAAGATATTGATCTAATGATCAGCAGGCAAAGATTATGTGTAAGTACTCTGAGCTCCTTTTCATTTTTTTTACTTTCTGATATTTCTCTGAACCTGGCAGGCATTGCACAAGAAAGAAAACAAAGGTTGTGAAAGCCCTGATCCTGACTCCTCTTACGCTCTCACCCCACGCACTGAAGAAAAATATAAAAAAATTAATGAAGAATTTGATAATATGATCAAGAGCCATAAAATACCTGTAAGTACCAAAGGTTAGGTGGCTGTCTGCTGATAACTGCTGCAGTAACAAACCATAACCCTTTCAGTTCTGGCTTCTTAAGGGAATAATTTCACCTAGAAAGAGGCTTTAATAGCCAAATCTATAAGTAAACACTGTGGTCAGAAAATTTCCCACAGCGTACTTTTCTTCCAAGTCTCTAACTCTGACACACAGACAAAGCCTATTATGGGTGAAACCTACAGAAGAAAGTGAAATATACATATATGCACTTTATTCACTTGATTTACAGAACTGCTTTACCACACCACTCGCCCAAATTATACCTAAAAAATAACAGTGGAAATCTTTCTTTGTGGACAGGCTAACAAATCCACAGAAAAATTTTGTGGTGATATAGAAAAAAACTACATAGAACTGAAACTCCTTTATATATAGTAGTTAGCGTGTTTTGTATGTGTAACTTCATCCCAATTGTCTCTGCCAAACTCAGTTGCAGCACTGAAGGGTTACAGCTACTTGCTCGCTGCAGAGAAACAGACTGCATGAGAGCCTAATGGCAGGATTCAGACATGTTTGTGTGTTGGGGTGATTTTACAGCTTTATCAGAGAATTTGCTTTGGCCTCATCAGCATTTCTTTAATGCTTTAACATGAGATAATTTTTTCTTAACCAAGTCAAAATTTCTAACAATCAATTATATGCCTTGCCAGATATCTAAGAGAAATAACTCTGCATGTGCTATTTGGTTTGCACAAGACATACAAAGGGTGAATACTTTGTTATTATGTTCGATATAACATTTATAAAAGCCAACAAAAAGATTATGGAGGTTTGGAGTTTATACTTCTTTAATCTTCCAAATGTCTGTGGAAGATAAAATAGGAAACCTTTATTTGCTCAGATCCAAAGAAGCATTTGAATTTGCATAGGTAACTGCTTGTTTCTAAAAGACACGAGATTATTTGAATGTGTTCATTCATCGTTCCCATATGAAGGTCGCATGGTTGTCTACCAAAAGGGTTGTCTGTATACCCAGAATGAGCGGTTTCTTCTACAGTGCTAGTCAATGGCACGTACAATATCTGACACCTAAGATGAGGATAGTTCTTACGGACACTCGGATTCTGTCTCAAGCACTCTAAGTGTTCTTTCCATTAATTCTCAGCAGAAGAATTTTTCACTAATTAAAATTTGAAGAAGTTCTCACAAAATGCCAAAAATATTTTGAAAAAAAATAAGAAGACTAAGTAATACTTTCCCAGAGACCAAAATGGCACCAAATTTGATAAAAGTAGTATTTTAAATGGCTGGTTAAGAATGCCCAATGTGTATATAGAATATCAGGGAGGAATACAGACATATAGCAACTGTTTTACCTCCCTTTTTATTCGCTTCTTTTGGAAAGCTGTTTTTCTCAGAACAAAAAGCTCTAAAGCAGTCACCATGAATTTGGTTTCTCAGGATGGAACTCAGTTTGACAAATGATGACTGCAGCATTTAGGGAGGCTGTTATAAACCGGAATGCCCTTTTTCACGTCAAAATCTCAACAAATGCCATTCCTCCATTCCTTTCCTCTTTCAAGGATAACTTTTGGCTTTTTTAAATTAAACTCACAGAATTTTCACCAAGCTACTTTTCTGCCTTAAAAATGTATTTGGGATGATCCTTCAGAACCTTTGTTTATCTCATGCTGTTTCTTTCCTAACAAAACAGGTAATTCTATAATCATCTGCACTCTTAAGACATTAAAAAAAAATCCTTGGAAAAACCTTCCTGTATTAGTGAGTTCTATCACTTTATCTCTGGAAGCACTTGGGAAAATTTTCTTTTTTATAAAACCAGGAAATTTATAAGATTTAGAAAGAACACAGTTAATCTGAGCATGGTACATCAGTTTTGTTCTCCCAAAATTAATGGAATTTCCCTGTGGTTGCTTTCATTAAATATATATTTTTTTACATCAAATATAGTCATTCTTCAGCAATTAATTGGTGATTTAGGGTATTACTTCCTACTTTTCAGGAATGTTATGAGGTGCAGTGTATTAATCTTTTTGTGAAATTACTTCAGAGATGCATCAGAGACACAGAACTGCAAAACATTTGCATTTTGTCATGTAAGACAGAATAGCCCTTCACTTAATACTTCACATGCAGAGCTCAGGGCCTGTATCCTCCATCAAGCTGCTTACCACAAAAGAAGAAATAGTAGATATTCTCCCCTAATGCAGCAGGAACTCCTTCTCTTGGCACAAGCCAAGACGTAACGGGCGAGATAGTGTTCACAATGGTCCATAATAGAAATTTGTAAGTATCTGGTTTTATACATAAATATTATACATTGTATACAATAATATCCTTAACTGGACAAAGCAGAATAACCAAATCAGGGAAAATATATTCATTTACTTGCGATCATTGAAGGTAGCAAAGAAAATTGGAGAGAAGAAGGCAAAATTTATCAAAAAGTCACCAAGTCAAGTCTCTAAATCACTACTTACAGAATATATAAAACAATGCATTGCCTGTACCTGGTCTTGTAACATAATAAAGCTGCTGTCAAATGAAAACAACATTGGCTTTTGCTTCTAACAGCTAAGCCAAATAATGTTTCCTCAGATAATTTTCTGGGGATAAGTATTTATATTGTTCTAAACCATCTGATAATAATTAGACATTTATTTGTAATTTTCATAAGAGTGATGAAAGCAGAGGAGACAGAAATAGCCCACTAGAAGGGAGCTGTAGGTATCTCTGTCTCTAAATAAATGAAGGCCTGGTTGAACAAGGGAGGTGTAAAACCAATATTTAACAGAGAATGTTTGGTCCATTAAGTTCCAAGGGTGTTGAGTGTCCAACACTTTGTTTTACATCACAAATAAAGCTTATGGAGTGTACATCTAACAGAGTGTATGCTGTACACTGGAAGTATCATTCCAGTGAGCCATCTGCCCTTTTTGGCAGCAGAGTCCAAAGGAGAAAAGACAAGGGGAGGGGGAAAAAAGGCAAAATGTGGCAAACTTTGTACACATTACAGTAAGGCCTTGTCTATGTCAGAATTAGCAAAAAAAGCAAACACACTGAGGCAGCAGCAGGTGTGCTTATCTCTAAGGTGAATTCTTTGAACAGCTCCTGGCACGCTTTTGACACCTTTTGACACCAAATAACATTCTCCCAGACAATTTCTTAGCTTAGTTTGGTTGTTAGTCCAGGCTAGGAACAATTCCCAATTGTCAGTCTATATGTAGTCATGATTTTTTTGAGGTCCAAAAGCTTAATGGTATGGACATGGATTGCTCTGTGGCCTCAGATGGCTTCAGTTCCTCCCTAGTTCCTATTAATACAGATATTACACAAGTGCATCAGAAACTTTCATGTACATCAGGCCTAGATGGAATCAATGTGACCCGTATCTTACCACCAGGAAAGAGCAGGGAATCTGCAGAAGGTTGCCATTCTTGTTGACGGATGTGTAAGACTGTAATAAAGTTAGACAAACAGAGTAAACTGTAGCTAGAGACTTAGTGTTTAATACTGATTTTTATCCAGTCAAACTTTTCTCTCTAACTTTTGACTGTGGAGACCTAAAAACTACTGTATTTCAGATATAGTTTTGTCTCGANCGGCGCGTCGCATGACCCGTGCTAGCCACGGGGGCTGCGGGCCTGGGGGGCGAGGCCCTCGCCTCTCGCTCCCCCCGCCTCATCTTCCCATTCTCTTTCCTGGCCCGCACGCCTTTCGTCGCGCGCTTCTCGGTGCCGCGGCTTAAGGCCACGATATAAAGAAAAAAAAAAAAAAAAAAAAAAAACCAAAAGGTTCACGCAGCAGTTCTGGCAAACAGATGAGAACTTGGTGACTCTCTGGTGTCAGTCCCCTCTTCACAGCAGATGAAGCAGGTGGGCTTGGTGTGCTTTCCCTCACCGTCTCGGCTTTTTCTGAGCCGTGGGGATGAAACAGAGCAGCCTGCCGCCCTTCCCACTGATCCCGGCTAACCCCTCTCCCCCGGTCTCGTATCTCGGACCAAAACCAAACCGTCCAGGTCACTTTGAAAAGCCACCGAAGGATTACTGCTGCAGCCTCTCCAAGGCCAGGGAAAGGGGAAAAAACTTCTGCCTGCGCTAACAAAAAAAACCCAAAACACCAAGCTAGCCAAGCAAAAACNTCAGTTCCTCCCTAGTTCCTATTAATACAGATATTACACAAGTGCATCAGAAACTTTCATGTACATCAGGCCTAGATGGAATCAATGTGACCCGTATCTTACCACCAGGAAAGAGCAGGGAATCTGCAGAAGGTTGCCATTCTTGTTGACGGATGTGTAAGACTGTAATAAAGTTAGACAAACAGAGTAAACTGTAGCTAGAGACTTAGTGTTTAATACTGATTTTTATCCAGTCAAACTTTTCTCTCTAACTTTTGACTGTGGAGACCTAAAAACTACTGTATTTCAGATATAGTTTTGTCTCGATTTAGAGAAAAGTTTAGGAGAAAAACAGTCTGGAGTGACTGTTTCCTCTTAAAAAAAAAAAAAAGGTCCAGCAATCCCTTTCCACCAGTAAGAAATGAATACTAGCAGACAAAAGTGGGGGAAAAAAAACATTTATTGACAAAGAGAATGCCCACACAGCACGGGAAAATGTACATGAATGCTAGATATTGAACTNCACTGATCCCGGCTAACCCCTCTCCCCCGGTCTCGTATCTCGGACCAAAACCAAACCGTCCAGGTCACTTTGAAAAGCCACCGAAGGATTACTGCTGCAGCCTCTCCAAGGCCAGGGAAAGGGGAAAAAACTTCTGCCTGCGCTAACAAAAAAAACCCAAAACACCAAGCTAGCCAAGCAAAAACCCAGACACCACAGCACTCCCGGACTCCTGGGTAGTGAGACTCAAAAAGCTTGCAGAAGAGCCCCAAGGCTCCCGCCTTACCCTGGCCCACCTTAAAGATAGAGCAACCATTTTGGGGCTTAAAGCAGACGATCAGGGAATAGACTAACCATGATAAAATCAGCCCAAGACAAGTATATATGTGCTGCAAAGCAGTGCGTAAACTGACTTTGCCCTGATAAAACTGCCTATGAAGTGCTTTCTAAGTAGCTGTAAGTAGATCCAGACAGTAGGTAAAATGATTAAAATTAGACCATTAAAACAGAAATCAAATAATTCAACTAGTTTAAAAATATATACTTTTTTAAACGACAAAATGAAAGTTAAGCAACAGTTTCAGATGATTAGGGAGATTGGGACCCCCAAGAGCAACCAAGACTGGAGCTCTTTTGTGCTGCGCTAATGTAGAAAAAGAAGAATCTGGCTCTTGAACAGGCTGGGCTGTAAACGGAAGAAGGAGCATGGTAGTGAAACCAAACAAGGTTGTTGAATTCTGGCAAGACCTTCAGTTCTGCATTTGTACCAGTGTTTTAGTTTAGATAACAGAAATCTGGATTAGGAAAAGGTGTTAAGAAAACAGAGGCGATAGTAGTCTGTACCCAGACTCAGAGAGCACTTTATAGATCCTGTGACACAGGTAAAGAAGACGTGTAAAGTGCACTTCTGTGGGTGACAGTCAATGCAACATGGACTGTCACTCACACAGGCAGGACCATGGGCTCAAAGCCATCAGGTGGAGAGAACTCCATCACAGCCCTGAATGTTGCAATAACCAGTTAACTTCATGTTGGCTTATTCATGTTTCACATCAGGCTGGAATTGGGGCTGAATCATGAGGACCTAGTTATATCCTCCTGTGAATTCACTGGTTAAACCTTTTGGAAAGGCAGGATCCAGCAGCAGCAGCCAACTTTGGGCTCCAGGAACAGTCAGGTGCTTCTAACACGGGATTTAGGAGCCTCTTGGATCCTTCTGTGGCCAGAGGAAAAAAAAGACTTCAAAACATATTATAAGCTGATAAAATGTTTCATATTATGCTATATGAAGCTATTTCTAAGGAGCCTAGACCTCAATCGTAAGGATGCAGATTACATGTAGATTCTTAACATTTGTAGATTAGAATACGTAGACAATGAGGATTTCCAAAATACCTCTTCTTCCTTTCTCACCTTTACTTAAATCAATCAGCTCTATAAGAAACACAGCCCTTGGAATGCACTTCAGCTTCTCAG
Organism: Pardalotus punctatus; assembly: GCA_013400915.1. Classification (NCBI taxonomy): domain Eukaryota; kingdom Metazoa; phylum Chordata; class Aves; order Passeriformes; family Pardalotidae; genus Pardalotus; species Pardalotus punctatus. Next base: position 60,811 of record VZTX01020687.1, on the reverse strand, counting down.
CAAAGGGAAGCAAATTCCCATGTGCTTCCTTCCCCATGGTGGGGAGTAATGCCAGCAGGTCCATCCACTCAACTATTGTTGTTATGGCCATGTCTCACAAAAAACAGGCCACAGGCTATGTAGTGGCTATCAGAGATAAATTATCACTTTGAAATTATTCCCATGGCATTTGTGTAATGTATCCTTAACCCTGAAAATCTTGCTCTGTGTTTCAGTGGTTAGGCAAAATTTTGTGTTTTAGTGTTTTTGCTCTGTGTTTTAGTGGTTAGAGCAAAATTTTCCCTAGAGGGGACCAAGAAGGAAAAAAAAACAGCTTAAGAGATAACTGTAATTTTATGGACAGTGCATAGGGCATAGCCAACAGCTCCAGACAGAGAAGAGACATGGGTGGCACAAGGTCAAGGTGCCTCAGTTGCCTGACAAGCAAATGATATGTCCATGTACTCCCTCTAGGTCGTTGAAGACATAGCAGTTGGCATAGCTGCCAACAAAAAAGCTTAAACCTCTGGTTTCCTCTCCTGGAATAGGTTACCAGGCTTTAAATAATTTTCTTGATGTGTTCAAGCTCTTGAAGCCTGTAAGATTCCTAAATTGCAAATTGAGAGGTACTTAGTTAGCATTCAGTTATTGAATATTTAAAATGCTGTCATGTAATTCTGAAAAGGTTTTTCTGATCAAAAAAGCAAGAAATTAATTATTTTAAAAACAAGTAAATTATATATGGATGTCTAATGTTGTCATAATTTCTATAGAAATTCAAGCAACTGCTATCCAAGAAAACTCCAACCAAGAAACTCACTCAAGGAAACCTGAACTGAGCTTTCTAAGAGCATAATGAGATAGTGCATCTCCTCACACTCTCTGTCAGTGTGGTATATTATTTGGTTCTCTTTCTGAAAAGCATTCTCACAAAGTGAAGTGGCTCAGGAGAAGATCTTGCCTATAAGCATGAAAACACTATATTGAAAAGGCATCACTAAACACCACCTCCCCCCCAAAAAAAACCCCACAAAGACTGGTGTATATCTAAATTTCTTGTATTTGTTAGCTGTCTCTGAGTAGAGTTTTATTTCTTTTAAGCCCTTCCAAGCTAAGATGAAAACTTGGAAAAAAGTGATTTACTGTTTTGGTGTCTTTTACGTGATTTGGGATAATTCTGGTTGCTGAAGCAACACAAGTTCAAGTTAAAGCTTTCCCTTTTGCATTCTGCCCCTTCTAATTTTTTTTCATGCAATGACATCACCACTGTCATGTACCTTTGATCTTGCAGTCATCTATGACACTTGATTACGGTGTTACAAGAGAACAATTATGACTTCACAGAATGAAAGAAATAGAAAATTAAGCTGCATTAAGCAGAGGTTTGTTTTAAACAAGAAAAAAAAAAAAAAGAAAGCATTCCAGTGCTTACAAAGTAATTTTGTAAGCTGCATAAATGAAGATGGAATTATGATTTGAAAAATCATATTTAAAAGCCTTCGTAACTTCTTTGAAACTCTTCTCTTGAGTGTTGGGGGAAAAGGGCAAACATAAATATTTAACCACAAAGTACAAAATACTTGAACTAAATATAGAGAGACTGTACTTGAAGGCTGGTGTGCTTCTGTACTATTCTTGTTTTTGTTTTCCTTTTTTGTTTGTACAGGCTGTTCCACCACCAAATTTTGAGATGCCAGTTTCTATCCCAGTGTCCAACCACAACAGTTTGGTATACAGTAACCCAGTCAGCTCACTGGGAAACCCCAACCTTTTGCCACTGGCTCATCCTTCTTTGCAAAGAAATAGCATGTCTCCTGGCGTGACACATCGGCCTCCAAGTGCAGGTAACACAGGTAGGTTTTGTTGAATTCCATCCGACAAATGCTCTGCTACCAGCTATTTGCATACCTTGGGTCACTTTAAACTGTACTCCAAGAAAAAAGAACTCTAACAGTCATAACAGCATAACAGTTTGGCAAAAATTGCTGTGTTGAAACATCAAAAGGAAACACCAAAAAAACCAAACAAATAAACCCAAAAACAAACAAACAAAAAACACAAAAAAACCCCAACCAAAACAAAAAAAAACCACAAAAAAAATCTAGAAAAGCAGAATATTTACTAAGATTGAAGGAAATCAGTGAAGTCAATAAAGGATAAAAGGGCAGACAACTTGTTCTTTCATAAAAAGACAGCTTATCTACTTAATTCATGCAAGAACTAACTCTGCCACGTGAAGCTTAAGGGGGCAGGGGAGAAAATATAACCAATGAAAACAAATTGAAGCAAGTAAATTAGAACACTCATTACTTAAATAATCAGTCTACAGACTAAATGCAGAATCTTCTATTGATTCATTCAGAAGTTCCTTGATGGGTTAATGTAGTTGAGTTCTGTACTTTAGTGCCTTATATAGCAAGGGGTTGTGCTTTGTTCTGGTGATGATGAGGGCTCATCTCTGAATAGGATAAGTGAGGATTAGGTTTTTTCAGTCTGTCTGGCTACAGCAACATCAAGATCCTTAAGTATACCAGGTTCAAAGAATCATTTGAGGTCCCCAAATGCAAAGAGAAGTTTTAAAAATCCTTAGTGTGAATGTCTGTGAAAGGTTGAGGAAATTAAAAACTGTGTAAATATATATATCTTCTGAGTTACATTCTTCTCCAGGAACTTTTAGCCTCTTTCTCCCAATTCTTTGTTTTTCTGACTAGCACTCAACTAAAGATTTCAAAGTTTTCAAATGAAGGACTACTATACATAACTTTCAAATATAATTTTTCATATGCTGTGGAAGTATGAAACTAAAATAATGAAATTATGGGTACTCCATATTTTGTTTGTCCTTGAAAGGCAAGTGTCTCATACAGGTAACATTAAACATCGTTGTTTTATAATTGTGGGTCTGATTCAACTACCTGTTGAAATCATATGGTAGAAGTGGTGGCTACTGCAGTAGGCTGATTGAAGGAAGAGAAAATGTTTTGACTGTTTGAGTGTTGTAATTTACTGGGCTCATTTACAGTATTTCATTTCAACCCCGTAGGTGGCCTGATGGGTGGTGACCTCACAACCGGTGCAGGCACCAGTGCAGGTAAAGAGAAAAGAATTTATATTTATTATTCCAAGTGAATAAAGGACTTACTTCAAAAGCTGAGTCCTAAAATAGCTCCATTTTGGAGGTGGGATATTAAAAATTGATCGGCCTTGGTTTAATTCACTCAGCTGGGTTGTGGAGAGTTAGTTGATATTTATGCTTCTCTTATTAGTAGAAAGTGGCTTGTTTTTTGCACCTCGACAAATTACACAGAAACAGTGTTTGGTTTCCTTCACACTAGCTTTATCATATAAAGTTCTGGGTACATTGCTTTGCCTTGTTCAAGGAAAACTCCTAGTGGAGTCAGTGTCAGAAACCCTCCTCCTTTTTGAATCATGGGAAGGTTTGCCATTGACTTTAGTGGAATTGGGGTTTCATTTTATGAATTTAAGCTTGAGTAAAGATTTCAATATTGAGTTGCTCATTACACTTCAATGTAGTGTGTGTAGATTTTATTTTGAACCCCTGCTCTAAGATCATTGCTAGTCAGCAAAATTTGCTTAAATAATCATTAATTAAGCTTAGTTTTATGTATTTGCTTACGTGCTTTGATACACAACAGGGAAAGGATTTTCAAAATACCCAGGCAAAGAAAAAGATTAGCTGTTTAGTCCTACTGCATTAGAACTAATGAGAACTGTTCTTGCTAAGGTCTGTGTTACCAAAGCAATGTTGTCAGAGTAGTCCCCTTTGCTCAGTGAACTCAGTGGTTTGTTAGCAATATCAGCAATGTTGCATTATGACAAATACAGATTACAAAAGACAATGGCAAAATTATTTTTGCAGTTGGAGAAGTAAATGTGTATGTTCGAAGAAGACAAACTGAGTGGTAAAACATGGTATTTTGCTGGGTTGCCTGCTCTCAGAGAGAATTGTATGGAAAAATAGAGGGAAGATTGATTTTGGCACTATAAATCAAGGCTGATATAAGTGGAAATTCCAATATTGTCTCTTAAAATTACTTACAAAGAAATTTGGATATAATGGGGTTTTTTTCCCCCTTTTCTCTCCTCAGCCTGAATTAGGGACCTCCACTCCCCAGTATATCTTCACACATAGATAAGTCATGGATGTTTGTGTGATGCATTCATAAAACAATTGAAGCTGCACAGTGCTGTACCAGGAAAGCACTTTAAACTCATGCTAATGCTCTGAGAGGTCGTTTCATATTAATTTAGAAGTAAGGATGGCAGACCATGGAAATTTCACTATCAATCTCCTTTGTTCTCAAAAAAAAAAAAAAAAAAAAAAAAAAAAAAGCATGACAGCAAATTACAGTTTTGTTCATTATCTTTTGTTAACCAGCAAAACAGAGCTAAAGAAAGATTCATTTCTCAGTGTTCGCATTTCATTTTACTTTTAAGCTTGAATAGAACTTCAGAAACAGCGGCAGAGGAGCTGGCATAGGAATTGATCGCCCTATTAAGGGGCTCCCTCTCCTGGCTCATTTAGAAATATCATCACTTCATTACTGGTCTCCCATTCCTTTAAATAGATGCTGAAAAGCAATTAGTAAAGAAGGCAGTGTTTTCTTTTAGAATGGGCATACTAAAATTAAAATTCATCTGCATGTGTGTTTCCCATAATAATCCTTGTTCTTAATAAAATCTGTATATCACTACACCAGTTGAAAATTCATATTCTTGCTAATTTTTTTTTTCTTGGAAATATATTAAAAACATATATAAGCATAGCAGGACAGATGGTTTGATTATTTACTCACAAATTGAATATTTGCATTAAGCTCTCAAGCAATGTAACTTTGCAGTAAGCAATTGATTTGGGGGGCATATATATGAGGGACATTGCTAGGAATGCATCATAAATATTTAATCACAGGAATAGTCTTTGTTCTTTATTGAGCAATAAGAGCTTTAAAGATCATTAAAGAAGTGTTTTCTAAATCTCTTTAATGCAGAACAGCAGGAAGAATTTGATAAAGGACTAAAGGAAGATGGAAAGGTCACTGTAAGGTTGAATCTGTCTTAGTTGCATCATTCCACAATGGCACTATTTTGGACAGCCATCTTTCTTTAGGGTGCAGAAGAATAAACATCAAATGTTCGCTTTGTTCATCATTTTTAACAAGAAACAAAAGACTTCTGTGTTTTCTCCTATTTGGCAGCTTAGAAGCTGGTAGCACGGTCATGTTTGGGTTCATATTTCTGGCCAAATTAGAACCTTCTGAATTTGCATTTTTCTGCAATGTCAAAAATAGCATGTATTCAAAATAATATACTCCAAGAAGAAGAGTCTAAACAATTTCATTTCTGCCATTATATAATAAGACTACTTTTTGTTGCTAACACAAGACCTCAGTTGCTGCCCTACTTCAATAAATTACATTAAAAGAAATTGCATTATAACTGCAATATCAGAAATGGAAAAATATTATTTAAGCCGGTGTTTTAGAGAAGTATGTTATTTCCTTGGTTTGGATTATTTCAAGTAATAACCCTGGAATCATCCACAATTTACCTTGGGAGTCAACCCAAGACATAAATAGAATTTAAAAAGCTGACTATTCTTTATTATATTACACAACTATTTACCATCCTGGTATTTTCAAGTTAAACTGAGGTTATCTCAGGTTTGTTAGAGTAAATTTGTTCTTAGCCAAACACTGATTGAATAGTTTCTATCATGTGATTGTAGCAACTACCAACAAAATTGGAGTGAACTTCACATTTAGTATCATTGCTAAATTATAAATACAGCAATGTCTTTGGCACTATTCTCTCAAAACAGAGGGTTTCAATTGAAAGACAGAATGAGAACTTTTTGAACCCAAATAGGCATGCTCCAAATATATTACAGTTTACTCCATAACTAATATGAAGACTAAGTGATATGTTTACCTGTTTACGTAGTAGACTATGTGACATTCTTCTAATTTTAAGAGACTGTAGTCTTTAACAAAACCACTTAACAGTAACTTGAATGGAAATAAATAATTACTGTGAAGTTTTAGTACTGTAAATTAGCTGAACTCAATTTTTATTCAGTGGCTTATTGTTTATGTTGAAAGTTTGATAGAAGATTAAAACTTCTAAAATAGAAGTTTTTAAATAGTACAGTGTTGGGGGATGTCTTTGCATCTATACTTTGAACTTTCAGTTTTCAAAGTGAGTTCTACTTTTAGATTGAGTTCTGTTTTTCATTTTTATATGGTTTTCAGAGTAAGACATTTTGTATTTTGTAGTTAAGGTTTCTTTTGAATGGAATGAGTCCATTTAAATCAACAGGATTTCTATAGACTTAAACTGACTATAAATAATAAAATCAAAGGAAAATTTCCATCTCAAATTTTAAATCCATGATGGGTATAGGAAAAGATACTAGCTTCAACTGTTTATTTATGTAATTTTTTGTTTCTCTATTTGATTTCTATACTGCCCCCATCTTGACATTTATATTAAAGGTGAAAGTTATTCAAAAGTACAAGTGTTGTCAGAGGAACTAAGCACTTGCTTTTTTTTAATATAACATTTTCAAACTACCTTTAAACCTGTTCTTAAAAAGCACTTGAAACTGAAAAGATCAGCATTGCATTTTGAAAAATTTATCCCATGTGTTTTAATAACCAAATCCTGTATTTACCTATAAATCAGCAGCTAGTAATTTCCTTCTGGAAATTAGCCACAGGCCAACAATAGCCTTCTCATCTTCTGAAGGCTGAAATCCTGAAGTGCCAGCCAGTATCATAATTTTTGAGTGCTTTCATTTTCTTTTTTCTTTTTACAGAAAGTGTAGTGATTGTGGGTAAAAGTATTGTATATTCTACTAGTATTTCAAGCCACATGGGAATATGTGTAATAGTAGCAGTTTTTAATTTATATGCCCTCAGGGTAGAGGCAATCTGGATGGTATATCCTCAAAGAAGAGTAGTTTAGTAAAAAAATCTGCAATCTACCCAAATAAGCCAAACAGCAGTACCAAAAATAAGCGAGGATTTCAAAGGCATCTAGCTGCATTAAAGACCTTTGGAACTATAAATATAAATTTTATTTATTTTTTTTTAAAGAAATTAAAATGTTACATAAGTATTCCTCACTCTGCCCAGAAATCATGCTTGGTATAATCAAGAGATGGTCATTCTCGGGCTACATGTGTAGAATATGTTAAATAAACAAGTGAGCTTGGAAAAATGTCTCTCAAACCACAGTGTATGGACAACCTCTTAGTAAGACAGTAGCTCGGTTTACCAAGGAGAGCATAGTAAGTTGTTGCCCATTCCTTTTTATTTGATGAGTGCAATAATAGCCCACAGATTTCTGATCAAAAAACTGGGCAAAATGTGGTACAGAAGCTTAGTAATAGTTCTTGTCCAAGGAATCACGCAGTACAAAAGAAAGGACACTCAGTTGTTCATAACAGATTTGTGATGCAATAGTGCCAAATGCAGACCATGAGAATTCATAAATTAGCAGGTTGACTTAAAACCATGGAGGGGGATAAAAAATTAAAAATGTAACAGTTCTGTTTTAATCTTTTTCCACTTGTATTATGTCTTCAAGTAACCTCTTCCGTACTAAAAGGTATATCTATTTATAGATTGATATATTAATATATAGATACTTATATAGATAGATAAATGATATAGATATAGATATAGATATAGATATAGATATAGATATAGATATAGATAGATATATTAGAGACAAAGAGAGAAAGAGAGAGAGAGCAGGGACAACACTAGAACTTGTTTGACAGGTCTAATACATAGTATGAAGGAAATAGTCTATCTACTGAATTTCATATATATGTGGACAGTCAGTACAGGCCTTTCCAACTTTAATTCTATGTAACAAATAACATGTGAAAGTCTTATCAGTGAAACTTTGAGAATAAGCCTGAAAGGATAGATGCTGCTGTTCATATAAAAATTCTTTAAAATCTTGCATAGGGTCATATGTAAAGGCTGGACATATGTATCTTCAGCTAACTCCTGTGACCTCTTACCAAAGAAGAGATCCTCACAAGCCTATCCTCATAGACACCAATAAAAATCTGTAAAAATTTGTACTTTATTAGGTTTCCACCAGTTGTGTAAGTGTTGACTTAGTAATTTATTTAGTTATTCTCTGTCTCTTCATCTATCTAATCAACAGTGTCTTAATATTTGTATTTATATAAAGACAGCTTGAAAGGATTGAAAAGGAGAAAGTCATAAGTTCACATGTAATGAACAATTAAGTGAGTCATACCAACTGTTCTTTGTAAGTGGAATTTTAAAGACAGGCATGATTGACTTCCTTTATTACAAGAAGTTTCAAATGTTCCTCAAGAGTAATTTGAGTTCTTTAGATAAAATCCCTTTCCTAGTGAAGTCTGGGGGAATTTTATGCTTCCTTTAAATGAGACAGAGATTTTATTGTTTTTTCTGTATGTGCATTCTTGCTCACTGAGACACCACAGTGTCTTCTGTTGCACACTGCAATACATATTCTTGTTCAAATTGAGATAATAGAAGGCATTGCAAATTAGTAAATGTCTGGATTTCATGCCTGTCCTGAGTCCTGAAAGGGATAGCTGATGTCTCTTGGATCTGGAATGTAGCAATGACTTTACTGTGAGAAAGAAAACAAGAAATGCTTCTAACCTCTTGAAGCTATGACTGCAGCCACACATGGAAGTTCCTGACAGTATTAACATGACCCCTGCCCTTTAACTCTTAACGTGATTCACCAATTAAGATATTGAATCCATAAGTTCCATTTGTTTTCCAAATCTCTTACAAGCTGATTTTTCCTGTGCTAACAGTTAGAGCAGTATCCCAGAAATAGAAGCCAAAGGAGAAAGGGATGCGTTAGTTACTAATCTTTTCTCTGCATCTGCTTAAATTTCAAACCAAAAAACTAGCATTATGTATGTGCAAAACACCTTACTCTTGCCTGCATGTCTGTTTTAATATCTTGGTAAGTTAAAAATATAAGTATATATATTTTTTGTTTAATATGTATAGTCCTGAAGCTTCCCTGGCATTGAATTTTAAATTATGCATCCTTCATTATTCAGTAATTGTACATTCATCAAAAAGTCAACACTTTAGCTTTAGCTATATGTTTAGGAAAAGAAAAAATTTTTACAATTATCTCTAAAATTTACTTGGGGGAGTAAGAAGGTACATTCGCAAATAAGGTGTTCTGTTTGTAATTGGAATTATTCTTGTCTTGAAATATTTTTCATTGAGAAAGCAGTTTCTTCAATATGAGCCCAAACAACCCAAAAAGGAAAATATTTTTCATCAACAAATAATTTGTTAAAAGCAGATGATTGACAAAGGGGTCACAGCTTCAGACTGAAAGAGGGCAGATTTAGATTAGGTGTTAGGAAGAAATTACTGACTGAGGATTGTGACGCTCTGGCCCAGGCTGCCCAGAGAAGCTGTGGATGCCACATACTCTGGACATGCTCAAGGCCACCTACATGAGGAACCTGCTACCAGAACACACTGGGGTCAGGAAGAAGCTGGAAGCCAGGAATAGCAGCGGTTCCTGGGGCTTTGCAGCCAGGACTGGTCCCACTGCCCCAGCCAAGGAACAGAGCCAGTGAGAGTACAGGACAGACCCAGATGCCAAGGCAGACCCAGGCCCAGGCATCAGGAACCTCAGTGGGGATGGAAATGGACCAGAATGTCAGCCTGTGGATGGGTATCTGGTGAGGAAAACCATTTCACTGTTTAGAGGACTACTGGTGGCACTAAACATGACTTTCAGCAGTAAGACACATGCTGTCACAATACATAGCATCTGAACCTAAGTACTTGAACCAGCACAGGGACAAAGCAAAACTGAATAATTGCACAGAATCACAGAATAAGCCAAGTTGGAAGGGACCCACAAGGATCATCAAGTCAACTCCTAGCCCTGTAAGTCATGGAAAAGTGAAGTAACCTTCTTCATAATATACTACAAATATGAGCAGATAATACACAAAGTTTTCCTTGGGAACCCTGAAGAGACCATTTACCTCTGCTGCAATGAAAGCAGTTGGAGATTTGCCTGATTTCCAAAATAAGAACTCACCCAGAATATTTAAATGGGATGCACAGTGTAACCTTTAGCTTTGTGCAGTCCCAGTACAGGTGGCATGTACACATAAATTGCCTACAGAATTGGGAGTATTTCAATGGTTCCCAAATACCATCTTATTTCCCACACGGGACAACTGTAGTGCCATCAGAGCCCTTTTCATTGCTTTAGACTTAAAGAGCAAGAAGTTCCCATTGACAGTTAGAGAACCTACATGGCAAAAATGGGTGAGTTAGAGAGAGAGATGGCTTAGTCTTCTGTTGATGTAGAAATCTCTGCCATTTATTTGTATTATTTCTAAGTGGTTAGTTCTAAAACTAACAAAGAGTTGCTGAGATAATTGATAATTTTCTCTTCATTCTCCTCCCATTCATCCAAACATGTGTGTGTGTTCTCTGAATTGTCATCCCATTTCAGCCCAAAATAGCAGCTGATACTTTCACAGAATGTTTGAGAATTCTTCCACACAAAGTCATTAGGTTTTTTACACCATATCTGTCTCAGTTGGCTCTCCATAATTCAGTCAAGGAGGTCCGTTAGTTCAGTGTAGTGAGAATGGGCAGCGATTTTAACATTAATATTTCCTTTTTTTCTAGATGAAGGAAGCAGCAGATTGCTTTTCTTCTCCCATTTGCAGTTAGTAAAGGTTGTGTGCTATGAAATATGACAAGCATGTGACATATGAGTAAGAACTTTCAATTACTTATTTTTAAGATTATTTTTAAGGTGAACACCAGTACAGCTTCCTAGCATTAGTTCTTTGTTGTTGGTATCTTTTTATTTTAGGTGCCAAACCATAGCTTGTTCCAACAGTGTGTATGCATTTTTTTTAAAAAAACATGTAAGATGTAAGAAAGAAAAGGAAACCTTTCATTATCTTTTAATTACTACAGAGAAAATTACCATTCCTCCAGAAAATAAGAAAATTAACTGAGTAAAGAGTGCAAAACTGGGTGCAAATTTAACAAATTTTTAATTGATTCTTTCATATGTATGCATATATTTTGAAGTGGAGCTAATTTGTGGAATAGTTTGCTCTCGTGTTTATATATATTAATTCTATATTTAACATTCTTTTTAAGAGGCTTGGTGATCAGTCAAAATGTCATATATATGGGATATGCATTTAATATAACCAAGTAAGAAGCAGAAATCCTCCATGAAATCCAATGTACATATCCATCTGAGAAGAAATACGAAAATTTTCACAAGTAAGAGCATACACTTATTGGAAACTTGAAATTAGCATTATTATTTATTAAAACTCCTTCAAGAATTTGAAAGTTCATTTCCTATTAAAATTAATCCCAGGTTCCTAAGGTTCTTGTAAATTCTCAACCCATATGGTCAGTGGAAAACACTAGAGTAAACAAAAGACAGATCAAAAAAAGGACATATAAATTGGTGTCTTGTTCTTTGTTCTTCCACTCTAGCTCTTCACACTACCTTAGAGGATTTTTCTTTCAGTAAATCTTTGTCTTTGAAATCACAAAAAAAAAAAAAAAAAAACAAGTAGGATCATAACAGTTTCAAAAGTTCAAGAAATCAAAACAATAAAATTCTCACAATTTTCAAGACTTAGACTTTGAATTATGAAAATATGGTTTGCTTTTCTGTTGTTCATAGTATTTGTGGAAGCAGGTAGAGAGGTCAGGCAGACAGGCTTCAAGATGGCGAAGAAGAAGGTTTTATTTACAAGAAGTTCTTTTTATACACACTAATAAACAATTGTCTATTGGCCAAAGACAATCCACCCCCAAAGACCTATTGGTTATGGCTTGTACACCTCTAACACTAAACACAGAGATTAAGAAAGTACAGTTTATCTATATTCTTCATGAGAGAGAAAGAAAAGTCCTAAAACACTGCAACTACATGAAAATGATGTTCAAGAATGTTGAGACATAAGAAAAAAGTTATTCTTTTCTCTCATTTGTGTTTCTGCAACATGTGGAAAGTTTACTGGCTTAAATGCTCCATACAGAATTACTGTCCTAACTGAGAATATTAAGAATTGCAGCCACTTTGGAGCCCCTGTAACACCAATGACCAGAACTCCTCAAAAGGAGTTACTAGGTGTTACTGTTAACAGGTGTTACTAGTAGGGATGAAAGGAAAGAAGTAAACTTTGCTTTCTGTGCTATCCTGAGTAAATTTGTGCCCTTCCGGTATCCTTAAATTCTTAAAATATGGAAGTGACCATTTAAGATAGTGTTACATGAATTTGTAACAGAGTTCAACTTGTAGTTTTCCATGAGTAAATGGAATAATTCTTCCTGATTAAATAACTACCAGTGCACAAAAATAACTTTTCCAAGTTTTTTGAAAAGTTATATTGCACGGATTAATCATGCAGTCTGTACTTGGACAGAATTCATTCTAAAGTCAGTGGCACTTGTGCCTAAATGCAAAATGCAGGAACATGCTCAAGAGGAGGGTTCTGTGCTCAGAAAGCATTTGTCTTTATATTCTGCCATTAGTCCAAATACGAAGTCTGGCACTGTATTTCATGACACGTGCTGCTCCACTAGCTCTGTCTAAAAACAAGCTCTTTTCTGCATAAAATATTTTTACTCTTGCAAGTCAGTATAACAAACCATACAAGGAAAAGGTTTTTTTCTGAAAAATTAATGAATTGAAAGTTCTGTAAATCTACAAATTCTGACATACACCCTTTAAAACTTGTGCATCCACTGTTTTTATTTTCATTATTCATTATAGATTATATTTGTAATGTTTAAAAATGTTCTATTTCATCAAAAACATGGCTTTTAACCAAATAAAAATGTAAAGCCGACTTGCTCTAAAATCCATCTGGTTTTCATTTTCTTATGATCTATAATCAGGAAATCCATTCATAAATGACATACAATTTTTGTGCTTTCAAGTGGATAGTGGAATGAGATGTTCTGCATATGGTCACATCTAATTGATAATTGTCCAGGCAGAGTGTAATTTTAAAGTATAGCATGAAGGAAGGTTTAATTTGTACATTAGAAGTCTTATACATTTTTTTTGCCACTGAATGTAAATGAGGCCATTCTGTTCGGTGGATTTATCTGAAGGTGGGACAGCTGCCTCAGAGCAGGCCACATCCCGCTTGAGTTAAAAGGATATAGTTTAAAGAACTGGTTTAAATGCAGACTTTTCTTAACTGTAAACCACATGCATGCATTCATCATTGATTTCCAAATGGTAGGTTTCTGTATCATTGGTTTAAGGTCCACAGTCTTACATTCCTGAATCCTCATTATACCAAAAGAATAACATTTTGGTGAGTGGAAAGAGGAACTGTTATTATATGGCTCCAAAATGCTAGCTGGCATAATATGCCATGAACAGCAGAAATCTGCTGGCAAAGAAAAGACTGTAGAAGTTCTTAAAAACAATTTGATGTTTTTTAAATATAGATGTAAGAAATATAATCACTGTCCAAGCTATTTTACATGGGTAAAGGTCAGATGAAAGTTTCTGAAGAATAAAACTTTATACAGAAGCATTCTCTCCACTAATGTTTAATAGTAAATTATATTAAGTATATCTTATGTAGGAAATGGGAGTTCTTTCTTGTGAGGTGCTTTATTCCCATACAATCACAGCTAGAAACAAACATATAGACTACAGTGCTTTCTGTTTTGCTATATATCCTAGGTTCTGTATTGTAGAACTGAAAAAAAACCCTCTGCTGCTTCAAACAGTCATTGTCACTCTCTGAACAAATCCTTGTCATACAAGATTTCACAGGCAGTTTTACATCCTGCTGGTAAAATATCTCCTGTATGTAACCAACAGCAGAAAAACCCTAATTTTGCTTCAGTTTTTTCTGTTGTTCCTTCCATACATTGATTTTCAGTATTCAGTTTGTAAAGATGAACTTCTTAAAAGGCAGTGTGGTTTCTGGAAGAAAATATTGTTGTATATTCAAAATGCCCCTTCTAATTTCACTGCCTGTAGTAACATATAGCATTAATTAGAGCATAATAGGTAGCTAATTTACATTGAGAACAAATTGTCCATTTAGAAAAAAAATCCTACTGACACAAAATGAAAAATTTTTGGTAGCATTGTGCTAAGTTTGCTTGCTAAGGCTAAAATACACTTCATTAACTCATTTTGTCTTACTAGCTGTGTGACATTATTAAGGAAATATACAATAAGATCAACTATGAAAAATGTTTCAAAGTCATTTTAATACAAAATGTTAGAAGTGATCTGAGTGCTCTTAAGTTTTCATCTTTTTGCAAAGGTTTGGGAGGTCATGATAATAAAAAGCATGAGAAAAAACAAGCCAGGCCAGACCAGTTACTAAAGGTACCTGGGAAATACAGAATTCAAGCCTTTTGATAATATTCCAGTGCTGTAACCCTAGTGTTCACAGTTCAGGATCTTTCAGAGCCTGAAATGATGTTTTTGTATTTAATAGCCTTTGAGAGATTTTTTTTCCAAGAATTTGCTGATCTGATAAATACAATTAGCTGATGTGCTTGAGGATTAAAAACCTGGAAATCTTAGTCATGCTAGGACACATTTCATTATCCTAACCAGAATAGCAAATCACTATCATGTACTGTCATTTTTATGCCCACCTCATAGACATTATCAAATTTAGTTCCATAATCCATTTATGTTCTTTAGGGCTGTAAACCTCATTTCACATCTGGGAAGAAAAAAAAAATGAGATACTTCACCCACTTTGAGACTACAAAGGAAATTTGAAGGTCCAGGGTTTTTGACCCAGAGGTCTCTGCCACACTCAGTAGCTCATCTTCTCACAAATTCTAGGCTGTGTGTTGCAGCTTGTGAAGAAAGGCTGAACATAGAACAAAAAATCTTCCCTAGCATTTGTTTCTTTGGTATTTACCCTTGAAGACTTTCTCTTTCCATACTAATTTTCATGCTGTTCCCTCTCTGACTGGGCAGTTTGTGTACCCCTCTTGACACTGTATAGACAGAATTTCAAGTTTACACTAAGAAGTCCTCTTTTACCCTAGACTTTATGTGGTAAGAGATGAAATCAGGTGTATGAAATAGGAAGGTCTCATTTTTGGTGGAATGGTAGGTCAGTAGCCTTATGAACACATAGTAGTCACTATGGTGTGGTGAGAGAAGAAAAAACCCTTTTCTGAAAAAGGCAAAGGAAGAATTTTCTTTTCAGAATTGTTCCTGGGGCCTGCAGAAGAGAGATGCAGATGAAAGATATGGTGGTGTTTTCCAAATAAGGTTATGATCTTGCTCCCATTGACTGTAGCATTGACAGAACCAGGTCCAAAAAATGCAGTGAAAAAGAGCCAAAAGCATTTATGAATCCTCATAGTCCTCCTCCCCCCTGCATTTTGTGGAAATTATAGCCTTGCTGCACTCATCTTTTGTTTAAAAGCAAAACAAAATCATGACCTGCAAAGTGCTGAGTGAAGAAAGGCACAATCTTCTGTAGTTGTCAAGAAAACATGGAATAGCTTTGAAATCTTTTATTCCCTTAAATTATCTACTTTCCTGATTCTCTTGTAAGTCAAACATCAGATGCTGGCTGCTATAAGGACACAGTATATTGTGCTGTATACCACAGTGCTGAAAACAGTTGTATCATGAAGTTAATTTCAGCACATCACCAAGATGTCAACAGCCATGAGAGAAAGTACTTGAAAACCACTTGTTCCAAATATGGCATGTTGTATTTTCCTATAAAGATATGACATAGATATTTACCATGAGTTTTTTATTTCACAGTTTTAGAGAGGCTTAAAAAATACGGTGGACTTTATCAAACTTCTCTCTCTCTCTCTCTCTCTCTCTCTCTCTCTCTCTCTCTCTCTCTATCT
>VZTX01020687.1:6850-44835 GCA_013400915.1 Pardalotus punctatus | reverse complement strand
TTTTTTCTCCTATTTTACCTGAACAGGAAATGGATATGGCAACCCCCGCAACTCACCAGGTCTGCTGGTCTCACCTGGCAACTTGAACAAGAATATGCAAGCAAAATCTCCACCTCCAATGAATTTGGGAATGAACAACCGTAAACCAGACCTCCGTGTGCTTATTCCACCTGGCAGCAAGAATACCATGCCATCAGTGGTAATGCATTTTCAAAGCTCTTCTTTTTATCTGCTTCAGATAAATTACTTAGGCATTTCAAGGCTGGCTCAGGCAACTAAATTCTTGATTGTTTGGTTTTTCTGACTAGGGATTGACATCAAGCGGAGGATGTAGGCTGAGCCTCTTTGATTACTTTTTTGAAGTCATACTTACTTCCTCCTTTTTGTCTGTTGAGTTACAAAATAGGAACTGTGTCCTGCACAATCTAAATTTCTGCAGTCTCTTTCCTAGTAGCTGAAAGAGTCTTTCCTGTATTTGTTATAAAGGCTGAATTTAAACCTGATTAGTCCTAACCTACTATGTTTTTCTTAAATATTTAGCCACACAGACTCTTAGCAGATGGCATATTAACAGTAATAAATTAATTTGAACTCTATCACTGTGACCTCCAAATTTTGTAAAGATAAGAGGTAGTAAATAGAGCAAGAGAAAAAGGAGCATGAAATTTCTGTATCTCCTGCCAGGACTAGTGACATTTAGGCAATATACTGTGCTAGAAAGTTGAGTTGGGAAGCATCATGTCCATGTAGTTCCTTTCCAAAAGTCCATTGGTGTTTCCAAGTAAATAATTTCTAAGTGATTGAACATTACAAGTGAATATAATTTTTAAATATTTTAAGTGACACAGTTTTCTATTTTGTAACAAACATTATTAAAACAACTTCCAAGCTGGCTACTTCAGCGTGATGCAAAATAAATTAGACATCAAAAAAAAACTGCCCATAAATATGATGCTGACTCCTAAGTGGAAAAGTGACAAACAGTACTACAGGGCAATACTCAAAGTTGACCAAGGCAGTGACAAGCTATTGCATCAAATGGTTTATTCCAAGCCCCTTAAAACTGATATTTTCAAAGGGACTCTGTGAGTGGTCAGGTATAGCAAGACACTCTGCAACCAATAGGGCTATGGAAAAAATAATGAATTCTTAGATAAACTGATGAATTCTTAGAAAACTGGATAGGTTGCTCCTACAATTGGAATAAACATTCCATTAGAAGGACAAATAAGAGATCTATGAGGTGTTATTTTTTCCAAGCTATGCTCAGGTGTTTAATTTGCTGCCCCTATGAGATGAAACTCTTCTCTAAGCTAAAAATCTGCATCCTGGTAAATATTTATATTCACTAATTTTTAACACTCCTTTCCTATGCAATCAGTCTGAGGATGTTGATCTGCTTCTGGTAAGTGGTAATGATGTTTGTCCTAATAACAAGGAAAAGAAAACCAGTATTTTTCATTATGTAGGTGAAATGTTGGTTGAAATAAAATGGAAAATGCTACAATAATAACTATGTTGTGAACAGAAAGGTCATTGCAACTTTTTAAATATAGCAATAAAAGGCCAGATGCAGTTGTTGCACATCT
Organism: Pardalotus punctatus; assembly: GCA_013400915.1. Lineage (NCBI taxonomy): Eukaryota > Metazoa > Chordata > Aves > Passeriformes > Pardalotidae > Pardalotus > Pardalotus punctatus. The sequence goes on along the minus strand of VZTX01020687.1, from coordinate 43,246 downwards.
TCAAATTCGTCATGCTAGAATTAAGCTTTCTTTCTGGTGGTGCTTTGAGAGCCTGTAATCTTATGCTGTTGAAGATGGTGCAGCCTTATGACTTTTTGGTGGCTCTCTGGTCATTTTATCCTGCCACTCACATAATTAGAGTTCTCTAGTGTAATTTTTACAGTTCAATATCTAGTGCCTGGAGTTAAAGATAAGTGTATAACTGCTGTGCAATCTAAGAGTCTTGAAGGGTTTTTTAATTGAACAAAACCAAAGCAGTCAGAGCACCATCTCCTGGTAAGAGTTCAGTATTCAGCAGTCTAGGGGTGCTCCTCACTTTCAAAATACAGCAGAGCTGGGTTTGGGGGATTTTCTCTTCCCTTTTTGTTTTGTTTTGCTTTGTGGACTTTATTGTTGTTTGTGGTTGCTTTTTTTTTCTATATGAGTGAAAAGGAAAACAATGGGAACAGAGCTTATATATTTCATTAGTTTTTTACATGATCTGTTCTTCTACCCACAATAAAAGCAATCTTACTAGTTCAGTTACCTAGGAGATACTGATGTAATGGGTTACTATGGTGACAACTGGTCTCTTGAAAGCTTGTAAATGATAGGGTTGGCAGAGTTCATCAAAGCCACATGTTAAATGATTAATTTCTAGAAATTTGTAACAGCCTGTATTTCTCATGCACAAAACATTCCCAGAAAGCAAATACACTCAGCTGACTTAAAACTGGTCAATAATATGTTTATTTTACTTACTTTAAAAGAATCAAAGGATAAATAACTCCCAGTCTGCTCAGTCATTGGCTACTCCAGTGGTTTCCGTAGCAACTCCTACTCTACCGGGGCAAGGGATGGGAGGATACCCATCAGCCATCTCAACAACATATGGTACTGGTAAGTATGGGTGCAGGATGCAAAGGATGGGGAAAGGAGGAAGGTGCTGACAAGTGTCTATATCAGTATTAATGAATTAGCTAATGTTCCTTGTGAGAAACTGAAAAATTCATAGCTGGTATGCCTTTGCACTACATTTGCTTATTCTGTACCTGTCACTAACTTCAGATATATCTATTTTAAAGTTAGCTGTCTTGTTTGAAGGAAAACTGATTTGGTAGCTTTCTTTCATTGGCTTTACTTTAAAAAAATGAAACATAAAAGACAATTCTTAGTGTCTTACTTGGAAATAATTCCATGCAGTTGAGTGCACCATCCTAAAGCTGCGAGGGTATTGTGAATAAGCAGCTTCACTGTCTCCACACCAGCGTTCAGTAACTCTGTTGGCTATCACATCTCCCTACCTGGGAGGGTGCAGAAATGAAGCCTCAAGGCATCTTTACAGTTCGTGTTTAATATTGCTGCTCTACAGAGCATACACAGTGACACACAGATCCAGTGCTCTTAGAGAACACACATTGTTTAGAAACAGGCTGCCTGCTGGGTTCTGCAAGGAAGACTGTAACCAAAATGTTCTGTTTTTCAAGTCTTTGTGACAGTGCATTTGTAGTTACAGTGAATTTACAGGCTAAGAATGCTTTAGATCTTCCAGACTCGGTAAGGCCCTGCTAAATTACAGCATAATTATTAGTGCATTATTTGCTCCCAAGTTAATGAGTTGAGGGAAGAGGAAGGCTTGCTTTTTCTGCTCCAACTTAACGTGATTTGTGTAATTAAAATTAAAAGGCTTACAAAGTGACATGTGAAAATTACTGTGCTAGTTGTTGTTTAATTGCTTCCTCTTTAATTCTCTCTTAATTATTCTCTTTCTGTTTTCAAATCTAGAATATTCTCTGAGTAGTGCAGATATATCATCGCTCTCTGGGTTTAATACAGCCAGTGCTCTTCATCTTGGTTCTGTGACTGGCTGGCAACAGCAACACCTACATAACATGCCACCATCTGCCCTCAGTCAATTGGGGTAAGCAGTATTTTCTTTATTTTACTGTCCTACAGTGACTTCAGTCTCCCCAGTAATTCCAAATAAGAAATATATCAAGATAACATACCAGCACATATTTTCTGTGTGTACAAACTTGATTTTGCAAAACTGGAACAATGTAATCCATGGAAAGTTTGCTAGGTAGCTACAATGAAATACTCTGTGTCCATTACATTTTCTCAGTAATGTATTGTTTATGTTTTAGTTTTTATTTCTTTAAACAGAATTTTATTTCACTACTAAAAACAAGGTAAACACCTATATTGTACTATATTTACTATTTATGCTTTTTATTTCCAGTTACTGTAGCACATTTACAATAAACTTGAAATTTTTCTAGATATTTTAATAAAGTAAGACTAACATAATTATTTGACCTGAGATTAAGCCTTAACCTTATATAATAATCACATACTCCCTTCTGCTCAACTCTGAAATTCTAGTATCATTCCTTTGGAGATGATTTCTATATTAGGCCAAAGAACTGTGAGCCCACAAAACTCATTGTGATGTGCCTGTGCTGAGGAGGACGGGTATTCTGCCCTCTAGTGGATAATTTTAAGATACTTGCTCAAATTTTAGAGAAGCGCCGTGCTCGATCATTTCAGCTTCCTTAGAAGTGTGAAAGTTCATACAGGGAAGTCACCTGAACAAGCAACGTTTTGGCTCATTGAAATGAACAGGTGTATGATTTTCAAATACTCTGATATCTACAGTTTCCGTTGAGTAAGACCATAGGCATGCACCACTGTGGCACAGTAGCCTAACGTATGGTTAGACATGTTAGAATTTTTAAAGGTTGAATTATAAAAATAAAAGCTGAAAACAGCTGGAGTGTGTTTATGACAATAAATTTCATTCATATACATTTGAAAAGAAAACCTTTTTTTCAGAAAGAGGTTTTGCACATATGTACTTTTTTTCAAGATAGTTGCCATCATGTGGAACTATTTAATACTCTAAATGTGACTTAAAATTCAAAATTCTCCTTATAATTTATATGACCATTTTTTGTAATTTATTTTAATATCTTTACCATGTACAGATGATTTGGATTTTTAATGACAGCTATACAAGTGCTTCAAAGGAAACAAATTTTGTAAGCCTCATTTCTCTATAAATGAGTACATGTAGATACTAGTGACATAAAAATATACAACTTAAATACTTGCTGTGCTAGAAAAGAAATAGTCTTATTATCTTTCTCTTACACTTTTCTTTCTGAGTTTGCACTGTTTCTGGGGTAGCATTCAGACTAACTGTACAACTAAAGTCATAAAGTCTCAAATAAATTGAAAGTTCACATTAGATATCACTGTATAAACATACAATAAGAGGACTATTTTCAGTAGCACACCAAGGAATGTAATAAGGCTATTTGGTTAGCTAAAAAAAGTATAAATTAACTCCTAAACTAACTACATGCCTTTTCAGATATGTCACACATCGTGATCTGTTTCTGATTTGTATCACAAAATGTCAAAGTGTAATGGCTGTGGCTGTGGAATACATTCTGAGTTGCTACTCTTATTATTATTCTTTCAGTGATTTGTAAATGAAATCAGCTATGAAAGCTGCTTCACAGACAGTTCTGGAGAAGTCTTCTATCACTGCTGAAAATCATAAGCCTTTATTTTAGTCACTGAGTTCTACATGCAAAAATGCCTGCGTTAACTTCTGTATTACTTGAAAAACTTGAAATTTTGTGGAACATATTCAGTCCATGTCAACCTGATCTAGAATTTGCAGAAAGATTTACAAAATGAAACAAAATAAGTCATCTTCACGTATTTAAGAAAATACATCTAAAAAGGTTTTGACAACACAAATATCTGCTGAGTAAGGTCATATACGGAAAAGATTTGTCAACTGTGAGATGTTTATTGTTAACAGTAGGCTATAAAAACCTCTAAGAAAACAGTTAGTAGAAGAGACATTCAGGTTGTTTTTCATCAAAGTCTAAAGGTGAAAATCAACTCTACTTCCTCAAAGCATGACAGAAAAATGTGGTTAGTAGTAGAATAGGATAGGATTAGATGTATTATCTTGCTCCACATAAGTCTTCAGCAATTTCAGTAGCACTGTCAGAACCATCTTGGAGGTAACTGTAGATCTCTGCAGCCTAGCTCTTAGTTCTTCGTGTTGACTGTGCCATTAGGAGCCACAGTAGTGCTGGTGGACTAGAGGGCAAGCACGTGAGGACACGGGAGTAGTTCACTCTCCCGTCTGCAGCTTTTAGCCTTCTGCCAAGCCTGGTGAACAGCATAACAATGTAGGGCCTGTTCAGACATGACTGGGACATTAAAACAAGCCAAACTTTTCAACTTTTTGGGTTAAAAACCAAAATCGTATTTTCATGGTCTTTTAACTGCATCTACATCTGGAAAAAATATGCACACAAATTCTACTGAAAATCATTGCCTCCCAAAGCTTTGAGATTCGGCATGAATATTACATCAATGTCTCTTACTGCTTATTTAACATGTACCAGAGAGACTAACAGAAGTTAACTGCTGATAACCAGAAGGGAAGTCCTTTCCAAACTTTGTAATAAATTATCAAAATTTTTATGCACAAATCCATACTATGGAATATGTTCTCCTGCATCCACATTTCCTAGCCTAAGATTTTCTAGGCCTTCCTTAGGCCTAAGCCTAAACCTAAGCCTAAACCTATTTGTTTCAAAGTAACATCCACAGGTGAAGTCATGGCTTTCCTAAAATACGAATGCAAACATAGAAACAATATTTCCTCTGAAGATGCTTCAGTATAGAAAATTTTTTCTGTAAGAGAAGTTTCTCCAAAATTCTACCCACATGAACAAAAAGTTGTCCAAATTCATGCATAATGTTGACTTGTTCTGTGACCCTTATATAGCAAGATTATTATTTAGCAGCAATTACTTTTGATTAGGTAATAACCATAGCTAGATATAGGAAAATATTCTCCGTTGAACTATTTTTACTAGTGACATCATGTTTAATGAATTTGTATCAGTTCTGCCAATCTCCTTGTTTTGAATAAAAAGCTTATATATTTCAGATTGAGCCTTTTTTTCTTCTCCCACTATTGTAAATAACATGATCTAGTAATTCAATTTCATATTATTCTTTGTTTAAAAATTCCTTTTTAAAAAGTGTAAACCTTAACATGTGAGAGCTAAACAAAATGTCTTGCTACAGAAATTCTTATTCTACTTTTACATGATCAGAAAAGTATTTAAAAAAAAAAAAAAAAAAAAAAAAAAAAAAAAAAACAACCAAACCAATTAAAAAACCTAGCTTTTACCTAAAATAAAAACAGAGAGGAGGGAAGAAGTTGAATTGCTAGTAAGTCAAAAATATCTTCTCCTAGCTACAAATTAGCACATAACTAAAATTACATGAATAAATTTAGACATGCATTTTCAATGGTCCTTTACTTGTATTTATGGGGAAAAATTATATGAAGTGAGGAAGTAAACTGATTTGGAGAAGAAAGTGTGGGTATAAAAGAAAAGGTGCATGAGACTCTCTTCCTTCAATAGACCACTTTCTCCCTCTGGAAAAGCCTACCTGGTCTGTGTTCATGTCCTCACTCATCCCTTATTCAGACCTGCATTTCTACCTGTGCATGCCAAGCTTCAGTACCAGTTGGAGATTCACATAGAAGGAGATGCACAAAGAGCTGGCATCAGTAAGGACCAAAGCCCCTTCCAGGCTCATGGCACCCTGTCTTGCTCCCCACTTCTCACACAGCAGAGCTGTAGGATTGTTCCATGCAGAACCCAGATAGGAACGAGCATTTCCCCATGTGGCCATCATAATCTAAATAAATATGATATTTTGCCTACACTGGTCTCAACAGGAACTGCTGTGCCAAGTTAAAACATTAATTTTCTTCAATGTCCCCATAAAATGAAATGTTTTCATACAATCTGTGGAAAAAGATGATGTCAGCACAAGTGGACTGCCCGGCACCTATTCAGTGTACATAATTATACACAAACATTTGAAATCTTCTTCTTTAGTTTCTCAGTAGTTTTTCCATACTCAAAATCTATTTGTTTACCAGGGAATTTAGTGAAGGTTTCACATGATGAAAATAGGGCATGCTTGGGCCAAAGTCACGTATTTATATGAAGAAACAGTGTAAAATATGCATTGATACATGTAAGTGCAAACAGCTATTTCCACACTCACACATAGGTATACAGGAAATTAAATTATTTTGCAGCAGACAGAATTCTCTTTTCTTATGGTGCACCTTCCACTCTAAATAGAAGTCAATCCTCGGTTTAGAATACAGATCTAAAGACTGCACCTAAGTACCTGCTATTTCACCCTTCACATGTAAGTGTAACAGTAGGCTTCCCATGTAAGTGACCACTTTAGCTTAGATGAGATTCTCAGAAATATGTTTCAGAAAATGTTCATGAAATATTGCAAATTATAGTAAAATAAAAATATATTAAATTCCAGAAATACTTTCAAAAAAGACTATGTTTAGAGAGAAAAAAAATGTGGATCAAAATAAGTGCTACAATTTATTTCTATTGTCTAAAACCTCAAAAATTCAGTCTTGACCAGCCAAAATGACTTCTTATCCTGTTTTAAATATTAGAAATATTTAATATTTCATTTTAAAAAGGTGGGGTGTCAAAATGCAAGTCAAAATGCAAGTCAACATGAAGCATTTATAAAACTGCCTCTAATTTGTATGCCAGGTAATTATGTAACACTGCCGCTGATTCACAAGGAATCTGTAAAAAAGTCTACAGAGATGCACTCTCATACTCACTTCTGAGGCACTATTAAAAATGCAATATTCCAGTACAGCAATACCAGCTTTTTTTCACTGAAACTCAGTTTATCCCTTTTGGGTGCTGTCACACAATAGGATGCAAGTATATTCCATGTGAACAAATTTGACTGAATATGGTTATTTTTATCTAGCATGGGTTTTTTACTTATCCCCAGCTTTGCAAAGTGACATGTCATTTGCTCAAATCAAACACTTCTAAATCAAATCCTCAGGCTCCACCATCTGTTATTGTAGGACTTTCAGGTTTAGCTATAAGCTTGGCATATAAAATCATATGTAATCTTATCATACTAAACTGACAGCCAGTTTACTCAGGTGAAGTCCTAGGATCTCTTAAGCAACAGAAAAATAAAGTCACTGGAAATTAAAAGCAAAAAAAAAAAAAAGACAGAAACACATATTTGATTCTTGTTGGACTGTTTTTAACAAGTTCTCAGAAAGAGTAGAATATTTCACTAAGTTGGAATGGGAAAGTCTTATATGTATATTTTCTCATATGTGTTGTTAATGTTTACAAAAGCAATACAAAGAAAATATCCTCTTTGGGGAAAAAAAGCTAAATTTTTTTACTGTGAAGGCTATTACACATGAAATCTGTCACTTAGGGAAGAGCTCCTTGTAAATTTGACAAATTCCTCTGTACAGGAATGAAGGGTTGATAAAAAAATTGGAGGTAGAAGATCCTGTTTTCTTTGTTTTCTTGTGACCCATGAATCTTGTGATCCATTCATTATTAAACACTGCAGTAATTCCTGATAGAAGCAGATGATATAATTCAATATTGAAGCCATATAATTTTATGTTAAATCTATCAGAAAAAAAAAAAAAAGAAATTCATGACAGTAGTAATAAATGTTGTTTAAGTAACACTCAGCTCTCAGTTGATGAGATACCAGGGAAACTGGAGTATTTCAATAAATTAAAAGACCACACCTAAACTTAGTGTCTTTTTAGACATACTTAGAAATTCCTTCCAAATCCCAGTGTTTCATCTTCTTGCATTAAAAATGCCTGCATATCCCTTTAGGTTTAAAATCTTGCAAAGCCCCTACTTTCCCCTACTGCCTTCCTACCCCTGTATAAATAAACACTCATGAATCGAAAACTTGAAACCCTGTCTCTGGGGTAAGACACTAACTTCAGCTTAGCAAATGGTCCCTGAAGTAGAACATAATGTGCACTGCATGTTGAGAATTCTGGTTTAATAACAAAAAGTCAGGTTTTGCCATGAGGTGGTGCTTTTGTACAAATTATTGTGCAGATGCAAGTGATCTCTTTTCTCCCATAGATATAAAGTGTGTTTTCAATATTCACTCTCCTCCCTGCCTGTTTCATCTTCCTTCTGCCATTACCTGCCCATGAAAATGCACAGAAAAAGGAAAAAACTGGAAAAGCTTAGAAAGCTATATAGCTTACTGTTGAAAAGGTTTCACTGTAGCAGTCTATCTGCTAGTAGCATCCTTTGAGCTTGGCTCTCCTATGGGCAAACAGTGTAGTCCTCTGACATCTACTATTCCTCAGTTTCCCTTTTGTAGTTTATCTGAATGTATTCTGGATTAAATTATGAACTCAAAGATTGAAACCATAAAATCATACCTAAATCCTTGCCTGCCTGTGCTGTTTTGTTGATGTCGATCCTAGCATCAGTAATTTCAACTCTATTCTGAAAGGTATAAAAATTACCAGACCAGACTTTTTTGTTTCTGTTTTGCATCTAAAGTCATATGTCAAAACAAACAACAATAAAAAATAGTTCAGTCCATTTAAATTAATTGGATTAAATCCAGAAGAATGTCCGTGCTTCCCCTGTCTCAGCTGGTACATACACACACACACAAGCATTAGTTGTACAGAAACCTGCAGGTGGTTCCAACAGTGCAAAGGCTCACCTTCTCAAATTTGTGATGATGCTTGATTTTTTTAAAAAGGAGAGAGAGAGAGAGAGAAAGACTGAAAGCAAGACCTCTTTCCAAACTGAGGGCTTCTCCCCTAAAGCTGACCACATCTGTTGTGGTACTTTTGTCTCCTGGAATTAATGAATTCTGCCCAGACAACCATCCCCATGTTTTCTGAATGTGCTGGTCCTGCACGAGCCTTTACACTGGTGTTTTGTGTGAGTGTTTGTGCATATCTGGGGGCTCCATGCCTCCTCCGTCTGTAACTGGGTTTCCTTTCCTCCTACAGAGCTTGCACTAGCACTCATTTATCTCAGAGTACAAATCTCTCCCTGCCTTCTACTCAAAGCCTCAACATCAAGTCAGAACCTGTTTCTCCTCCTAGAGACCGTACCACCACACCATCGAGATACCAACAGCACACGCGCCATGAGGCGGGGAGATCTCCTGTTGACAGTTTGAGCAGCTGTAGCAGTTCCTATGATGGAAGTGACCGAGAAGATCACCGGAACGAATTCCACTCCCCCATTGGACTCACCAGACCTTCGCCGGACGAAAGGGAAAGCCCCTCTGTCAAGCGCATGCGGCTCTCTGAAGGATGGGCAACATGATAACATTATTACCTATTAGTTGGGGTTTTTTTTCTTGCAGTGTGTGTGTGCTATACTTTAATGGGAGGGGGGAGGGGGGAAGGGTCAATATGCATTATATGTGCCGTGTGTGGAAAAAAAAAAAAGTCAGGTACTCTGTTTTGTAAAAGTACTTTTAAATTGCCTCAGTGATGCAGTATAAGGATAAAAAGAAATGCTGAGATAAGCTTAGCACTTGAGTTGTACAACAGAACTCTTGTACAAAATAGATTTTAAGGCTAACTTCTTTTCACTGTTGTGCTCCCTTGCAAAATGTATGTTACAATAGATAGTGTCATGTTGCAGGTTCAACGTTATTTACATGTAAATAGAAAAAAATTAAAACATTTGCCAGAAATGGCAGATTTTTACTGAGAGAGAAAGCAGCTGTTATGCAACATAGAGAAAATGTACAGATGTTTTGACAGACCCAGTGGTTGGGTGGCCATGAATTGATGCTAGAAAGAGGCTGGGTCACCTAACATACTGAAAATGCTCACAAACATGCAGGCATATTGTTAGAGTATGGCACTCAGTTAAAAAGGATCAAAACAGTTCAAGAGGACCATACTTATAAAAATGTTGAGTTCGAGGGCTGACGTATTTAATTTTTAAAATTCTGGGTCTTCATCACTTATTAAATTTAAAAAATTATTAAAATATGTACATTACATTTTGCTTATTTTCATATTAAAAAGTAAGACAGAGTTTGCAAAGCATTTGTGGCTTTTGTAGTTTCCTTAAGCCAAAATGTGTTCTTTTTTCCTTGATAGCTTTGCTAATCTTTTAAACAGTCCTGAAGAAACAAACAAAAAGGACTTTTTGTATAGAAAGCACTACCCTAAGCCTTGAGGAACTCCATGCTTTGCTAACCAAGATAACTGTTTTCTCTTTGCAGAAGTTTTGTTTTTGAAATGTGTATTTCTAATTATATAAAATATTAAGAATCTTTTAAAAAAATCTGTGAAATTAACATGCTTGTGTATAGCTTTCTAATATATATAATAATTATGGTAATAGCAAAAGTTTTTGTTTTCTTAATAGTGGGGAACTATATTTGTGCAGTTGCACAGTTAACTATTTTCTTTTGGTTTTCTTTTAATGGGTATACATTTTACAGATCAAAGTCAGCTGTTGAAAGACTGATCTGTAAACAATTAGACTTTACCCATGGTGTAACAACTTAAATCATTTTAATACAGCATTTTACACAGTTGGGTAAACTGCAATCCATTGTATATACTGATAAGTTCTTTCATGCTGTTTTGTGCATTGTAACAAGTTAAGGGCCCTTCTATTACTTAACGTCCTGCGTATCTTGTAGTTTTCCATGGGTCAAATGACAAAGTGGCGTAACTCGGCCCTTTCTCATTAATGAAGCTGGTATTCTGCCTGTCAGAATTGAGTGTGCAGCTCTAATGGCTGTCAGCTACGTGAGTGCAGGTGAATATGTGCTGAAGCAGCAGGGAGAAGCAAAGGGAGGGATCGGCACAAATGTGCCTGTTATATAGATTCCTCCCCTCTCTCCCAGACAAAAAAACTCTTAAAGAGATCATCAATTAAAGGGTCGTTTGAAATCGATTGATTTTACACAGCCAGTACTGGCCATCAGGTCCTTGGTTCTCATGGACCTCCGCAGTCACATCATCTCACAGTGGGCACATTGTTGAGCAACGCTCCCTGTGTGTTTACATCAGAGCAGGACTTGCTTCAGCATATGGCATCCACATTTTCTCCAGCCTCATATTGTTCCTTTGACTAAGATAGCTTTACCAGAGGGAATGTGTAATTTTCTTCAAGTTCCTCTTTGTCCCTCTTGTAAATTAGAAAAACATGGTATATTCAAGTGTTTCAGTTTAATCTTTCCGTTGGAGGGAAAAAATGTTTAAGCAAAATGTTAGTGCCATAGTACAACTGTAATATTTCCTTTTTTCAAGAGTCCTTCTAGGTCTCAACTACATACATTGACATTAGAATATAGCTGCAACAGCGATACGTCAACATGAAATACTTTGAACTGAAATCCACGCTCTTTTCCACGTGTAGGTGCAGCTCCTGTGCACTGCTCAGTGATAGAGTGTATCTCTCTGCAGTAGAGAATGATGATCAGACTACAGTGTGCATTAGGACATAGGCTCTTCACTTACCATGACTTTACAGAAGCCTGCCTTACAGGCACTTTCAGCCGTGCAGGAGCTAGTGCATAATCTGGAAACTGTTTAAGCAGAATACTGTGCTACTAATGCATCCATCTTATCTCGTGTAGCAAACTGCAGGGTAAACAAAGATACGCATGTTTTAAAAAAAGAAAACAAACAAAAAAACCCAAAATGAAACAAAACAAAACAAAACAAAACAAACAAACAAAACAAAAAAAAAGCAAAATGGGGTCCATGATTAATTTTAAAACACAAAAAACCTGTGTTTGAAACCACTTTCTTCACCTTCAGATTAATCTATACTCATTTTCTCTTCTGAGAATTTTAAACTTTGGTGTGTCAAAAATATGCAAATATATCACAAATGTACCTTGTCATTTCAAGAAAAAATACGATTTCATTGGTATTGTAGTAGAAACTTGTCAGTGGGGAAGGGGATTTGGTCTATTGATTATATATAAAGAATAGCCATATTAATAGTTTACCTTGCGATTTGCCTCAGCAACGCATGAAAAAATATGAAAGATACCATATTTAATGAAGATGCAGTGTAATATATTACTGCAAGTAACTAAGCAGAAAGTAGCGTGAAAAGTATTGCCTGGGCAATTTATATTAACTCTGACAGTGATTTTTGTATAAACACAAGTAGAACAGAATCACATGAAAATAATGCCAGTCAGCCCTCCTGTTCCTGCTGCAGAGGGCAACTAATTTATACTGGCAAAATTGTGGGGGATAATGCATATTTGCAAACTGATCTAATGATAAGAAGCACAACTTTGATTGTGAAGTCACTTTCTGTAAACTATAACTGTCTACCTTTCTTGTTCCTTTATCTGTACCATTTATTGTATTTGCAAAGCTAATTTGGATTTATTGTGTGATTCCTTTGTATTTAAGGAGTTTGGGGCAGAGCCCTGAAAGAGTATTAACATTTACTTTACCTTAACCCATGCTATATGATGTTTTAGGCAACATTCTTAATTGTAAGTTCAAACACCTGAAGTGGCATTCTAGACATCTGCAAGTATTGTTATAGCTAAGCTAATCTCTATTAAAAGGTGTTGTCAGTTAGTGTTTAATTGCTGGTGACAATTATATTATATACCCTATCTGCACAACATGTATATTGTATGCATTGAGCCATTCACAGTAAAGCTTTGGTCATTTCAGTGTCTTTCAAAAGTTGTGTTTTATAACAAAATGGCTTATATTTTTCCCAGAAGAGGAATTTAGCAATTTCTAATGACTAATATAAAAACTGTCTGTTGTCCTCAGATCTTTTTCAGGTAAAGCTAGCATAAGAATAGAAGAACTAATGGGCTGTTTTCAAGGATGTCAACCCTTTTGTATAGTATGTGTTATCCTGTATACCCTCTTTTATCTGTAGTCTAACAGCTGTTTTGTTTTCCTTCTTCCTTCACCTTGAAGGTAAATGCTTTGTAATTTTTTTAAAGCCACTTGAAACCTCAATAAAGGCTGTTGCCTAAACATGGCATACTTCATCTGTTCCTGTTTGTGCCATCTGCTGTGATGTCATCAGTTATATGGCATTAATTTCCTGCCACTACAGGTCTCTTGAAGGACTGATGGAACATTGGTGTCTGTTAGAATGCTTCAGACTGTAGATGTAATAAAAGGCTTTTGTTAATATATTTTAACCAAAGATGTGGAGCAATCCAAGCTTTGAGCCACAGACTTTCTGCATCAAAAGTATTCATTTAATTATTTTCATAATCAGGTGTTGCATTTCTACCTTCCCTTCTCATACCTCAGACTGATCCGTACCTCAGTTTGATTTGAAAAAAGGTCAGTTAAGTAACTAATTAAAAAAAAAAAAAAAAAATTTGAAAAATGCAGAGTCTTTTGTGTATTAACTAATATCAGACCTTGCTTACTGCAGGCATTACACTTGGATTGCTTCAGATGGTTTGTTGTATCCTTTTTTTTTTTCTTTCTTTCTTCTCTTTCATGGGGATTTGCTTCCATAAAACAATGGTGATAACAAAATAGCTTGTAAATGGGAGCATACAAGCATTTGCAACAAATATTAAAGTAGAGGCTCACAGCGGCATAAGCTGGACTTTGTCGCCACTAGATGACAAGATGTTATAACTAAGTTAAACCACATCTGTGTATCTCAAGGGACTTAATTCAGCTGTCTGTAGTGAACAAAAATGAGAAAATCTCAAAAGATTCTCCTGCTGGAAATAAGGTATAATTTGTATTTTGCAGACAAATCAGTAAAGTTACTGGCTTTCTTAGTGATACGGTGTCTGTTGTGCATTTTTTTATTAATTTAAATAGTGTTCAGTTTTCACTGTTTCACACTGTAACACATGAAAGAATCAGCACTTTAACTACCAGCAGCTGCTTCGAGGTCCCTTACTGATTTTTTGTGCTTGCTTTGAACACTAAGCAATGTTTTCTGGCACACATCACCCCACCGATTCAGAGAAACTCCATCACTGCTCTGGAGTCAGTGCCATGTAGAATGAGGCTATCTGAATCTGTCCCTGATGTCTGACTATCAGAGGAGCTAGATGAAATAATGCCTGGCTTTCAGGTGATTAGTCATTGACAGGGAATCTAAACTCCCATATATCCATGTCCTGTGAATTCTACCCATGGGAACAACTGTGAAAAAACTCTACAAAAATGCATTTTTTGTGTCAAAATCATGTATCATTGGTTCTATGCTCTGTCCATATTCTCTAGTAAACATGCATAGGGACTGTGTCAGAATTAATCTATTCACTTTTCTATACTTTTTTCTCTGAGTTGTTACTTTGTTTGGGGGGGTTATGGTTCCAACTAATAGTTTCATAGTCTGAGAATAAAAGAATAATTTTCTTTCAGAAAGATATGTTTTTATGCCAGAAGCAAATAAGCAATTAGTAATTTAAGGTGCTTGGTGAATGTGACAATTTCAAAAATAACATTACAAGGACTAGTTTCTAAATATATTTATGAAAGAAAACAGCTGTGCCTTGGTGTTCCTTTTCATGAGAATTTCTTTTAAGAGAAATATTGATATTTCAGTGTTGGACACAGCCTAGCAATGAGATACTAAAACTAAGATTAAATGTCACTGGTTTTACTACTTAATATATGTTTCTCAAGTAAATCACTTCTTGTCATCATTGGCTAGGATGAACAAAATATTTCTTAAAATGCAATTGTCTTAGAAAATGTATCTAGTTGTCCTCCCTCCTGCAATCAGTCATCTGTGTGATTAATACTAATAATGCTATACCTGCATTGGAAAAGGAATTCTTTAGAAAACAGAGTCCCTTATATACATTTTTCTGTTATTCGTTACTCCAGAAAAAAATAAGCATAAAACATACTGATTACTGTACCTTAAATTCTATGGACTATATTTATAAACAATGTAGAAATTTATGTTAAAATGGGAGCAGGGAGGTCAACAATTCTTTAAATCAGCTTTTTCACTCTAGGTTCACATATGTCATCCAAAAAAGCAATTGAAAAATGTACAGCATAAGATAATAACTAAGCTATATACCTTCTCCATCCAGATTGTTTGCTTTCCCTGAAAATTTCTTTCTGCTTTCCTTCAGCAAAATTCAACACAGCATCTTTGTAGAAGTGGGAAACTATGCTGAGACAGTTGCTGCATATGTCATATTAAGGAGGACACAGACACCAATGTGGCTCATTCATACCTAACACTTTCTCAAACACAATGCCTACATTTCCAGAGGTGAAATACTGGGAGTGAGAGAACCCAATGAACAGCAAGGAGGAATGATTCTAAAACAATCAGATCATTAAGTCTCTAAGCAGCAAAAGGTATTGTTCATGTCTATTGACAGACACAGCCTATTCCTCATTAATTCAGTGGAAATTTACCAATGCAGCAAGGTTTTACCTGCTCCACATGAACTCCAGTTTTCTGGAGTCCCTGATTTTGGGGCATTTGGACTGCTTAGCCATAGGGCTACATTTATTTTGTAGTCATATATTGTACTTAATGCCTTTACACTAATCATTCAGAGCACCTGCAACAGGTAAATCAATACCGCATTCTCTGCAGTCCATGTAGACATATCCAAGATATGATTGTTGTGAGCAGGCATTTTGGTTAATAGTAGTTTTTCTGCTGTTGAAGATATTTCTTCCTTCTCTTTCAGCAGGTATTGTGTCCTTTGGTTCCATTCTGCATCCCCTTGATTGCTAAAAATACTTGAAGGCTAACATGAGGATGCTTGTGTGAGTGCTGAATTTGAACTGAGTACGTTGCTTCTGAAAGCTGGAAAGTTGCTGTTCTAATTATCCTTTCTACCCTCTTCTGTCTTTGTGCTTCTGTCTGTTGTTCATTCATAGTCTGCTCAAAGTTTTCAGTTTCAAGTATCTGTCCATATTTATCCAGACAATTATCTATAAGTTCTGTTAGGTTACAAAATATATTGCCTTCTTCTACGGGCAGGGGTTAATCACTGTTACCTGTGCGGGTTTTACTTCTCTGACCAAAGACATGAAATTACATAATAGAAGACTTAACTGTGCAGGAAATACTTAGAAATTATAAAACTTAAAGGTAGTGTGTTTGCATGATAAACATAATCATGATTAAATCATGGCTTTGTTATGACAGCACATTGCATAGATAATTATTTTCTGTATTTAGTTGCTCAGGATAGGATTTTCAGTCTCACAGTGAACATGCAGCATCCTGCAGTCACTTTTTTGCAACTTTTTACACTATAGTAGCATTTTTTTTAAGGATATGAGAGCTGGAAAATACTATTATGACATCCTTTACAGCTGCATTTTTACAGTGGGAAACCTTGATCTGATACATATTACTCTGACTCAAAAAGAATACAGAACAAGATGAGCAGGAGACAAATTTGCTTGAAAGGAGAAACTACATAGAATATGAGCTTTCAACTTGGAAAATACATGAATGACAGAGTATATCCTTATGTGAATAATACAAAGGCAACAGATCTGCAGGAAAACATTGTGTGCTCTCTCTCAAAAACATTGGAAGCACAGGATATATATAAAAAAACCATCAGACAGGAGGTTCACAAGGGCATATGACTGATGACCATGTTATGTGTCAGTTAGTAGTGAGATTTTTGGTCATAAAGGATTGTGAAAGCAAACAGCCTGGGTAAGTTGGTTGGATAAGTTAAACGGGCATAGTTCCATTTGTCTTGTTAAGCATGATAATACACTTACAGTATCCAGCTAGAGTAAAGGAATATTTTCCACAGCTTATTTCTGGAAAATCAGACGCATGCTAGGGAAAAATTCACGTATGCTTTTTTATTATAGTTTTCTTCTCCCTAAAAATCCCCTACAGACTACTGTCAGGGAGAAGATAGTGAGATAGGTGGACTTTTGTTCTGATCCCATATGGCAGTTCTTGTGTGTAGTCATCACATAATATAACCATCCTAGTTTTCCCTGCAAACCGGTGGGTTTTTTTCAGATTATGCATATTGATTTTACGGTGTTGGAAATTAATTCAGTACAAATCATGCATTCAGCACGCATAATCAGCCAAGAGCTAAACCTGTCACCTAGCATGGCTTTGCTTCTGCAGGAAATCTGGTTGAAAAAAAATAGAGTTTATGACCTTTGGAAGACAGGGCAGGCAACTCAAGAAGAATGCAAGGATGTCATTAGGTCATGTAGAGAGAAAATCAGAAAGGCCAAAATTCAATTAGAATTCAATCTGGTCAATCACTAGTGTGAAAGATATTAAAAATATTTTTATAATACATCAACAAAAGGAGAGCCAAAGAAAATCTCCATGCTTTATTGGATGCCTGGGGGGAACATGTCATCAAGGACAAGGAAAAGGCTGAGGCTGAGGTATTTAATGTCCTTTGTGCCTCAATCTTTAACAGTAAGACCATTTATTCTTAGAGAATCCAGC
Source organism: Pardalotus punctatus (assembly GCA_013400915.1). Lineage (NCBI taxonomy): Eukaryota > Metazoa > Chordata > Aves > Passeriformes > Pardalotidae > Pardalotus > Pardalotus punctatus. The sequence continues at coordinate 25,919 of VZTX01020687.1, read as the reverse complement.
CCCCTGAACTGCTTGACAGGGACTTCTGTAATCCAAGAGAAAGTAGTGACTTGCTGAGCCATTTAGACCCTCTTAAGTCTACAGGGCCAGCAGATAGGATTCATCCAAGGGTACACAGGGAGCTGGTGGAAGAGCCTCACCAAGCCACTCTCCATTATTTTTCATCAGTCCTGGTAAACTGGGGAGGTCCCGGATAACTGCAGGTTCGCCAATGTGAAGGGCCAGAAAGATCTGGGGAACTACAGGCCTGTCGGTCTGACCTCTGTGTCTAGCAGGGTTATGGAGCAGGTCACCTAAAGTGTGAACACAGAGTACCTGCGGGACAACCAGGGAATCAGCAGCAGGGATTTAGGAAAGGTATGTCCTGGTTGACCAACCTGATTTGCTTTAATTACCAGGTCACCTGCCCGGTGGATAAAGGGAAGGCTGTGAATATTTTCTACATGGACATAGCACAGTCTGAACTATCTCCCATGGCATTCTCCTTGAAAAGCTGGCAGCCCATGGCTTGGACAGGTACAGTCTTTGCTGGGTTAAGAACTGGCTGGATGGCCACACCCAGAGACTGGTGGTGAATGGTGCTGCATCCAGCTGGCTGCTGGTCACCAGAGATGCTCCCCAAGTCTCAGTATTGGGGCCAGTCCTGTTCAATATCTTTATTGAGTGCACCCTCAGAAATATGACACTAAATTGGGTGGGAATGTTGATCTGATGGAGGGTAGGAAACCTCTGCAGATGGATCTGGACAGGCTGGACTGATGGACTGAGGCCAATGGTATGAGCTTCAACAAGGCCAAGTGACAAGTCCTGCACATTGGCTACAATAACCCCATGCAACACTATAGGCTGAGGAAAGAGCGACTGGGAAGCTCCCTGATGGAAAAGGAGCTGGGGATGCTGGACAACAGCCAGCAGGACAGAGTCAGTTGTACCCAGGGGGCCAAGAAGGCTGATAGCATCCTGGCTTGCATCAGCAGCAGTGTGGCCAGCAGGACAAGGGCAGTGACTGCTCCCCTTGTACTCAGCACTGGTGAGGCCACACTTCGAATGCTGCATCCAGTTCTGGATCCTTCACTTCAGTGAAGTCATTGAGGTACTAGAGCAAATCCAGAGAAGGGTAATGGAGCTGGAGTAGGGTCTAAAGGGTAAGTCATATGAGGAGCAGCTGAGGGAGCTGGGGTTGTTCGGCCTGGAGAAAAGGAGACTCAGGAGTGACCATATCACTCTACAGATGCCTGAAAGGAGATTGTAGCTAGGTGGGGGTCAGTCTCTTCTCTCACACAACAGTGACAGAACAAGAGGCAATGGCCTCAAGCTGTGTCAAGGGAAATGTGGGTTGGACATCAGGAAGAATATCGTCATGAAAAGGGTTGTTAAACACTGGAACAGGCTGCCCAGGCAGACCACCATCACCATCAAGAAACGACTGAACTTAGTGCTACAGTTTATTTGACAAGGTGGTGATCGGACAAAGGTTGGATTCAATGATCTTGGAGGTCTTTTCAAACCTAAATGATTCTGTGATTCTGTGTTTTTCCAGTATTGTGAGGTACACCCAGAGGACTAAAGTGTAAACATGCAACTGTTTATTTATTCCACAACAGCCAGGGAAAAATTAATAACTGCATAAATTATAGACAGAAAGGTACAGTCAAGGATGCATGATTGATAGAATTAATGTGGACATGCAGGAATGAGAAAATATCAGTGTGTAAGTATAGAGACAGGAAGTAAAGGCAGAGTGATGACATCAATGCAAACATGGGTCTGTAATTTCACATACCTGCTCTTCAACCACACACCAGAACTTTGCTCAAAAGATAGATTTATAGTTGTCTACAAAGTGCCAGCTAATGCAACAAGACTACTCCCACCATGAAAAAAATTGCTTACATGTGTAAATATGCCAATATTAGTCCTCAAACTTTAATTAATAAAACACATAGGCAATAAATAATGAAATCTTTACTCACTATCAGAGTACCCAGCTACAAAGAAAATTTCACAAAGTATTACCAGGAAACATACTCTGTGTGCTCATTTCAGAGCTTAAAATTGCTTTTTAAAGCAGCCCATCAGACCAGCATGCAAATGGATATGCTGGATTAGCTATCCAGTGCAGACTTTGTTTACAGTATCTAGAACTGACCATCTTAACGAAGGATATGCTGTCAAATTAGAGGGCTAAGTGCAGAAACTTCTGAGCAAAATTCCACAGATATATTACATGGATCAAACTCAAAGGCTGTTGGATGATATTTTCTACTGCCTCTAATATATCTGGATGTAGACGGGGATATTTTCAGAGTTTCCTAAAACGTTTTTGTATCTCTGAGACAGTGAACTAGTCACGTTTATTAATAGTCTAATCATTAAATAAATCAGTTAGTGAGGGTAATACAGCAATTCATGAGAAATGCTCATGACAGATGCAGCATAAATATAACAGTCTTTTTTAATATCTCTCTTGTATTATCTTAGCATGCAGAGGCAGAGGCTGAGCCAAACAAAGCCTCCTGAAATTACTTCTTTTCTATTTATATGTCTTGAATATTAACTGAACAATTCAGTCTGTCAAGTTGTTCAATTCTTGTAGAAAAACAGCCTTTTTCCCAGATAGAAGAAGACAGCTGGACAAATGAAAAGCACACAGGAAAAGCAAATAACTTGCAAACATCATTCCAGTGCTGTCTTTCTGAAATCCATTTAAAGTCTCAGCTGTTCTAAATTTGAATGGTCAAAAAAATAAGTTACATTTAAGTAGTGGTAAAATTAGTCTTGACTGAGCTTTTCACGTGTCTTTGTGGGTGTCCCTGACAAGTGTAAATAGCAATTGGTTGGGAGTTTGCAGAACTGCAGATCAACTTGCAGATAAAGCAATGAAAGTTACCAGTGCAATGACTTCTAAACCCTTTTAAAAGGTTAAAGGACCTTGAACAGAGGAAGAACAGTGGCTTACGTGTGGATATACTTCAAGTCTATTATGGTTTGGTACAATTTGCAGGTCTTTTCTTCTTCCACCATGGAACAGATACCTATCAATCACCTTCAGATATTTTCATAGAAATCTTTTTCTACTGCTGGCCTTTCTGAGCCTCACACCTATTAAATACTAGATGCATATTGCAATTAAGTTCCTGAGTCAATGTATTAAATATCTAATATTTCCTCTCTTTAATTCTTTTTACTCTGAGAACTTTTCAGGACACTGAAAAATACAGACAAAACCCATCATTATGTCAGTATGGTTCAGAGCAAGCAAAAATCTTTCTGCCTCAGAAATCTATGAGACAAACAGTAGCTTTTGAAACAACTGAACTGTTGTTTTAGGGAAAAGTAGTTAAAGGAAAGCCACAGAAAAGTAGGTGCTCCAGAAACTTGCATAGTCAGTGAAGGCAGTGGCATAACAAACTTTCAGCTGTCCCTCTCATTGCTTCCCTGATGGGGAAAAAGGAGAAAAATCTCTTCCTTCACCCAGCCCCAACAGTCTCTGCTGTACTGCAGCTGTGCCCTGTCTGGAATCATAAAATCATTCAGGCTGGAAAAGCCCTCTAAGGTCATCATGTCCAGCCCTCAGTCCAACATTGGCAAGTCCACTATGAAACCATGTCCCCATGTACCCCATGTACATCCACACATATTTTAAATCCCTCCAGGGATGGTGAGTCCATCACTGCCCTGGGCAGCCTGTTCCAGGGCTTGACAACTCTTTTGGTGAGAAAAGTTTTCCTAAAATTCCATCAAAACCTCCTCTGGCACAACTTGAGGCCCTTTCTTCTTCTCCTGACACTGGTTGTCTGGGAAAAGAGACCGACCACCACCTGGCTACAAGCTCCTTTAAGGCATTTGTAGAGAGTGACGAGGTTCCATCTGAGTGTTCTTTTCTTCAGGCTCAGCCTTCCCCCTCATCCTCTTCAGCTACTCCTCACCAGACTTGTGCTCCAGTCCATCCACCAGTTCCATTTCCCTTCTCTGGACTTACTTCAGCACCTCAATGTCTTTCTTGCAGTGAGGAACCCAGGATTCAAGGTGTGGCCTCACAATTTCTGAGTACAGGGGGACAGTCACTGTCCTGGTTCTGCTGGCCACACTATTGCTGACCCAAGCCAGGATGCCATTGGCCTTCCTGGCCACCTGAGCCCATGCTGGCTTGTGTTCAGCTACTGTCAACCAGCTCTCCCAGGTCCTTCCCCACCAGGCAGATTTACAGCCACTGTCCCAGCCTATAGTACTGCAGGGTATTATTATAACCCAAGGGCAGAACCTGGCACTGAGCCTTGACTCATAAACACATTTTTTTAATGCTGGACTCCAGGGGTTGTTTACTGCCTTCTAACACATTTTAATATGGAGGACAGAAAAGAGAAAAGATTTGATGTAATAACATTTTTGTATGGATTTAATTTTTTAGAATGTTTCTTCATGCAGTGATACCACAAATTTCTCCTCATTTGTCCTAATTTCTTTTTTTTTAATATGGCAGTTATACAAGGTACCAGTTTGCTTCTTTCTATTTTTTCCTGGTAATATTTCTATATAACTTATCAGAACTGAGGGAGGAATGCTATTAGTGAGAATTTGTCATATGTTTCTATAGAGAGATATAATTTTAAACAGAAAATTTTATCTGAAAATTGGTGGTCAGTCTTCATGTTGCTGTTTGGATGTGTTGTTTTTCACTCTAAGGCTGAGTAACATCTGAGGGGATCAAAGGAAGAAACATGGAAACTATAATCAACTGCTTATAATTCTAAGCCTTTTAAAGGGTTTTGTTGTTTTAAATAACAAAGTAATTTTCTTGAATATGATTATTTCTTTGACTGGGTTCTCCCTTCTGCTGCAGCATCACATACCCAAGAGGTGATACACTTTGTGCAGCACAGAGGTGTTTTCTGCTTGCAGTTTACTGTATGTTTTGTTTGAAGGACTGTGAGAAACCAAGTTTGCTTTATCATGCCTCTTACTATTTTAGGCAGTTAAAGTCCTCTGGAAAAACAGGGAAATGGAACCTCTCCTGGGAGAAAATGACCAGAGTTTCTGGAGTGATGTATAGCTCCAGTCTTAGCAGTGGTGGAGTACTGATCATGTACCCACAAGAAATCACCCACCCACAAAATACTGAAAAGAAAGAGGGAAAGAACGTTTCCTAAGAAGCCAAGCGGAATTGTGTGAAGATTGTACAGTGCAAGATACCATCAATTCCTACTGGAATGGAGCACAAGACCAGTAACGAAGATTACAAAATTACAAAGCACAGAGAAAAAAGGGAGTTCACCTATTCTCATTTAGTATCTCTTCCTGATATTCTGTTATTTAAAGTTTTCTTGTGTTTTGGAATTATGCTCACAAAAGACAAATTCATACAGTGCCACATGAAAGCTCAGCTCAGCCAAGGCTCTCACCACACACCTCTTTGAGGATACCAAGACTCAGCTTCTGGGTTACTGTGGCTGTACAAAAAGAAAAAAAATGATCAATTAGGCTGCACCAAAAGGTTTGTTCTCTGTAACATTGTAAAATCACCCTGTGATTACTTGCTAACTGAAAAATTACTTTTCCCTAGTCAGAAGCAGGAAGAAAGAACAAAATAAAATTTATTTATCCAATGAAGAGGCAGTTTACATCATAATTATTTGTTCTGTTTGCCAAATATGGAAACATAAGACTATGTATAACAGAGTTAAATCTTCCTTAATCTATGGGAAAATTTTCAGCAGGCACTATAACCCTCCAGATAATTTTTATCCAATATAGTCTCTCACTATGGAAGTTTTTACAGCTGTGAGTGTTAGCTGCCACTTGCACTTATTTCTTCTGACAAAGCCAAACAGACCAACTGCTGTTTCTGAGAAACTTCTATAGCCATGCTGGCAACTGGAGTGAAGCCTTGTAGCTAAGCCTGGATAGTTTTTCAGCTAATGTTAACATCAATCTTCCTTTAAATAATCTATCAATAGCCACTGAAGAGACAGGCATCAGCCAGACCTTTCCTCTTCGTGCTTTCTGCATGACAACAGATTTCTCCAGCCTTCTAGATTACAAGGAAGATAAGTTTGCTAGTAAGGAGAAGTATATGTCTCTCCTACATCCTGTTTTTCTGGAGTCACAGGGTATTAGGTTTCAGGAAGACCCTTTCCTTTTCGTCTCCTGGGCATTTGGAATTCCTCTGATCTTGCTCTTTGTCAGTCAGTGATCCCAAATTATTGCCCTATTCCTTATTTTTAAATTTCTTTTTTAAAAAACTAAATATTTTAAAAGCCTCTTCTACTCACTGGACTACATCCAGTTACTTTAAAGAAACCTCATACTTCACCACTCCCTCTCTGACATTCCTGATTTTTGGAGAAAAGGTCCAACCATGCTCTCCATCAGTAAGTGGTCCCACTTCTTTGCTCCCTATACCAGGTTTAGCTGGTAAATGCAAATAGTCAGCCAGGGAGGGACCCACAGCCCTTGCACAGCAGCACCTTGGCTCAGCCTCTCTCATGGGTGACTTAATTTCCCTGAGGTTAATGCTGTTTTATACCAGAGTACAGGTTAAGCAGGACTGAGTTTAATTTACGGAATAAAACTCTTCTCTGTGGCTACAATAGGCAGAAAAAGCTCATGCTGCCCTCACATTGCCCAAAGCAGAAAAAGCAACTTGCTTTGCTCTGTTGGGTACTCAGGTGATGGAGGTGCAGGTAGCATTCTGATACTCTGTCCTCTTTTAATTCCAAAGTAACTTTTTATGAATAAAAGGAGACTAAAATTACAATTTTAATAACAGAGTTAGTGAATAGACAATAAGAAGACAGAAATACTTTTTAAAGTCTTTTTTAAAAGACTGTGAGTCTGTAAAGGCATGCCAGTCCACAGCTCATCGGTGTCATACTGAAATTAAGGTTGCACAACTACTCTTAATCTCCTCTCTGTTGTGTAGCATGTCTGACTTGGGCCTGTCACTTTTCTGGGCATATTGCAAAAGACGTCTGTTCATTAATGTTTCTTTGGAGAGCAATGGGAAAAGTCTTGCTGAAGTGATGTAGGACTGCAAAAAATATTCTGTAACTAAGACTAAGATACTTTAGAGCAGAGGTCTTGATATTTTTATTAGCTATATGTTAGATACCTGGAAGCTTTTCTAGGCAGTCTTTTCACCTTAATTACCATTTAAATTTAAAGGAATACAAATTCTGCAAATCTTGACAGGCAAGCTGTTCCTTCTGCATCTCACTTTTCTCCTGTGTCAAGGATACTCCTGATCAATTCAAGACCTTTTAAACTGCAAATCTCTAAGTAAACAAAAGATGAATGACAACATACACACTGTGTTCTTGGTGAGGGAGGATGAAAGGCTTACCATCACTTGTATGCCAAGATGCAGAAACCCCTATGTTGATGGAATTAGTTTGTTCAATCTCTGTGAAAAGGCACAGAGACTGGTGACTTGGCACCACCTGTCAATCCAGCTGTTTAGACAAAGGCGAAATTCAAGCCTGATCAAAGCGTTTCATCAAGACACCCCTGCACAGCCTTACAACCAGTTTGCTTAAACTGACCAGGCAGATCTGCAGGGCATGTTTCAATCTCATGGTACGAGTAGGAAGGACTCCAGTTGCCTTCAACGGGCTTTGGAGTGGGACTTGTAAGTTCAAAGGTACTCCCCTAAGGTTCATCAGTGTCAGCAGGAGCTGCCTGACCACTGTTGTGTGTGGAAGATATAGAAAAGCCTTGCTGCTGGATCCTGCTAACTTCTGCTGACTCGTGCTCACAAAGAAGTATTTTGAGGACACCTCCTACATGAGGCAGTGATTGGTTAGGGAGACGCATGGACACGGCATGATCTGGGAAGTGATTGGATTGGAAGGCGCGTGATTGGCAACGCGTGCAGCTGATCAGTGGCTAACCCGCCTTCATGGAGGGTATAAAAAGGCTTGGTTTCCTGCAATAAAGGAGATTTTTCTACCAACTATTCGAGGAGAATGGTGCTTTGTTCCCCAGTCCTACAGCAGTGGGCAGACAAAATGTGCTTTCCCTAGTAGCACCTAGACATCTTCCTTATGCAGCCACCAGTTTTGCTGTGTAGACCCTGTTAGTCCAAGCTGTGCCCAGAACACAGGATCTGTCCTTTTGTCTGCTAATCCCTGTTCCTTATACATGGGTTTCACAAAGTAAAAAAGGGCAAAGCAGTTATAAAGTGATTTTCAAATCCTCTTCCCCTGGTGAGAATTTAAACCTGCATCCCTCCTTAGTGCTCCCCTTCCCCGCTCGTGGGTAAGCAGCAGGAGCTCATTTTCTTCTACAGGAGAAGGTACTTATCAAAGTTGGGCAGAAGAGGACAGGTCTTGTGACACAAATCCACTTGTTTGTGTGATCAATCAAGCACTCTTCTCTCTGTGTGTGGTTGTGTTAATAACTCCGTGTTTTGATAGCCACTCGACAGCAGCTCCCATCAGGTAGAGTAGCTATAGAAACTGCTAGTGCTGCTGCTTTGCTGGTATCAGCTCACAAGCTTTTGGTAAAAATATAGCTCACATTATCTTCCTGAATGAACTTCTATATCTTGGAAGCAAAGACATCTGACTATGTCATACAAATGGTTCTTTCTGACTTTAAATCTCTGAATGTAGAGATGGAAACTGCTGTTTTGGTTTAATTTTTTTAATGAATTGACATTATGTTCTCTCTTCAAAGAAGTTTGTGGTGTATTTGAAGAGACTTTGAGAATCACTCATAATTGTATCTGGGTTTGCAATTAAACACTACATGGCCAATATTTTCCATAATTTACTAAACTTAAGTAAGACAAACTAAGTGTGTAGTTATGCTTAAGCATCTAGTTGTGTTATAGTCAAATTTATCATTTATGATACACAATAATGAAACTGAAGTATAAATCTTTAGAAGACTTCATGAGCCTAATAAAAAACCCTACTTTTGTACAAAATAAGTAGCAGACGAAAATTTATCATCATTGTCTGTTCTTTGACCTCCATAGTGTTTGTGAGGGCATGTTTTTAAGATAAATCAGCAGACAATCCATATCAAAAAAGCTGACCAGAGGGAAAAAGCCATGAGGATGTTCACCAGCTTGTGTTACTTTAGGTCATGAAATATACCAATCTGCTAACATCCTGAATTACCAACTCTGTAATCCAAACCTGAGAGCATATTGCTGCATATATTTCCTCAGGGCAAAGCTATGAGACAGTGCAGAACTGTTCTGAATTACGGGCACCACAGTGGCATTTTCCTGTGTCTTCTGACATGCAGGGAGAGGTGGTGTGATCTGACAAGTTTCTATACCAAAAAAAAAATAATAATACTGAGATGACACTAAAAAATAAATCCAAGTTGGGAAGCTGTATCACCACAGAGATCTCAATAAAGAGAAGAGAGTAAGGGAGGTCTAAAAGATGACAAGACTCTCCTTTTCAAATATGTCCAATTTCAGAAAGCAGTAGCATATATTGAAGAGAGGTCTTGAGGGAGGAGGTCTAGTGAAAATCCACAAAGGTGACTTTTTTCTACTACCATCTTCTTTTAACTACTGCAGTTAGAGTAGGACGGGAGCAGGTGTTGCCAGCTCACTTATTTACCATGTGGCTTACCAAGTGTAGCCATGGACAGTACTTCCAGTGGTACCGCTGTTGGCACTGGAGGGGTCATCAGGCCACCCAAGACGAGGGCTTAGTCCCAAACTGTGGACTGCTTGTACCCTGGAAACACAAGAATTTTCGTCAGTGAACATATGCATGTTTTGATTTTCTTTGCTGTATAGAGGAGCATGTGGTTTGTCAGCTGGAATTTCTGCTTCCTCAGGAACAGAGTTTTATTTCTTGGTTTTGCATGAAGAGAAGCTGGATTCTTATTGTGTTGCTAGCTTTTGTCTCCCATTGCCTGCAGCAGAAAATCACTTCTCCCAAACAACAGATACATGTGAAACTGAACCTTCACATTCTTCCTGTCTGACACTCCTGTCTCAGAAACTGATGTTTTTGAGCTGGCATCCAAACAACCAAGCATGGCGTTCATACTGACATCTGCTCCAGAGCAAAGTTTAGTCTTTCAATTACATTATCTTGCTTTGTTTCCGTGCAGACACCGCACCTGAAATACCACCTGCTCCTGGTCCATCCTCTTCATAGAGACTGCTTCCTGGGACACTTGGGACAACACTTTTGGGATATTCTGTCCCACTCCCTGCCTGCATAGACACTTTTTAGGTGCCTCCAGCTGCAAGAAGCAACCAGCAACCCCTGCCTTGCTATCAGCATCAGGAAATGGTTCTCTTTCTGGACACCCTGTGCAGCTGTAACAAAAAATACTCTTCCTGAAAACAGTCCCTAAACACTTTCACAGAGGACTTTGTCTCCCTCCAGTGACTATTGAGTACCTGCAAGGAATAGCCTCCTAATGTTTTCAAAGTTAGATGGTTTAAGTGATCCCCTTCAGATTAGAAAAACAGACCGAATCAGAAATATCTCAGCTGACTTTTTGTGTCTTGTGGGAAGTAGATTTTCTCATGTCACCCTGCACTGAGCTTACTGATGTGCCAAAAGACATCTTTCATGCAGGATAACAAAGCTTAAGTGCTTCACTTCCTTCATACTTGTGGCATCCTCTGTCCATTAAAGATTTGTGCCTACTGTTGACAAATACAAATACTCCTGACAAATTTTTCATCTACATTTTTACATCTTCAAGAAAGACCCCTTCAGTGCTTTTCACCCCATAAAGCTACTTACATTATATAAACAAGTCTCCTTGTTTTTGTTGGTGTTGTTTTTTAATATACACTTCTAAACCTGTCTTAGGCTCTTGTTTTCCCCAGCCATTCAAATAGCTTTTAGGTGTGGTTTCCAATTCTTCAGCTTCTGTTTTTAAAGGTGGATCTGAGAATGTGTGAACATGAGGGAATATCCTCATGTGACACACTGTTCCTGAGTTGTACAAAAATGCAAAATAATCTTTCTGCACATCACCTTTTGAGAACAAGGAGTTTTGGGGGGTTTTTTTCTGGCACTCTCAATATGAGAAATACTGTAGATGCTCAGCAAGGTTATTGCTTTTCAAAAGAAGTTCCACTGTGCAGGTGGCAGCAATCATTGACCCACGATGCATGACTTCGCATTTGACTTGCATGTGCTGGAAAATGCTGTGACTGACACAAGTCAAAACTAGAATACACTCTATGACGGCCATATAACTAATGTTATTTCTCTCATGTCCAAACAATCTGCTCTTGCCAGTGTTAAGTTTCAATTAGTTAATAAAATATTGGAAAGGACAGAGCTATCAATTAAGCATTAAGACTCCTGTCAGGAAAACACTTTGAGAGTTTTTCCATTGACTCCAATTTTTGAGGTCTACTGGTTGACCAGTTCCTAAGTCATTACAACATGTGTGGTACTGATAACTTGGTAGTCTTCAATCAGACTGTCATGCATTGCTAAATCAAGCTGCCCTGTGCAGAACTACAGTTACTCTTTTCAGTCAATCCAGATATCTTATTAAAAAAACATATTATTTTGATTAAAATAATTTTCTATAAAAGTGTTACTTGGCACTATTTGTACTGCCATCCTGCAGTTTCTTCTTAATTAATCATACATCAGTCTCTTCCCTGTGCTGTGTCAGACTAATCATTAATTATTTAAGTTTTCCCGTGTAACAAAATGTCATAAAAATTTTGGGGCTATATGTAGAGACAGAAGCCTTATCATGAGTGATTCAGGACTGCTCTTGGTACTTTTGCTGAGTAGAAAAAGGATTGTTACTGGCAGTAATATACACCTTAAGAAATGCAAAGTAATTGTCATCCACAGCCACTCAAGATCTTGCTGAAAAATGGTCCTGAGTAGTATCAGTTATGCACCTAATATGCTTTTAAAAATTATCACAGGAAAAGCACCGAGTTTTGCAATATTCACTCTTCTATTTGCAGTCAGTGTCATACTTGTTCTAAGACTGAAAAGATCCAGAAATCTATGTATAAATTCAAATCGTTTTCCCAGCAAGGCATCAATTTTTGGTCACATAGATTGTGACACTGTCCTAGAAAATTGCTCATTTCAAAATGTATCATGTGTGAGATTTTTTGGTGTGTCTTTGTCAACACAGTAGACAATAAATATGGCCCCAAAAGCAGAGCAGACAAGATGAATGTAGACTTAATTAGTTGGTATGGGTGAAAGTGAGGAACTGTGAGCGCTTCACCAACCACAATACTTCATGTAAGAGGACAGAAGGTGATCAAAGGACAGATGCTTTTAATCTGTTTGAGACACACAACCTGCATTACCTCTGCCTTCTAGACAAGCTTTGGGCAACAGGAAAGAAATCCCATGCTGAATGCTAAACATGTGATAATAAGCTAGCAGCAGCAAATGTGAGAATCAGTGTTTGGAGAATTCAGCAGGGAGGGTTGCTACTGTTGCTATTGTACGGCTACAATATGGTGGGAAGCTGCCTTTGTCACCAGCACAATAAACTGAGGAAGAAAAGTTATGCAGGGAAATTTCAACAGTTAGTCTTGATCCAAAAACCCAACCAGCAATACCCTTTGAAAAGAATGGAAAATACAAACAGACATTGGAAGGAAACAAGGGTTGTCACACACTGCATTCCTATTCTGGCAGCACAGTAGAGAGGGTTTGCAAAGAAACCAAGGTCCCACATGAGGTTGCTTGTCACAACAGAGGTATTTTGAGGTGTTATATGTATATTATATATATAATAGTGAGGTATTAGGTGAAAATATGTGATACATACTTGGATGAATCATTTATTTCTGTTGATGAAGGGAATCAGTGTCCAAAACTCAGTCTGTGGAGTCTCTGAGCCACCCCTCCTTGTAATTGCCCTCATTTCTGGAATCCTCAAAAATGTCAGGAACAGACCAGACCCTGCCATTCAATCCCTCCAAATCACACACACAGACATATCATCTAACGATGCTACATTTCATGAGTGAAGGGAGATCACTGTTCTGTTGCCAAGAATGAAGCCATTCAAAGTAGAAATTAAGGACTCTTCAGGGATTCCTGAACAGCTCAGTTCTTCACATTAGTCTCATTTTAAAACAGTGAGGTCAGGCTATAAGGACAATGTCTGTAGCAGGAAATGCGTATGGTTGTGAAAAGATGCCTATCTGTACAAAGGGTAGGTATTCTTCACTTTTTCTTTTATTAAATATTTAACAAAACCTTTTAACACAGTACTGTCTTCCAGTAGTGCTCTCTATACTGTAATGCTTTGATTACTCCTTTGGGGAAAATTGCTAATATCATAACTATTTGACTAGTTGCTCTTTCCCCTTTGAGAGCACAAACTGCAAGTAGAGTTTTATGTTTTACTCACTGTTGTTTTCTTAATCACATTCTTTTCTTCCAGTTTTAAAAGGGGATTTGTTTTTAGGGGCAAGTGATAGAGACAAGTTGCCACTGTTAGGAAATTAGAAGGATTTTTTTGTAGTCAAAATGGGTTTTAAAAGAAAAAAAATATTTTCTAAAACACAGGTGCTTGTTTTTGTTAATCTCTTCTGGAAATTGAAATATATTATTTTGTCCAATGCACCCAAAAAAGTAATATTTATTAAAATACTCAGCTACCACAAAAAGTGAATACCTGCTGCTTTCTGGCCGACCAAATATTTGTCAATATTAACTGTATCAAGGATCAGGGAGTATAAAAGACAGCATAATTATACTTGTGTTAAAAATAATTCCTTCTTCCAGCAAAGCCAATTTCATCAACAAAAGTATTCATCTCTTCACTGCTGAAAAAACATTATAAGTCTATCTGACAGACTCTCCCATTGGGATGAACTGAGAGAGAAACTGCTGTCTTCATACACTTCACAAAATATATTACCTGAATTTTTAAATGTGTGCTTAATGTATTTTTTGATCTTGCAAATGTTTGCATGTATTAACTTTGAAATCATTACAGTTACAGTCTATCTGTGGTTCTCAATTCTAGTCCTGTGTTGTGGGTTATGTTACTAGGAATGAAGCTCTTGTCTTGCTTTTGGGAAATTTAGGGGAAGTCTTGTAACTGCTTATGCCCCAAGTCAAGAAGCTTCATTAAGAGAAGTGATCTTACATGATCACCGCTAAGTCAAAAAGTGAAGCTCAGGGTGACAATATGCCATAGGAATATTACATCTGTACAGGGCAGGAAACCTGGATACCTTTGGGGTCTACATTTTAATTTCAAAAACACATAATATTGCTCAACATTTTAAAAGCTATATAGTCCAAAACAATGAAATGAATGGAAAGAAAAGGAATTATATATTTAATTTTGATATTTTGTATTTGTAGCCCTGTAAAATAACAATGTATTTGATTAGTGACTAATGGGTTACAAAAACAACAGTGGTGTTGTTATGTGCTGCAGTGACCTTGGACGTCTGTATTGGAGTCTAGAGTTTGTTTTATAAGGAAATTTTAGTTAAATGAAAAACCTGGGGATCCTCAAAACTAGATCTAAGAATGGAGCGCAGAGAAGGCAGCTCCAAGCCTTAATAATGCCTTTTGATATCTAACACCTATCACTTACCTCTATTGCTCTGGACACAATGGGGGGGAAAAGTGCATGTTACTTCTGTCCATTTTGGTCTTGTTCTTTCAAAAGTGTCCAACAGATTTTGAATTTCATTTTATCACTTGTCTCTTTTCTGTTTGTCAAAATTATATGATAGGCATTTAGATAGAGTTGAGAAGTAACTGAGTATCTAACAATGGTATTTAACAACTGTCAAACATGAAGTCACAGAGGAAGACTGTTGTATATATCCCTGTGAACAAATAAAAGCTTAGCCCGGAAAATAATCTTGATTACAACAATCCTTAGGGCAATGACAGACGATTTGATTTGCAAGTAATTAAATCTTTATTGTCATTGCATTTTCCTTTTGAATGTCAGTTGCTGAACACCAGATAAAATGTTTTTCATGTTTATACATTTGCCTGAAAAGTCATACATAACAAAACAAAGCCCCATAATATTTTAGGAAGAAAACTTATTTATTTCACATGTTTTGGGGTGAATAATCACTAGCAAAGCAAAAGGGCAGTGTGAGAAGTAGGGTCTGCCAACAAAAATAAGACCGTGATTCTTCATCACAGCGCCAATGAAAACAGTTTTGAATGAGTCAGCCGACACCTTAAATAGAAATTTTTGCCAATTTCCCAACGTTTTTGTTTTACTACCAGTAGCAGCAAAACTGGCACTGGAAAGGGTCTGTTCAGCTCAAGGAAGATAATGTTCATTAACAGACATGTATTTCCCTCTAAGGGTTACTTCTTATGGTTTCTGATGAAAGTGAGAGTTGGTACAAGTAACAAAAAGCATGGCTGCTGGGAACTTACTCCTCAACTTGTGCTTCCCTAAGGAAGCTTTCACATACAGAGACTCAAACCTACAAACTCTCACCTATTTCTGTGGTCAGCAGCGAAATCTCCACAGGGATGCACAGGTCGGGGTAGGGAGGACCAGAGACCATCTGCCTCAGCTGACAGAACCACTGCATGCCCCTAACAGAGGATAAAATAAAATTATTAAAATAAAATTTCAATACATAAATAGATTAATAAAACCAAACAAAAAACCGAAACCAAATAAACACAATAAAAACCCCACTGAACATATACATTACAAAAAAATAAAAAGGAAAACAAACAAACTAAAATACACAACTGTTCTTTTCCCTGTTGCTGGTGGTTTTTCAGGTCTCAACTTTTTTTGTCACATCATTTTCAGCAGCCCTCCTCTCTCCACACCCATTCTCAGTGCGATCCCTCTCTTTGAACTTGTTCCGCAGCGTTTTCCTCAAATTTCCTCCCCCTTTCCCTCGCATTTTCCCCTCACCCTTTCCAAATTTTCACCTTTTTACCCTATTTTTTGCTTTGGCCTCCGGCAGCTCCAGAGGCACCCTCGGCGGACACACGGCCGCACTTCCCAATGATTTTCCGAAGTTTCGAGCATCTCTTTAAAAACAGAAAGTCTTCTTTATTTTTAGACTTGTTCCGATTTTTTTTTTTTCCCCTTGCAAAGCACGGACACGGGCGGGGGTGTGCTTGCTCTGTCCCGCGTCGCAACCGTGTGCCTTATCGTTACTATCATTGTTTTTCCTGCCTGTTCTGTTTTTTTCCCGTTTCTCGGCCCCCCGAGGCGGAGGGGACGGCCGTGCAGGATCCCCGAGGAAGCGGGAGAATGAGGAACGTGGGATGCGAGAGTGCCGAGTGACGCGTTCCCGCGTGACGCCGCCAGGGGGAGGCAGCGCCCCGCTGCATCCGCCGCTCCTTCCGGGTCCCGCCCGATCCCCCTGCGCTGCCTCCGCCCCTCTCTCGGCATCGCCGCTCTCACGCCCCGGACCCGGCCCCGCCCCGCGCACCCACCAGCGGCGAGCGGTGACTCTCACTTAAGCAGGAAAGGGTCTACCCCTCGCTCCCGCTCTGTGTGTCTTACCGTCTGTCCTACCGTTCTGAGGAAAGTGCACCACTCTGCTCCGCAGGTTGGTTTCTTCGACCTTTCGTTTAGTAACAAAATTAACGATGATTATTAATAATCATATTTATAATGGTAATAATAACAGGTATCGTGTAATATAGTGTTTGGAGATTGGTTGATTGGGGGAGGATATTATATCCTTCCTCCCAAGACGGGTAAGGCGCAGGCATCGATCCGCTCAGGGCAGCTTGAAAACTAGGCAGAAACAATTATGTCGTGATGAAAACCCATTATTAACCCAGCCGGAGGGGGTGGGGAGGGAGAAATATGGGTTTTGTAGTTGTTTCCCCGAAAGCTGGAAGTTTTACTTGGTGAAGTTCTGTGGCGGAGCGGGCAGGGAGTCCCGGGGACAGCTAGGAAAGGAGGGTGTCTCCATCATCCTGCACGGGTGTCTGCTCTACACGGCGCTGCGTACTGCCAAAACAGAGCAAAGCGAGTTTTCCCTCATCTGGGAGGTGTATCTCTGCGTCCTGCTCTCCTTCCCGTCCCAGCTTTGGGTTGAGCTTTTTGCCCATGAGGTGAAAGTTTTTTCTGGAAGCAGGAGAAAAGAAGTCTCGTGCAGCCTATGTCTGGGGAGAAGCTGTCCGTGCAGGACGAGCGTGCTTTCTCACCTGTCAGGGACTTTGCCTGGGAACCCTTCCTCAAAGCCAATTTGAGTTTGGTGAGCAAAGCGCTCCCTTCTCACTAGCAGCTGCCTTTAACGACACACAGCTGTAGAGTTTTTTGTACCGCAGGTTACGGGGGTGCCTGCAGGAACATAGGGCCGCCTAATCCACGCGGTGGGGTATGACACCTAAGGGAGGATTTCAGGCTTGCTCGTACACACAGTTGATTCCCACCTCCAGATGGATCCCGGGTCACAGGTCCATGATCACTGTGGGTTGAACCACTCCTTAATTTCCAACCCTTTGGTCTTAAGCGAGTGTGATTGTTAATATAGGGGCTTTAAAAAAAAAAAAAAGAAAAAGAAAAAAAAAAGAGATGAAAATTTATCCTGTTGTTTCTACACTTCTTAGGGAAAATTATCCCCTGTAAATATGTCTGGGAAACATACATACCCACCTAAAAAAAAAAATAAAAAAAAAAAAAGGTAACTGAGGCAATGCATACCACTTTTCGTTTTCCTCTAATGGGGATAATGATCCCAGCTGAAGTGAGTCAGTGGAATTCCGGGAAGAACTGCCTCATGTTCCTCACAAAGCTGGTTGGGATGAGCCTTTTGGTACCTTCCAAACAGGGAAACTCTCACCTCGTTTTTGAGGTCGGGCAAGCTCAGAGCTTTTCTTCCCCACCCACACAGAAACCAGGGAGCTATCACCGTGTCCCTTCCGCCGTGGGTGTCCCGCGTGGCTCCATGAACACGCCAGACTTCCCGATCGTTGAATCATAGAGTCTTAGAATAACAGAATCACAGGATCATAGGATGGTTTGGGTTGGACTGCAGTGGGAGTGGGATCTTACCCTATTTTAAATAATTCGATTAAAAAATGCCAAGTCAAAGCATGTCTAGAAGCTCACGTTTTATATCTTAGGCACATTTTTATAATAACACTCCACCCAGAGTTTAAAAATTAAAAAAAAAAAAAAAAAAAAAACCACAAAAAAAAAAAAACAAAAAAACCCAAACAAACAAATAACTCCATTTCCAAAGAACACAGAAAACTTTCTATCCTTGTTTTTGAGAAAAGCTCAGTTCACCTGCAAAAGTGCGTCCCCCCCCTTCCCCTACAGAAGTTTTCGCTGAGTAGCAGCTTCACGATTGGAGTCTCCCCTGAGTTATTAAAATAATTAATGCAAATATATTGCATTTACTACTTACGGCACTTGAAGCGTTTTTGTCTGGTGAAGAAGAGCAGGAATATGTCCTGTTGAAAGTCGAACTCTCTTCAGGGGGTGCCACAGACAGAGCATCCCGATTCCGGCTCTCGTTGCCAGGAGAGGCAGTTTTCAGAATGTCCTGCTTCTCTGGTTAGAAATGCAGGTGTACTATTCGAGATGAGAGTTTCGAGGAGATAAAACCATTAGAGGAGAGACGGAAATAGAACTAAGAATTTCCTTTGGCCAGAATAATTAAGCAGGATTTTAAGTGATTCATCCTCTGTTGTATGGCTTCAGGCTCTTGGCAAGACTTTTTTATCTGATAATTATGTTGCGTACAGCTGCATGTCTGGAACACTAATAAATTTGGAAGTAAACAAGTTTAACTTCAGCAGATTCCCTGTCCCTTTAAATTTCTTTGAAAAAGCTGAATACCTTGCATTTACCTGCCATATATTTTTATGTAACAAGAAAGTTAGCAAGAGATAAATTTGAGAGCTACATTTTAAAACAAGCAGCCGCACACCCTTGTAACTTGAACAACTGCGCCAAATTCTCACTCTTTAAAAATCAGTTGCACCAATTTCAATGGTTTTAGAACCAATTTGATGTTGATTCCATGTATAACAATTCACTTTTTATCCCGCCTGAATTCTTAGAGTTCAATAGCAGCTGATGCCTGGAGCTGACCGGCCCAGAAAGAGCTTAGCTGATTTCTGAAGTCAAAAGCAATTTTCATGTGTCCCTACCA
>VZTX01020686.1:51175-62579 GCA_013400915.1 Pardalotus punctatus | reverse complement strand
CCAGGTCAGGCCACCCCAAATGAATGAACAGGGATGCGAGCTGGGAACATCAGAACCAANCAGGGATGCGAGCTGGGAACATCAGAACCAATGATTGGATAAATGTATCTAAATGTATTTAGGTCTCTTGATGGGCACTCAAAGGGTATAAAAGTAGCTGCATGGGCCCTGGGCAGTGTGTCTCTGGCCAGCCCAGCCATGCACCCAGTGCTGTGCCTTTGTATTGTGGGCATCCTAATTGGTTTTTTGGTGTTAATAAATGGTTAAAACTTCACACCTTGAAGCCTCGTTCTTCACATAAAGGTTTGTTGCATTCCACTGTGGGGAACTGCGAGGAGCTCTTTTAAAAACAGATGGTCTGGAGCAAAATTAAGTCAACCAAGACAGCATTGTATCTGAGAAACATTTACTGATAATGAACAAAAAGGAGTAAGAAGTAATTGCCCTACTAAAGAGGGCTAGAAAGGACAGAAAAGGAGGAAGGAAAATGAAATAGAATTGGCGGAGAGAAGGAGGGGAGATAGACAGGAAAAGCAGGTGTTACAATCAGCGGATTGGGGAGTGCCATCGACATCGCAGCAGCAGAGGGTGTGGTGTGTGCACGCTGCCTGCCAGGGAGCCTGCACAGCTCTCGGGGAGCCACGGCCTCACAGGCACAGTGCCCACGGTGACAGGCAGCCGGCGAGTGGGGATCGGGCAGGAGGTCCAGAATCCTGGACAGAGTCACAGCGGGGAGCACAGTGACGGGCTGGGTTGGTGAAGCACAGTTGGAAGCAGGTGGCTCAGGCAGGAACGCAGGGACGAAGCAAGCGGTGTGTTGGACCGGAACGCAGGGAGGCAGGACAGACGACAGGAGGCTCAGAGGTCAGTCGGTGTCCTGCCAAGTGCCCAGTGAGAGAGAGGACAAGTGAGTGAGCACAAGCAAGGGCCAGGGAGGGCAAAAGAGACAAAAGCAGGCTAGAGCCTGGGCAAAAAGCAGAGAAGACCAAAAAGACAAGACCCAAACAAGACAAGGCCAAAAGAGCTCAGAGCTTGTGATGCAGTTACTTTTTATTCCCCCTGGCTCCTCCCAAGGCCTGCCTGCTGACGGGAGGCCACTGGCCCCGTCCAACCTTACACTGCCGTCCACTGGTGGAGACCTATCACCATCTGATGGGGGAAACGTCTCTTACAGTGGGGGTACAGAGTCCTTGGCAGTGTCCTGCTGACTGCCTGTCCCATGTGAGACATGAAATGGTTGCCAGGCAAAGTCTCCCCAGAGACTGGGCTTTCTCCCATTTTCTCCTAGTTGCCTCCTGCAAGTGGCATATGAGCAACTCCTCCCCCACATGCCTGTGACAATCAGTGTTGAGACAGAACTAAACAGGCTTCTCACAGCCTCATATCTGTGGCAGGGCTTTCCCCCTACAGCAGACATCTTATCTGTTCTATCAGTTGGTGTGATAATCCTGGGCATTCTCCCCCTCACATGAATGGATGAGTTAACCCAGACCAGTTAGGCATCCGGTAAGGGAGTTATCTCTGGGTTCAGAGGGGTGAAATCCCTGCTGACAAGAGACAACTTGCCTGGAGAACAAGATGTGGGAAAATAAGCTGGAATTTCTGACTGACAAGACACTTCACTTTACAAACTATAAAAACTACACAAACTTTCACAGAGGCAGAAGTTTCTTACACATACCCTGGAAATATATAGGACTTCTTGGAGTTTGGACACAAATTCTGTGGATACTTTTCTGGAAATTGAGAGAAAGGACTCCATGTGCACTCCACACTCTGTACACCCCGTACTATAGTACACTCTGTATATTTCTTCACTAGCTGTAATGTCGCTGTAATCTTTTATCATATTTTTTATTTACTAGTAGTTCTCTTTTTTTTATCCTGTGTAGTAAGTAAGTCTGTTTAATGTCTTATGTCTGTTAATCTTGTGTCTATTCAATAAATAATTAATTTTGTAATGACCTAACCAGCCATTCTTAAGAACTTGGGTGCAAGAACCATTTGGGATGCAGGCCACCTCAAACAGAGCTCCTGCAGGGAGGCAGGGTAAGCAAAGTCTGGAGCAGGCGAAGGACAAGAAGTGGTAGGGCAGGACACAGGCATGAGGCTCAGAGGTGATCTCAGGTGGTCAATCAGTGAAGTGAAGTGAAGTCAGCAAGCCAAGTGAAGCCAAGCCCTGAGCTTCACAGCTTCTCACACAGTTACTTTTATCTCCCTTGGCTTCTCCCAAAGTCTGCAGGCTGGCAGGAGACCTTTGGCCAGTCAAATATTCAACTGCAGTCGGTTGGTGGAGACTTTTTACCCCCAGATTGGAGAACCTTTCTAGGGGGCACAGTGTCCTTGGTGGTCTCCTCCTCCTCCTCATGGATACTGACTGCCTCTTCCATGTGAGATGTGAAATGTCTGCCAGCATGTGTGCAGACCCTCCCGCCACACCTCTGGTAATCTTCAAACAAAGGGCAAAAATGCAAATTAAATTGGTTCCTCCCTCCTACCTAGACTTCTCATTATCAGTGAGAGCACAGGTTAGCTAGCTAATGCCTTTAGAAAATTGCAGGTTTATTTCAACAAATTCATATAAAATGGGTTATCTCTATGAAATTGTTTTGGGTCTTTTTTCTGATGCTGTTTAAATTACAAGTCACTGAAAAA
This sequence comes from Pardalotus punctatus, assembly GCA_013400915.1. NCBI lineage: Eukaryota > Metazoa > Chordata > Aves > Passeriformes > Pardalotidae > Pardalotus > Pardalotus punctatus. The sequence continues at coordinate 59,924 of VZTX01020686.1, read as the reverse complement.
TATTGAGACTACATTGCAGTGGTATAAGTGCATTTGTTCAAAGTCTATTAAAGAGTGCTATAATTAATGGTGGTAAGGCAGTTGTGTTTATTACTTTTCAGTGTTTTTATAAAAAATATTTGCAATGCAGGAAGTAAATTATTTGATGTCTTCTCACATTTGTTGTCTTCCACAAACGGAAGCAGAGGAAGCTTTTGCTCACAGATCAGCCATTGGACCTAACCTCTTTTAAAATCTTGCAAATGTAAGACAGCTTCATTTACAATGTTTATTGAATAATTTAATAGTTCACGTCACAAAAATTTTAATTCTGTAAGTGTTATGAAATGTGTATGTGACTGTAGGCATTTCTGGGAAACACGCTAAACTGCTAATGTTAGCACTCAATATGCACAGCCCATTTCTAGAAATAACTCAAAACTTTAACTCAAAAAACAAACAAAACAAAAAAAAAAGTAGAGGAGACCTGCTGGGAAATATTTGAATATAATGACATCTGTTCAGTGAAATTTGCTGAATGGATATGTTTCATTTTTCAAGACTGTATAAACAATAAAAGGATTAGCAAAAAAACCCCCAAAGACCATTAGAAGTCCATGTAAAAGAGAAAGAGGAAGTAGTATTAGATTGAATATTCTATAATAAGTAAGTTTAGAAGATAAATGCAAGACAGCTGATATTTTTAATTCTATATGGGTAGATTATAAAATCAATAGAAAACCTAATGAAGTAAGATCTTGAGCTAAGTTGCAGCTGGCCAAGAAGAAAATTCCAGTTTTTAAAGCAGGTTATAATGCTTTATAAAGGTTTAAATAAAACTTTATATAAAAGTTTAATCTTCCCTTTCAGTTTGCGTATTTAAAGAGAGAATAATTCAGTTTTAGTTGTTTTTGTAGAATGAAGCTAGTAGAAATGAAAGCAGAAGTAAAGAATTTAATAAAAATAGAAATTTAATTCATCAACCTATGCTGTCGTTACACATTTATTTATTCAGTGAACCAAAATTTCATCACTTCTACATTTCAGAACCCTCTCCATGTCCATGTCATATTTAGAAGCAATTTTACAAAGCTCTAATAAACTTTTTACTTGGATGCTCATTTTACCTCCTTTGTGAAAGGTGTACTACTGATCACATTTAAGCCAATACATTTATTCTTACTTTAGAAATCTAGGTCACAGTATTCAGCAACATGGTGTGGATGTACCATGTTTTGTATAATGCAACACCTAGTTGAAACAAGATCCTGTGTATTCAATGTAATAAGATATTTTGAACTTGAGCTGAGCATTCAGGAGGCCTTGGTGAGGGGGCATTGTCTCTTCTCTCCATGATGAATTTGCTATGTTAACTCACGTTTTTTACGCTTTGTAGTGTTAACATTCCATGAACTCCATGAACTACTGAGCTTCTCTGTCACAAGAAATCTATATAATCGTTAATTTAAAACTGACACAAGAAACTATATGTACACATATATGGCTATATTAAAAAGTATAATCATACTTCAAAGAATTGAATATACACAGGAGTAATAATTTACCTCGGGTAATCATAACTGGAGACAACTGTCAGATAAATGAAGCTCCACATTTCCGAGTTGCAACCAGTCTGAGAGATTAGGATGAGATTCATTCACCTTATAATGCTTTCTTTTATATTCTTGCAGTCTTTTGGCATGTTCCCTGTTGCCTGCTGTTACAAGTCGGAAAATAAACTAGATATTTGGATCAGTCCTGAATGGCAAGTTCAAAATGAAAAAAAGTCTTTTTTTCCTTTGAGATAATGGGAAATTATCGAGAAGTTTAGTGTAGACTTGGATCTGAGGCAGACAGTTTTGTCTAAATCAGCCCTTCCAAGTTCTGTGTATTTAAGGTAAGACTAGTATAAATAATAGCTAATTTAGAGCTAAATTAGGCATTTCCCCAGTGTTCAATGGGCACTGTTTTAACTGCAGTATAGATAAAGTATAGGTAAATAGTTTCAAGGGCAGTTTCCCTTAAAGCATTTGTAATGAAACAGTTGAAGCAGAAAATCCTTCAGTAAAGGAGATACTTGAAGGTGAGAACAAACTGGGATGGTTTATCCTTCGCGTTAATGTCATCGAAGAAGAGATTTTTTACTGTGAGTATTGCTGTTAACTTTTTCTTATCCTTTCTTTTTATTACTTTTATTTGTCTCCTTCAGGTTGAGGTCTGGCACTGCCCTATTTTTCTGTTCCTGTCAAAAATGAAAGATTTATTTTTAAAATTAAATATTTCTAAATGGTGTAAAAAATAGTTTAAACAGTAAATTTTTTGTCTGTTTTTGTGTTTTTTGTGTTTTGGTTTTGTTTTCTGGTTTTTTTTTTTTTTTGGGTTCTTGTTTTTGTTTTTTTGAGTGGTTTTTGTGGGGGGCTTGAGGTTTTTGGGGTTTTTTTTGTTTTTGTTTGCTTTTTGGGTTTTTTTTTTGTTTTTTGTTGTTGTTTTATGCTTTTTATTGGTGCTGCTCTGAGTCAGGTCGAGTAATTCTCTAAAAAAAGAAACAAGGAACGAAGCATTTATTGTGCAGTATATACCTTCTAACTCCGTCTTCTAAGTGAACATTAAAACGTACTGATTTGAGGATCAATCAGCATGTCTTTTGGTCTTCTCTAACTCATTCTCTTTCTCTTCAGAATGCTTTGAAAAACAAATTATATATTGATGAAGAAGCCTGTGCAGCCTTGGACTCAGATTAGATGCACTTAATGGAACAGAAAGAGTACCCTGCTTTCATGTTAAAAGACTAGGTACTTAGCTTTTGTTTTAGATCTGTTTGAGTTAAACGATTTCTGTTGCTGATCAGATGCTGTAATTCAGATGAGATGTTATCTGTTTTTTCATTTCAAAGGCATTGCAGTTTGTTCTTTGTGAATTAGAAATACAGCAAGTTTTGGGTTGCTTTTCAGTAACTGGTGCGGTTTTGCTGCCTCACGTAGTTTCATTAAAACATTCTAGGTTGGCTAATGCATTTGCAGTAGTAGTAGGTTTCCTGACTCTCCACCAAGGAACCATACAGTGTTTCACACAGGCAAAAAAATGGCGGGGTAGTCAGTAGTAGATATGAGCAGCAACCTGTTCACCCAGCCTGATGAGCAGAATACTGGGTCTGATTTGAGACTAAGATTCTTGAGTGACCTATTTTGGAAAATAAAATCAAATGCTCTTTTTCTTGCCATCTTCTCCTAATCTCTCACCTGGTATGGCTTCAGGGCTTCATGTCTTAAAAAAAACCTCAGTTCTGCAAGGTGCTGATCAACCCCGTGTTTTGCCTAATCTGACAGAAATGTTGAGTCTCAGCGCCATGTCTTTGATAGGACTCTCTGGAGGCTAAAACTTTGTGTTTGCAAGCAGTAAGTTAGGCTGCAGGTTCTCTTCATTCATGTCTGGTGCTGTCCAGCATACTGCCTAATTGTTTTCTTTATTGTTTTCAGGTAGGTGCAGTGAGCTGAAATGATTTTCAGGTTTTCTTCAGCTGCAGGAAGCATTTGCCTAACCTGGCTGCAGCAAGAAGCAGTCCCCTGCAGTCCCCTGTAGAGAGATGCCATTCACTTCGCACTTCAGCTCAGAGTAATCTTTTCATTCCTATTACCTGAATGCAGTTTTGCAGGCCTTCACAGAAAATAGTCTGTTCTGATGTGGCCTATTTGCTTCATAAAATAGGAAGTAGCAGTGGTTTTATAAACATTTGTACTTCATCTTATGGACAGCCTGACAGAAGTTTCATTTGGTTACAATTTCATTTCTAGCTGAGGTGCCAGAAATTGGGTCCAGTTTGCTGACAGAAGGAACTCTTGTTAGAAATAAGGAGAGTAAAATACATTAGTTTGTTAAGTGGAGGGGTGAAACAGGAAAAATGAGGGCTGGATAAAACTGGATGGGAAAAGGAATCAATGAACTAAGTTGTTATTGAGGGGATTGGTGCCCACAGCACCCCCAGTATGCCAGCTACCAGTCCCAGGGGAATCAGACTGGGTGTGTCATCTGCAATATGGTAAATCACTTTTAAAGGACCTCCCCAAAAGCTGCTTAAAACCTGACAGATTATGAAGGACTCAGTGCTCATGAGGTTCAAGGCTACCTCAAATCTTTTAACTGGTCAGACTTGCCCTCTCCTCCCAGATTTTCAGGTCAGGTATAACTGTTTCTAGGGTGGGGTCTGTTCAATGAGAAAAGACAAGGCACAAACCAAATGTAAACAAAAAAATAGTGGTTAATCCTGCTCCATCCAAAACAAGTACAAGGAAGTGGCTCTTCTTCACTTAGGGAAAATGAAGCATCCTTTAGCAGGGTCCTACCAAGTGCCATATAGTGCCCTGTCAAGCAGCTGACAAAATTCTCGAGGAAAGTGTGTCCTCAGAAATTTTTTAACTACTTAAAACTCTTCAGTATCACAAGTGCATAAAACTCTAAATTACGTAAAATCCAGCTCTACATTGTGTATGTCATTAGCTCTCCAGAAAGTCTTGATGTAAACTGGCCTATACTCTTGCATTTTCCCAGTCCTGACCTTCACTTGGATTACCATACAGAAGAAAACTTTAAAAAATCTGGGGAGTGCCTTTTCAAAGCCAGGGAAGAGATATAAAATCCAGCAAATGGGCAAAGATACCTCTGCTGTATGTGCTGCATAATACTGCAGTGTCTCATCTTCCAGGGCATACCTCCACAGAAATATAAGGGAGCACAGTGAAGAATGCGTTATCCGTGACTGCATTTTCCACACCAACTATTTGTACAAAAAACAGATGTCATGAACAGCAATTACAACAAAACTAATACTTAACCTGAGCAGTGAATTCCAAGAGTAATCCGTAAGGCACCCAAGCAAACTTGCAAAATAGCTAGAAAACAGTTTATGAAGGATGGCTTGTCTGCTGTTGTAACAGAAAAGGAGCCTGTTGGGCTGTTCATACATTTTGATTGTGGTTTTGTTTAAGTGGGAAAACCCTGATATATACAAAGACAGATAAAAAATTGTATTTAATCCTACTTGGTAAAATCATATGCATCCATGAATCTCCAAATATATTTATTCTTGGAAGTTAAATGTCACAGAGCTATGTGGTACAACAGTAAGTAATTTCTATTGAAAAGTCTTGAAGTTAGATTGTTGTTAGTATTAGGCAGTTCAAAACAAAAAGAAAGCAAACACTTCTAGAAAAGTCTTGTAACAATGACCAAGCACCAAACCAAGTAAATGAAATGTATTAACTGTAGAGTTAAAACTATAGAAATGGTGATAAACCATCCTTACTTCACATGTGGAGTATAGACTATGGTAACTCCATTCCCTTCCACAGCCACAATAATTGAACATCTGAGTATCTTTAAAAGACTTGGAAAATTAAAGTGTTAATGCCAGTAATTTCCAAGTGCTCCTTAGTCATAAAAATCTGCCAAGGTTCTTAAGTGTATTTTACTGACTACTGATTATTAAATTGTGTTGCACCTGAACAAGCTCAAAACTTTTAAAACTTTCAGTGACAGTTTCATATGATTTGCCCAAGTTCATTAGTACCTTAACTAGAATACTGTATAACTGCATTGAATGTAGATCAGTTTAATTTTTTTCCCTAACTTGCAGAACACTGAATCCTACCTGTTTTCAAGCTTTTTTGATTTTAGAAAATAGTAAGGTACCATATGAAGGGTTGTACTCTATTTAGGCATGCGTGTCATTGTCATAAGAATTGTTATACTGTATTTAGTCATGTGTGTCATATGCGTCATTCATGTGATTGTAACTTGAAGCCTGTGTTACTCTTTATTCAGAATACTGAGAGGCTCAGAGAACATAAGAGTATTGCAAAAAATACACAAACCCACAATATTTTTTCCCTGCTGGGACCGAAGCCCCCTTCACCACGGGAGGCTCCAGTGACCTGACAGTCCCTGCTGGACTCTTGCTCACCCCACCACAAAGTGGGCAATTCACAGCCTCTTGCCTCTGGCTCCTACCACCCAGAGCACAGCCTGCAGCTCCACTGCAGCTGCACCCAGGGCAAGTACCTACACCAAAGCTATTCCACAATACCAAAGTGCTGGAAAAAAGGCAATGGATACAGGAGCAATACAAGCACAACAGCCATCAAGTAGAAGCTCACAAATAACTTCTCCCCATTCTTAAAGAATTCAGGGTTCTAAATGACTGAATTTCTAATAGTGCTTTATGATCCTTATGATTGTCCTGGGAGCCAGAGCTGCAAATGAAGTATGTCACAGACAATGGGTAAGGCTGAGATCGTAAATCAGGGCGGCTCTCACTCCTGTTTTATCAGAGAACAAATACAGAAATTGTACCTGCACTGAAATAATTTTATCAAAAACACTTTGCTATTAAGGAGAAGAGGAAGCATACAAAAGAGTGAAAATCTGGTATGGTACCAGCTGAATCAACTTCCATAATAAAATTACCTGAATTGGCGAAATAGTGTACTGATTTATATTGTTACTCCTGTTTTGAATGTTGTGGCAGTATTTAATTGTCAAAAAGAACAAAATGTTCCTGAGTTTGTATGGTTGGCTTTAGCCTACATCTAGGCCTGTGCAAGAAATTGTTTAATTTGGCCAGAAAAACATGGTATATGAAGTGGTTTGTTTATTCGAGGAAAGGAAATAATAGGATTGTTTTGGTGAGGAGAGCCTTCATGTCTAATATAAGTTTGAAAGCTTAGTCATAGATTGGAAAACACCGAGAGAAATACTAGCTTTTAGTGAAATGCACTTTTTTCTGGTATTGAAGTCTTAGAGCCATTTGACTTATCTGCAGATGGCAGAGCTTGAGGGGAGCACTCAAGCACGTTCCTGGCCCCAGCTGCAGGAGTCCAGGAGAATCTTACTGCAAAAGAGAAAGGAAAATGTGGCCACTGTGAGCAGTCCTCGGTCTAATGCATACTGAGGTACAACTACCTGAAGCAGAGCAGAGGCAATTCCAGGGAGAGTGTGTTTAGTGGGATAGAATGCCTGTACCATTTGTTTGTTTATGAGCAACAATCTGATGAAAAGTTGATGGGGTGTTATGTCATGGAAGGAAAGATATAACTAGATGAGGACCAGATATCAGAGGTCAAAATTCTCCAGAGGTGCTGAGGATTGGATATTTCAATTACCATACTAATGTGGTTTTATAATGGAGGAACTTATGCCTTTCCTTCTGTGAAAATAAAATAGTGTATTTGCTATTTTGAACTATGCTTGGGCTGGTTTAGAACAAGACTAGTTGCATGGATCTGTGTAAGTAGTTTCTTCAGAATGTGTTGTCTAAAAAAGCACAAATGCTGCTTGGAAATGAGTAGGAAGAGATACTGACTGCCTCTTTGGAGGAGACTTGAACTTTCATACTCAGAAAAGTACTGCAATGCCAGGACAAGGACTGATAAATCTTGAAAACAAAGATAAAAGTGAAAAAACTTGTCTTGCTTGTGAAAAATTCATACAAGAAATTCATAGGACTTTCTGCATGTTCTAAATTAATTTTTCAATCCTCTTGATTTTTCACTTTGCTAGAAGCATTGTGGATAGATATTAGCAGGACAAGCTTAGTTTGTCAGGTCAGAAAAGAGTATATAGCAGAAATCAGGGTGTAATGTGACCAGGCACAGCTTTTGTTCTCATTTAAGTAGCTAAAGGTTTGTCCTTTTTTTTTTTTTTTTGGAGTGTAACCGTAAAATAGCATGGGGAAAGTGTATGTGAGTATTTAATTAATTAGATGTAAACCTCTGCATTTTGACTCTGAGTCATGCTGAAGAATGTAATATTTTCATGGCATTAGTGATAATACGAAAAATAAGATGTCTGTGTTACAGTAAGTCTATTATACCACAATTGGTGGAACAAGTTCTAGAGAACCCCATATTCCAGCAGCCAGGAATCATAAATTAATTTCTATTTCTTTACAGCTTGTCTATAGCCCTCCCTCTCTTCTTTTAGGTAACATCCCCAAATCAGTAGAAATTGGGCACCTAAGTCAAGAATAAATCTGTGCATCACAGGCATAATGAGTCAAAGGCATCAAAACTTGTGAAGCACTCAGTTATGACAGCAGTGTGAATTCTTTTGATGTCAAAGATGAAGGTAGGTCAGATTTAAATCTCTGGCATCTGGATTAATCTCCTCTTACCTGTATCTTTTGTATCATCCATTTTAGGAAATCTGTGGACTTAAAAAGAAGGAACGACCTCAACAAGGTAACTGAACTGTTGCTTGTGTCACTCTGTTTTTTGTTAGTGCCATTGACATAACTGCTGTATGGCACACTAAAGAATTACCTTATCACTTATTCTTTAATATTAGATCAGTATTAAAGCAACAGGGAAGAACAGTTACTACAGGACCTGAAGTAGTTTACAGAATGTCTAATTTGGATTCAAATCTCCAGCCTCTGCCCAGCCCTCAAATTCACTGATCATGTGTGTTTTATTGCTTACACTGCTGTAGCTCTTCCAAGTTTTTTGCTATGTCCTTAGAATTCTTTTTGTCATATCTTGGATTGTTTGTGACTTGCTGAATGAGATGTGCAAGATCTTTCTTACACTTCCTTTGAAAGAGAGTAAATTTTTATCCTGCCAGATACCTTAGTTTTCATCAAAATACATAAAAGTTGCCAAGGTACAGCATGAATCCCAAAACTTTTTAGTCAATGTAATTTTTCTGTCCTCCATATTTATATAGCTTTGGACTACAAATTTAGTCAATTTCTCCTTGGAAATATCTGTTGTTTTTTTTT